>VZTE01004192.1:24620-71434 GCA_013397775.1 Eulacestoma nigropectus | reverse complement strand
AAAAAAAAAGAAAAAAAGGGGGCAGGGGGAGTTAATTATTGATTGCAGTGAAGACAGAGCAAAAGGAGAGAAAAATCACAGAAACTGCAGAGCCAGGAGCAGTATTGCTCTACCTATACTACACTGCACTTCAGCTAATTATATCCTCAGAGTGATTATCTTGGCTTTGGTACTAGACTAACATGGCTACAGAGCTGTAGCCGGGTGATATGGCTTGGTGCACAAGAACACTTAATGGGATGGACATTCCTTGGGTATCTCACTGTGAAATTCCACTGCAGCCCAGCATCAGCCTCAGCTGTTTCCAAAAAGCAGGAGCACAAATGAGACTTATTTTTAACTCTGCACTTCAGCTGTCTTTTGAGCTTCTAGAACCCAGAAAGTCCAAAGAGTCACATTCAATGGCACAATTTTACCCTAGACATTGAGCCTAGATCTTTTCAGTCAAGAGTGGAACATGTTAATCTGTGTGCTCAGCTCCAATGTTGCAAACCTCAATATTACAGTTCTGTCATTTGATGAAATATTGGCTTTGTAATTCCTCAAATTAAAACTATTTGTATTAGTTTAATTTGTATTTTTATTTTCTATTCAGAAAACCCACTCATTTTGTTAATAAAGACAATTAAACAAAGAGGTAAGAAACAATTAGATACATAACACTTGCTCTGTTTAAAAGGAACAATTAAACCACGCTGGGTTTTTACACTATTGGACATAACTGGTGCAGTGTTTCACAGCTGTGCTGCCTCAAAGCAGATCTGACATCTCCTGTTATCCATTCTTTGAACTGCCTGATGTTGTACTCATGGCAGGATAATATGCCAGATGCAGGACACTGCTCACTCTGCATGGGCTTGAGTAGTTGTTGCAGTTTCGAAGTTCTGAAACTCACTATGCATTGTGAGATCACTATTAGCAAAGACATTAACCTTGCTCACACGTTTGCTAATGAAACACAATTAGCGAGAAAGGAGGTGGCAGATAGATACTGCCCTGGTTTAGAGCATTTAACAAAAATGGCATGACATTTTTTTTCTTTTACACTGGTATTATATTACCAAAAACATTTGGGACTTTGGCCAAGACTGGCTAAGCCCTAGCACCAGTTTTAAGGTGTTAGTGTCTGTATGCAGAACCTCTTTATCCTCCCAACGTTTGCTCTACTCTCCTGCAAGTAGGGTCACATGCACATGAAAAACACCTGGGTGAAAAGCAAGACATCTTGCTAGTTTGTCTCTCACCAAACACATTTAATGTACAATTCACAGATATTAAATTAAAAGGGGTTGTCTAGTTCTTAATGCTATGCTCGCTCTTCTGTAAACATTTTATGCTTTACAGTAGGAAGTTTCTAAACTTGGACTTGAAAAGATGGAGAGAACAGTGAAAAGATGGAGAGAAAAGGAGATCTTTGGCCAAACACCAAAATCTGTGGTCAGACACTCAAGACGATCACAAACTAATATAAAGGGGTTTCAAGTCACCACAGATTGGCTACTGTGGCTGGACAGATGAATTTTTAAAGAGAGTCATTTCACATTGCAGTGGCAGGTGATGAGAGCAATGGCTTCTGTTCACTGTGCTGTAAACAATGACACCAGAATCAACACTGACTTTTTCAATTCTATACACTGCTGCTCAACCGGCAAAGGAAGAAAAAAAGTTAGGCACTCCACATCTTTCCCAGAGGAAACACTTTTGAGTGAAAAATGGGAAATAGGGAGTGACTTTTCAGACACCTCATTTCACCTCTACAGGGCTGCTTTAATTTACTTAAGCCAATTAATTAATGAGGCATTCAAAGATATGCCACAGAGCTGCAATATCCTAGGGACACACCTCTTCATCTTCAATGTCAAACAACTTTGACACCTGAGCATTGTTACTGACTAAATATCACAAAAGGAATGAACAATGGAGATGGAAGACAAGAACCATGAGAAATTATGAAAGCTGATGCAATCTGTGCAGGATGAGTAAAATTAGAGGAGTGTTCCAAATATCAAGTCAGAAGAGCAATCACTGCAGAAGGACCACAGCACTTGGGAGAATATAAGGCAAAAATGCACAATTGTAAATTAGGGGACTAGCAAAGAACAACAGTGGCAAGAGGATCAGTGAAAATTCTTATACTGACACAACTCAGTGGCTATTGAAGAAAATTGCAACCAAAAATTAAAGAGTCAGTCATGGTATTACAGTAAGGACAAAGCAAACAGAAGGATAGGCAATCAACAGCCCACTGGGAGCAGAGTATTCCATATGGGAGCAAGAAAAGCAGACAGCTGGAATAGGGTGGCCAAGTTGCAATGCAGAACAAGGCAGCAGTGGAAATAGATAGCTATGTAAGTAGGACTTAGAGCTGTAGTTATCTTTAATTTCTACACTGTAGATTAAGTACTTTAAATTTTATAAATATATTTTATTAAATATATACAATTTGAGACAAAAGTTCTGTACAGAAGGTGGTCTTTATTTTTTCAAGTGATGGATGTGAACTGTAGAACTAGAAGCAGAATGTTGCACATTGAGGTAATTCCTCCTTTCCAATCTTTCCCTTTTTTTCACATTTGGTATACGGTACAGATCCTCCTAATTAAAATTAATTAAAAACTGCTTCCTAAATTATTGCATGCACACTTTGCTGAAGATAAAAGTACTAAGATATTTAACTAATATGCAGTAAAAAAACCCAGCAACTTACATATCCTGGAATAACAGTTCCTTCTCTTATAGAAAAATACCAACTCTTTCCAATATAGTACAGCAAGAGATTCAGTATTCTGAAGACAAGTTGCAGGACAAGGTCCAGATGAACTAGAACTGTAGATGACATCCAGCCTCCATGTCAGAAAATGTCTGAAATAATAATCAAACAATTTGCCTACTGAAACTGTGAAACATCATTCAAATATCCTGAAGAGTCAACAAATAGACCATAATAATTCTAGAGACAAATCAGGATATTGGTGCACAGATTTCTCTATCGTTTCATTTCATCTTACAAGCTCCTTTAAATATCATTATTTAGATCTTGTGGGAATTTACACATATGCCCTCTTGCTATCTTGCTCTTCTGCAAATGTACTATTAATTGACAAGTATATCTTCTTCAACCTCTTTCAAAGTTGAATGACTTCCAAAACAGACATTTAGCAGTTTTATTTATGAAAGTAATCACATTATACAAAGCACCATTGCTTAAAAATATGCCCTATTGTACAGATGAACATTTTTTTTTGAAATCTGTGCAGAACCAACCTACCTGCTGTGGTTTTTTACAGAATCCAAAATTATCATGAAAGTAAACAAAAACCTGGTTGCCTTTTCAACGTAGTAGAAGCTTTCAGCAAAAAATTGCACTTTTTTTTTCAGGAATATGGTTCACTCCCCTTTTGCAAATTTCTGATCAGTTTACATATTGATCCTGAAGAGTGATGTGACTCTAAAGGCGTGTGTCATGTATGTGTGTACAGTATGAAAACTCTGCAGCTTACCAATGTCAGTAGTGGAATGTAGATTGCCCAGAGAAGTTGTGGGTGTCTCCTGCAACCTGGTCTAGTGAAATGTGTCCTTGTCCACAGCAGGAGGGTTGGAACTGGATGATCTTTAAGGTCCCTTCCAACCCAAACCATACTATGGTTTTATGATGACACACCATACCGAATAAACACTGCAGGTGACTGTGCCAAAGTTTAAACTACTCCATCTGAGCCCAACATAGTAGTCCAGCTGGGTCCACCAGATGCTCTCGGCTGGATTCACTGGAAACAGTACCACTGCTCTTCCACCGGTCAAAGCCTCCTTCTTATCTTAGCCTTCTTGATTTCTGATATAAACACTGAAATCATCTGAGGCATTGCCATGCAAAGGAGATATTCTGTACATGTAAATTGTTCTCCAGACTAGCAGGTCTGGGAAAAACAATTTTATCCTGAGTGAACACCAGATGCATCAAATTGGCATTCACAGGGTTACTATATCATACAGAGAACCACCATAAACAAGGAACAGCAAAGAATAGTGGGTACCAGACTTGATGCCAAAACACCATTTGGCGGGCCCTTTGTTCACAGACTTGTCAATGATTTCAGACATCACTCATCCCAACAGAGCTTTATTCCTCACCCTGCTTCTGCACATGCGGTTACTGAATATGTTACACTAAAACACCAACACAGCCATTTTCCCCAAGAAAGACAAAACTGCCTGTTCTGCCAGTCGTGTCTGAGAGCTGCTGGTTGAACTGATTCCCAGTCTGCCCAGTGCAATAATTAAAGAGGATTTATTTAGATGTTAGAAGAAACAGCCTACACGCCCAGTGACAGTGCACATGGGAAGGAAAAGGGTTTGCAGTTGTCACTCATCTGTATTTCAATAGAATCACAGGGTCATTATGGTTGGAAAAGATCTCTAAAACCAAGACTAAGCATCAGCTAGTACCACCACCATGTTCACCTCTAAACCATGGCCTCAGGTGCCATATCCACACATTTTCTGAACACTTCCAGAACGGCAATGCCAGCACTTCCCTGGGCAGCCTGTTCTAATGCTTGGTCATTGTTTCCATGAAGAAATTTTTCCTAATGTCTAACTAAACCTTCTCTGACATAACTTGAGGGCACTTCCTCTTAACCTATCACTTATTACCTGGCAGAAGAGGCTGAAACTCACCTCAGTACAACTTCCTGTCAGGTAGTTTTAGAGACCAATAAGGTTTCCCTTTCCTCCAGCCTAAACAACCCCAGCTCCCTCAGCCACTTCTCATCAGACTTGTGCTCTTCACTGGCTTCATTGCCCTTCTCTGGACACATTCCAGCACTTCAATGGTTTTCGTGTAGTGAGGGGCCCAAAACTAAACAAAAGACTTGAAGTGCAGCCTCAGCAGTGCCTTGTACAGGGGGACAATCACTTCCCTGGCCCTGCTGGCCACACTCTTTTTGATACAAACCAGGATGCCACTGGCCTTTTTGTTCACCTGGACACACCTCTGGGTCATGTTCCACCTGCTGTCAGTCAGCACCTCTGGGGTCCTCTTCTGCTGGTCTGCTCTCCAGCCACTCTGACCCAAGCCTGGAGCACCGCAAGGGGTTGTTCTGATCCAAGTGCAGGACCTAACACTTTGCCTTATGCAACTTGTATGAACCTCATACAGTTAACCTCCACTCATTGTTCCAGCCTGTTCAGATCCCTCTGCAGAGCCTTCCTACCCTCCAGCAGATCAACACCCCGCACGGAAAAGGGGCCACTCAAGGGGGTGGCCTAGAGCTTATTTAAATTGAGCTCTTAACAGTAGACATATGACTGGCCCTCTTCAGGTACATGGGTTGCCTCCCCTCAGTAATAAACTGAAGAACTGAGCCCAATGGCCTCAGCTGGTAAGGAGAGTCTTCACTGAAAGGAATAAGGACTAAGTATGTGGAGTTTGGGACAATGCTTGCATAATGAATATGACTGTCTTCCTTATCCCTGTTGGAAGCTTGTTTACTTCAGATTATGGTATTATGTTCTTGCTCTCACAGAAGGCTCCTTTGAATTCCTTGGGCATCTGAACAGAGTCACAGCTGATGGACCCTCAGGCAGGACCAATGCCTGACAGTATAATTTTTAACTTTAAGTTTTATCTTCCATTCCCCTGGTTTGGTGAGGGGAAAAGGCTAGAAATCACTGCTGCTGTCTCTAAAGTTCTCTGAGACTTGGGCACAAATGTTCTTATGCTGTGTACAAAATATTGTGATTAAATATCTCGCAGATAAAAGCTGTTATGTATAATTTTCATAGCAGCAAGATATTGTATGTAAAATGGTATAGCTGTAATTCACAAAGGGAGAGTGATAAGTAATGGGACCTAGAAGGGACAAATAAAAGTCAATAAGGAGGTAAAAATGAGAATGGGAACTGGAGTTAAATGTTTTATTGCTGATGCATACTAGCATATAATTACTTGAATTGGTAATCCTATTTTACATATTTAGTTGTATACTAATTTTTTTTGCTTTCAGAATGAGACAATATAGCAATGTTAGTACATATAAGCACCTGAATCACACCGAATAATACTGACAGCTTGATTGGGAACAATAACTGAATAGCAGACCTGTGGGACTGAGCTTCATGCTGTTAAAATGTGAATTTATACAATATGTTGCTGCTGGGCTTGCCTGGCATTCAGACAACTTTGCAGATGTCAATTTACCTGCGTAATCATATGATAATTTAGTAAAATTAGCATGAAATACTTCAGTATCTCCATATAGTTATCTCATAATTGTAAAGTAAATATGTACTTACAAAGGTGTTTTCTTGCCCTGTGGTCTCGCAGTGACTTTGTTTACTGGTTTATTATGTGTACGTGGAAGGTGCTGAAGCAGAGGTGTCACAGAAATGTTACTCAAAATACTGATGAAGGCAAGATAATATATGGTGGAAGGAGAAAAAGGAAAGTGTGAACCATCCATATGCCTTCCTGTACTGTAGTAAATGAGTTAATTCTCTTTGGTAGAAATGTAAGCATTAAAAAAAACACCAAACAAACCACCACTCTAATTAACTTTATTTACAATCTGTACAAGGTTATGTTAAGTCATCACCAAAGAAATACAACAACATCTAAGAGGAGCAGAGCTGATATATTCTTGATAATTGATAAATAGATTTAATTAAAAATCTTCTGGGAAACAGGCATTCACAGTTCCCTACCCTCCCAAACTGTCAGTGCATCCATGTTAAGATAATTCTCAGCACACAAATTGTATCTCGGCTCCACCTTCAGATCTTCTATTTGCTCTTGACCTGTTTTACATAAGTTTTCCCAGAAGTGGCCACTGTGGCTGATGGGCTCACTGTGTTCTCCAGGGGGTCCATTACAGAGAGGGCTGGAACCAGCTGTATCCAGCATAGAGCAGACTCTGATATCTTCCTTCAGAGGCCACTCCTGCAGCTCCCACCTCGCTGCTACCAAAACCTTACTACCTAGAGCCAGTACAGCAAGATGCACTTCCTTCTGAAACCAGAAGTTTCAACTTCCCTATACTTCTATTAAAACGCATGTACAAACATATACACAACAAGGAATTGCAATCTTTCAAGTGAAACTATAATGAGAGATTTTCCCATTTTCCCCAAAGGGAAATACAAGCTTTAAACAATTTTAAATGGGACCAAACATCATCATTACCTCAGAATGGATAGTTTGTTTTTCAAAGCCAGATCTAACTGCTGATGTAGTTTTGCAGTGACTCCATTGTAGGGAGGTACCTCCCCACCTGCCCAGAAATAAGAAAAGTAGGAAAATTCAGTCCACTCCAGTCACTGAAATATGCCACTACTAAGCCAAACCACACTCATGGGAGGTGTGAGAGTCTCTGTCCATGATGTCAGCATGATACCCTTGTTGCCACACCAGACTTTCAGAGAGATGGCAATTTGCTTCCAGCACAGTTTAATCACCAATGATGTATTACCCAGCACATCCTAATTCACTACAAAACCATGACTGTTCTTAACTTAGTTTACAACAGCTGAAAGTGTGTAGCTATCACTTATTTTCAGGTTGTATTGGGTCTGACTGAGGGAAAGCTCACAGCCCTTACAGTGCTGTGCTTTGCACTGGTAGCTGGACGGGTGTTGATAACGGAGCAGTGTTTTGGCTACTGCCGAGCAGTGCTGTCCCTCTGACATTCCTTCCCCCACCAAAGGGGATGGGAGTGGGCGAGATCCTGGGAGGGGACACAAGCAGGCCAGCTGACCCAAATCAGCCAGAGGGATATTCCATTCCATATGACATCAGCTCAGATATATAATCTAAGGAAGAGAGGAGGAACTGTTATGCGTGCTGAAGCCCTGCTTCCCAGGAAGTGTCCAAACATTGCTGCTGAGACTGATTTTTTTTCCCCCTCTTTAGCTCTTGCGCGCGCAGATCTCCGCTTGTTTCTTTCTTTTTGCTGTAATAAAAGGGCCTTATCTCACCCTGCTGGTTTTTCCTCCATCTTATTCTCTCCCCTGTCCCAGTGGGAAAGGGAGTGACAGGAGAGACTGAGTGGGCACCTGGCACCCAGCCAGGGTCAACCCACAACACAGGTGAAAGAGTAAAGTTACAGCTACACAGCTACAGGCATTAATCAACCACATCTGAAATGTGAGACTAGAAAATTAGGATATCTGAAAAGGATTGGTTTTAGTTAGTTGTAGCTCCTCTGTAATTCCCAACTATATTGATTCAAGTAAATAACAAAAAAAACAGAAGTTATGTACTGACAGATTCTATGCTCAAGACTGTTGGGAAGCCAGGAATATGCCCAGATGCTAACTCTTCAAAAACAGGCATTATTAAGAAGAACATTTTCAGGTTAGGTATCCATCATGAAGCAGCCCAGTACTAGGAGACCTAGAACACCAACGAGTTTATCTTTCCTTTATCTTGCTGTGTAAGCAACTAGCCCTAAATAGCACCTGACTGGCCTAAATGATGAAGTTCTCCATCTGTGGCTTCTTTTCTGTAAATAGATGCTGCAAATGAAAGCAGCTGAGGGAGGAAAAAAATGTATTTATTTTACAGTGATATTCTCAACAGAATCACTTCTGCTCATACCTGACAAAAATGTTTCTTTGCCAGATATTGAACAGGCATTTGTTAAAGCAATTCCACGATAGTTTAAAAGATCTCATAGATAACTTTCTGTGAGGTTTTCTGTATCTCTTTGTTGCCTAGTGTTTGCAATAACTAAAGCAACACACAGTATGGTATTCCTAGTTCATCTTTTTGTCTGATTCTTGATGTGCTTCTACATTCATTTTTTTTCCTTCACCTTTGGCAGTACTGAGATATATGAATATTCAACTACCTTAATGGACATTTGGCATTTACTGTTTTAGTATAATATATTATTTTAACAGACCAGTCTGCAACATAGTTCTAAAAAATCATTTTCCCTAATATTATATAGCTGTGAATTTATTTGACGGGGAGTTAAGTCTGAATTTCTGCATATTAGGGAGGATTATCATGGTGGGACTTCCCTTTGGTAAATGGAGCTCATTTAATGTCATTTACCTATACCTTACAAAGAACTAGATAATGTCTTACAGCTTACACTGTACTGCAGTACCATGGTAGAAGAAATCTAAAGGAGCATAGAGACTGAATATGATTTTTTTTCAACATGGCAAGCTTTACACTAGAGGTCTTTATCTCCCTGAATACATATATTCTACTGAGACATGGCTGAAAATAAATTTCACTTATTCAAAACAAATGACTCAATTACATCCCCAGGAAAGGTGCCATCTTAAAAAGTAAATAAATTACATCGGAGCAACTGTAAAATTACAACGCAATGTGTAGCAAAATTATTTATTGCCAGGATAACAAAAGATGTTTAACTTATCTTGGGAACAAAAAGAAGAAAAATATTCTTGGTGTAATTTGAAAAAAATTGATATTCAGCATCGACTGCTAAATATTCAAATATCCTGTACTGATAGTTAATAACAATCTCAGCCGCTGTTCAAGTTCTATTGGGATATTGCTTAGCATCATACAACAGTCAAAAGAACAGCAAGCAATGCACAATGGCTTTTTTCCATTTTTTGCTGTCTACGCCTGCTTCTTTTTTCCACCTTATTTTAAAGAAACAAAAAGAATAAACAACGTGTTTCCATTTGCAGATTTCAGTGTCAGTAAATAGGGCCACCTACAGCTGCCTTATGTCTCTGGAAAAAAAATTGTCCAGAGAGGTTTCTGGGAAACAACTGCTGCAACATCTGTGCAAAACAGCCAAAGAAAACTGGTATAATGGTTATTTATGAATTTCTCTAGACTCCCTTGCATCCCAGCAAAACTGCCCGGAAATAGTCCTTCTTTCCTCCTCATGCAACACATCACTTCACAGTGGTCTTAGAGGAGGAGACTACAAAATAGTCCATTATGCAGTGCTCTCAGACTGTAATATCTCTTTTTTATAAGTTGCAACAGGAGAAGGACAGCAATTTTCCAACATTAATGAAGAGTATTTTTATGACAGACACCAGGATGGAGAATAGTCCCAAGTCCTATTCTCTATTCTCTGGACAGACAAGTCATGAACTTCTTGGTGTTTACTACCTATACCCACAAAACAGCAAAATCCCAACCACTTTTGGCAAGAAAAGGCAAAATGCTCATCAGGTTTTGGAGGCAGGCTTTTACTCATCACCAGCAATCACTGCCAATCTGTTCAGCACACACAGTAGAAATAATTGTGATTTAGATGTTTCAGTGCGTTACTTGAATTTTAGGATCCCTATTGATCTACGGCTTTGGTTTTAGAACATGTCTTTAGGAAAGCTCATTGTTTCAAATTAATTAATTGTTGTGATTCAGCTCTTTTAAAATAGTTTGCTCCAATCAATATTAACCTTTAAAGATTTATTGCACATACTTTTTATTTCACTCTTGCACCACTCTAAAAATCAGTTGATTAGTGTTAGGTATGGGCAATGCACAAAGGAAACGTGCAATATGTGTAAAGGAAAAAGTTACACGGCAGAGAAAAATGCCATCCAACATCCCCAGTAGAAATACTTGCAATTCAAAACCAAACAAATCTGCCTTGCTTGGGAAAAAACCCAAACACATCCTAGACTTTGAAAGAACGAAAGGGCAACAATTGAAAATATTGCAATAGGAAATGCTGAATATAGCCTTCGTAGCAGTCACAGTAAGACACAAGCAAGATGTTACATTTACAGCTGGGAGAAGTCCTATGCCTCCAAATTGCCACAGAGTACAAGTATTAAATTTTAATTTTGTGATTAGCCTGCAACTTAAAGGTTAGTAGGGATTGAAAAGGGAGGAAGAGGTGAAAGAAAGAAAAGAAGCATGGAAGAAAAGAGAAAGGAAAATGTCAATGAAGTAATACCATATATCACAGAGTTTCTGGGAAACTTTCAGTTCAAACATAGAGCAGTCAGAGGTTCATTTAAAAATTATTACTGAAAACTCAAGAATAGAGAAACATGTCTGAACTCAGCAGAAGAACCACTCCCATATGCAGGGGTAAAATGATGCTTGATGATGTTACTCCTCAGTAGAACTGGTTTTAAACTGGAAATTCAGCTCAGTACTTTACTTGAAGTCTAGATTATGCACTACAGCACAACACAGATGTAAGCCTTCCTTATTTTTCTGAATACTTGCATCTTCAATTTTTTAGAACTGTTATTTAGAAACACAGTTAACTAGAAGATAGCGAAGTTAAAAAAAATAAAAACCATTTAAATTTGGAATTAGTGAGAAGCTATACTGAGCAACATGACTTGTCATCAGTAGAAACACCCGCTGTTCAGGAAAGCATCCCCTTCACAAGGACAGCACACAAAAACATTCTTAAATTTATGTTTAAACTCTTAAGCATGTGTGTGGTACTGCCCTAAAAAAAGGCAGATATAATCCTCTGTTTCAGCAGCTTCCCACATTCATGTCTAAGGCTACAATATACCTTCCTTACACCTTCTACAGGAGAGGAATGTGATTAACTTGACCTACTAATACCATGCAAACTGGGTGGAATGCATCAAAAAATATACTGGTATTTATCAGCAACTTCACAAAAATGTACTGTTTTCTTTCTCCTTCCAATAGCTGGCAGAACGTGGGTTGTTTTATGATGAGGTCCAGGGCAGGAGGGTGATAGAGGGAGGAAGATGGTAAAAATGGGTGCCATATTTTAGGAAGTCCTTATATTTGCCAGAAAAAAATCCACCACAGAGGCCATGTTGGTACCCTTAGTTTTGTTCTAGCACTTGGATGTCCTCATGAGCAGGCTACAAGTAAAGTTCTCTCTCTCGCGTTGTCTCTCGTCCATAAACCTTGAAGTCATGGCTGAAAGACAGCACCGATTTAAGAGGAGACACAGATTCTTCCCCAATCTAATTTATGTTTTCACGCATTTTATTCAGACTAAAGCCAAAGAGCAAGAGAGCACAGACTACCAATCCATTTTGTATGTGGGCAGAAGGAAAAAAACCTACCAAAGCTTAGACTCCTGCATCTTGAACTAGTGCTCCACACACTAAAGAGAGAAGGAGAGCCAGAGCCAGCTGCACACCTCTTCATCCTTCCAATAGGCTTCACAAGGCAGGGAAATAGCTTCCTATCCCCAAAGGTATGACTGAGATACTCCTAAAAACCAGTTTGGGGCTGTTAATAGGCAACTTCACTGCTCACCTGCACCAAGTTCCCTTCTGCAGCATTTCTTCCTGCCTGACTTGATAACTTCTCTCTCTACATCCCCTTTTAATTACTGTCTGTTGTAAATCCTAAATCTTCCCTATTCCTTGAAAAGTGATTTAAATCCAGGACACAGTTATGTAAATGCCATTCTTTCTTTCAGTTTTATTTGAGATGTTTTTTCACACTTCAGCAAATTAAAATAAACTGAACAATGTAATAAAAATAAATTATTTCTTTCTCCTATTGTTAATTATATTGCTCCCATATCAGACTTTTTAATGTGTTAGCCTTACTTACGTTGCTACCAAGGGAGAGTGGTATGGAAGACAGCAATATGCCTATGGAATATGGAAATGGCTGGCTGGCTTCTGTTGCATTAACTCAAGGTCATGTGCCTGTTCAGTTACTGCTAAAACACTCAGTGATCCTAAAATACCTTTGTTCTTCTTTCTTGCCTAACTTGGTGCTAACTATTGACTGCCCTACATTCTTTCAGCATTCTACATCCTGTTACAGACTGGTACGGAAACCACTGCTCCTTGCACATATATTTTGGTGCACATCTATAAAGCTACATTAAACCTGAGAGGCCATTTCACACCAAACCACGATACTCCGTCCTATCTCTTCACAGGTTTTCTGAAAGCGACTAGAAAAACACCCTAAATGGCATTTCCAGATTTTACACTGAGGTTTGCTTGAAGGTTGTACTTTGAGATTCAATATCTTTAGTCTAGCACTCTCTCTTCATGAAGATCAAGTCATGCACCTCGCCTTTCTACCATTACATACCACATCACCTCTCCTCCTGACAAATAGTCTGTTTTCAAGTCAAGACACAAAAGCAAACACCTTGTCTTGAAAGCAGTAATACCAAATCTGACTTTCAGCTGTCTTAGTTATTACAGTAAATTCTGCACTAATGAGGCAGGGTTAGCACAGTTAGAAATGCCTGGACTCTTGGAGACTGCAAGACAAAGTCAAGATGTTTGAATCCAATGAACTTAATGCTTCACTACATTCTCAGTCAAGAAATCATCTCAAATAACTAATACCAGTTTCTAATGGCTAACTGACAAGTTTCTGAAGCTACCCTACACAGCCTCAACATTCATAAAACCTAGTTTTATGAATAAATGAATATAATGTCCTTAGGTCCATTTGCATATTGCTGACCCCCTTGTAGGGATTAAAGAGATTCTACTCTATTATGGCTTAAACTAAGACACTAAAGTATGTATGCTGCCCAGATTGCACATAACACTTCTCAGTATTAAATAGAGTAAGAACTACAAAGTAAATTCGGTAACAACATTAATTCAATCCATACAAATGCTTGTGGAGGAACAGAGGGCAAACAATTTCTGCATTTCAGGCTCCAATTTGCGAGTTTGACACTGTTAATTTAAAACCATACTGGTGCACTGACTTTAAATTTCTCTGTTACGTCAGAAGTTTCTTCTTTTAAAATTTTTTTAATTAAAAAACTTTTGTTTTAAAAGTGAGGGGTTTTTTCACTTCTCCACAATTATATCTCAATTTTACCACAATCGCACAGAAAGATCAAACACTGAGAGCATTGGACACATAATAATATAAGCAATGGGCTAACAATTCATTCAATACTTTTGATTAAAAATCCAATTTCTTTTTTTTTTTTAAAAAGAAACATTATCTTGAAATATTAAGATTCACAGGCAATGTGAGCACCCAGTATGGCTTTGTGGAGAAACGTTTTCTCACTATTATCCCTTCCTAGATACATTATACAGAGAATACTGAGCTTTATCTCTAATGACTGCAATGTCTATAATTCAAGAGCTATGTATTAAAATGACCTTTCTTTTCCATTTCCTTCGATGTTTCAAAATCAGAATAAAATGCAGCCAAATACTAATACCACCTTTTTAGGTAGGACTACAAAAGTTGAGGTGAATCAGGCTAAAGGTGTTAAAGTGCAACCATCACAACATACTTCTAGAAATTCTGTACCTGCATCATTGTGGTAATTTTAAACGACAAGATAAAGTTTTCTTTAAGCCAGCAAATTACAAGAAAGGTCAGCATCATGTCAGAGCAGAAAGAAGGAGCATTTAAATCATCTAAGCCAATGCCATGACTTCACATATCCTAAAGCTTTTTCCAAAAACAGATTTGGAACTAGTGCTGTTTTGAACAAAGTGTACCGTATTTCAGAAAACCAAACACTTTTTATGAAAAGAGGGCTGCTCAAATATAAAAACCTGAAATTCTGAAGGTCTAACAACAGATATTATATTTACCATACAAAATAGTATTTTTGCATACACACAATATGCATACATCCACATGCGTCTGGATGGGCAGGACATTTTGCAAAACAGGAAGCAAAAATACAACCATCAAGAAAACTTTTTGCAATTATGCAAACACTATCCTGAAAGATAAAACATACAGAGAAAAATGATGCCAAAACAATTTTCACAGATGCTTCTGAGCTGGAAGGGGCTCACCACATGGATCATCAAGTCCAGGTCTTAAGTGAATGGCCCATACAGGGATCAAATTCACAACCTTGGTGTTATTAATACCGTGCCCCTACCAACTAAGGTAATCTTAAATTCATTTACTAGACAAGACCTGTACAGTCATATATTCACAAATCATTGTAAGTCAGTCATTACTTACTTCAACCAAAAAACAAAGCACACAATTATTAACGCTAATGGATTTTGACCTATTGTATCTATACAGCAGAATAAGAAAAAAATTACCTTGTTAATCGTAAATGCATTTTACCTTGAAAATTTTGTGAAAAAATTGGGCAGATTATCTGCTAGTGAATTATTATTTCCCTAAGGTTTTGCTTTTCTCTTCACTTCTGTTTTTCCTTTGTTTTCTTCAGTTTTTATTTTACCTCTGAAAAGGCATGAGCTCTACACACAATTTATTTTCATCATTTTGCTTAAACCATGCAAATACTGAGAAACCTATTTCCATTTAGAGAGAGCAGCCAAACACGATTGTATAATAATTCATTTCACATAGCTGGAGAGACTGGACTTAATGCTAAACTCCTGTTTAGTGAGTGATTGTCCTGTTGATCAACCTACATGGCATAAAGGTGTCTATGAAGCCTTCAGCTAAAAACCACTTTCAAGAACTCTCTTATTCATTATAACTGCAAGTAAAATTAGACCCTGGAATAAGTGCCATACATTTTAGCTATGAATACAACCAATTAAAACATCAATATTAACTGCAGTAGCAGTAATGAGGTACCACAGTCTTCATGTGTTTCTCACTAGGTGCTTATGTTTTCAGAAAAGACTCCTGTCCCCTCAGAAATTCTCCTTCTCCCTGTAGCTACTTTTATTGCCAATTAATTGGTAATTGGGTCCAAGAAATGCTGCTTATGACTCACATGCCTAGAATATAGTGATCTAAAACTAAAACACAACTGGAAAAGCTTTAATTGCTGTACGTCCATTTTAATTAAGCTACATCTTGGAAAATAAGGTGAATGCTTGACCAACAGGTCCTTCTTGATCAATAGATTTCTCAGGAAATATTCTAATTTCTTTTAGTCCTTTTAAAACAATAGTATTCCTGTGATTTATGTTTCTCCTCTAAAAACACCTGCTCTCTTTACAGCATTAAAAATGTCTGTCACCTTGCAAACTAACACCTAGGTTTTGAGTAATCACCAGTGAAAGGTATTTTCTTGCTGCCCCACAAGACATCACCTGCACAGAGTTGTGGACTGCTAGAAATAAGAATATGAAAATGTAAGAGTCTCTGTACCCAAAAAGGAAAAAAAAAACTTCTGTCTCTTCCTCAGAGGCAGATCTAGTGGCTGTAAAGTACTGATGTTGTTCTTAAAGCTGAAACCTGTAGTTTTAGTACTCTGCCAGCTCCTCTTGTACGTATTCCAAAGTGGCCACATCTGTTGATTTTGAATGCCACACGTAGCGAGAGAATGACACATGTTAAAGAACCAAAGGGGTTACTGATGGCATCTTGCCTTCAAGGTGGCTGGTGCTGATAAATTGGAATTATCTCTTTGACACAAATCTACACAATGAATATGTGGAAGCCCCCAGGATCCTTTGAAATGCTAAATACATAAATAACAAAGCTATGATTAACCAAATTTCTAAATTTTTGCTTAAGTCACTTGTCTAGCCCATCCTATCTGTCCCAATAAATGAACTCTTTGACTTCAGAATGGAGAAGAAATAAAAGTAATTCCCCATCTTTGTAGAAGTGTTTTGCACTTTGCACAGTTTTGTCTAATATTGTTTCTTCTTAAGAAGGAATATAAGGTATCATAATCTAATTTCTTTTAGTTTTTTTTTTTCATGTAAGAAAGCATGAAAACCAGAGAAATGTTCAAGCTACTGCATGTATATTGCATGTAGGTACCCAGTCTGCATTTTGACATGTAAATAATGTAACAAATTCAGAGAACGAATGCACCTCAATTTTTCTAGATAGCTTGCTCTAGAAAATGAAACATCTCTGTCAAAGTTCTACAAAGAAAAGACTCTAGAAATCATTTACATTTTCAGAATACTGCATGTAGACAGAAAAAAAGAATAAGCATTTCTCTTGTGAATTGGTCTGCACGTTCCAGACAAGTTCTTCTGTTGCTCAATAATAAAATCTTTCCCATCAAGTAAAAAAAAAAAAAAGCTTTTAAATGCATGTGTAAATTGAACTAATTTAAGATGCACTAGGTAAATAATAAATAAAAATAGTTTTGATGGCTATGATCAGGGATATCAAAATCATTGAATAATTGAGGATAGAAAGTGACCTCTCAAAATTATATGGTCTTAACCCCCTGCTCAAGGGGAGCTAGCCAGGGTAGGCTGTCCAGGGCTTTGTCCAACTCACTCCTGAGTATGTCCAAGATGGAGACTCCACAACTTCTCTGCACAAGCTGTTCCTCTGCTTTGGCTCCCTCACAGCAGAACAGTGTTTTCTTGTGTTCAGATGAAATTTTGTATGTGTGAATTTGTGCCCATCGCCTCTTGTCCTGTCACTGGCATTGCTAAAAAGAGCCTGGCTCCATCTTCATTCCCTCCCATCAAGTATTTATACATACTAAATTCCCCCTGAGCCTTCTCAGGCTGAAGAGGTGGGAAGGATCACCTCCCCTGACCTACTGCTGGCGTTCTTTGCTACAAGGGAGCATTACTGGGTAGCTCCTTGTCCACTAGGACCCAGAGACAATGCATAATGAATTGACCACAGGCCCCATTCCCCATCTCTCTGTGCTACTGAAGGGGAGGAGGTAAAGAAAATCAAGAGTGAAGCTTAGCCCAGAAGAAGGGAAGGGTGGGGGGGAGGTGTTTTATTTCTCATTAGCCCACTCTAATTTAAGTGGCAATAAATTAAACTAATCTGCCCAAGTCAAGGCTGTTTTGCTCATGACAGTAATGAGTGACTGATCTCTCCTGGTCCTTATCTCAGCCCGTGGGTCTTTGATTGTATTTTCTTTCCCCTGTCCAGCTGAGGAAGGGAGACATAAAGCAGCTTCGGTGGGCAACTGACATCCAGCCGGGGTCAACCCACCACACCTAGTTAAGAGTGTAAATGGAAAGCTTAATTTATTAATGTCTGTATTTCCACAAATACACTTACATTCTGCAGTACTACAGAAGGGTTGCTTTAATGGGTTGCTCTCTCAAAAATATGTCCTGAAAATCTCATCAAGAATTCGCCTATCTTGATCCGCAAACTGATGTAACTCAGATTTCCCCATAACGCAATGAACATTCTTTTCCTAAATAATGAATATGAATACTCTCATGTATTATATATTCATGACCACTGAGAAATAGAGTGGTTCGTCTGCAATGAGGTAGATTGAAATGTTCCCACTGAATGGAATAACACGTTCATATTGCAGCATTTCATCTCTGTCCCATAGGAACCTGGCACTTTTTAGTGGTCAGTTTGCATTGACTTGATAGAGATTAGAGGTTAAGTACTGGATCATTGCATCTAAATAATCTCAGAACCATTTAAATTAATTATTTACCCTTCTCGTGACAGAAATTTTCTCCAGCCTGTAAAAATAAAGCCTTGTTCATGTTATGAAAAGTTACATATTTCTCTAAAACATATGTTCTTTATTTCTGGATCTTCCATAACCTCCTGTAACATAAGCACATAGATATGGAGTATCTTTAAAAAAAGAGAAATCGGTTTAGAGTTCCTAGATAATGTTTAATCAATGCCAAAACTAACCTGTACTTATATAATAGAAAAAAAATTCATTCTTCTGTGAATCTACAGTTTCATGTTGTATTTTACTGCTTAGAAGTAGACAGTCAAAGGTACATGAAGTGAGTTTTACCAGATATATTAATTTAATAATCAAAGAATTTTCATTATTATACCATGTACCAAACATTTCCAAGTCACAGTATTTCAAAAAAATCATGAAGTGGAAGTAAAGCCTTAAGAGAACTACTATATTTGAACTGAAGCAATTAAAATGTTGAAAACTAAAGTGCCAGAAATGTATAATTAATGACAAAATGTGTGCACATATTTTTTTTACCTCATTTAGAGTGAAAAAAAATATTGATTGTTGTTTTTCTGTAAATGAATAATGTGAAGGGAAATGGCCTGTGAAGGAGCTCTTTGTGCTAGAAACTGAGTCATGTCTAACTTAAGTCCATAGGCAATAGCTGGATAATTATTCTACCTCCAACCTCAACAAAAACTAGCTAAAGGTAGTTAAGTGACTCTAGATTAAAGCAAACTCAGAGAAGATTTTGACTCATCCCATTTTGCTGCTGAAAAGATGCTTGAAACAGTGTTATCTTCCTTTATCTCTCTGGTAGTTTCAGATGCTTGAATTTAGGGAAGTAGATGATAGAGAGAGACAGAAAGCACCTGCCCCTAAATAGGTATCTGTGGAAATGCAGAGCCGTACTGAAAAATAAATGCTCTTTTTAAAATCTGAAGAAGTGGTGTATTACCCATCAGGCTAACATTTCTACATCACTTTTTTTTTGTGCAATATTCATACACCCAGGAATACGTCAGTGGGGATTTTCAAGATCCAGAATTTAAAAATAAAAAATTCAAAAAAAGAAAGGAAAACTGGATCTTCAGAAGCAGTTTCTGTCATATGGTACATAAAGCTTGCATGAAGATATGTAAGGCCATTAAAAAGATCTCGAGAATATAAGTAAGTTTTACAAATAAACTACAAAATTTCTCTAAACAAGCAAGGAAGTACAAATCTCAATAATAATTACAGGAAGATATTGAATGCCAAGCAATATCATACAATGCTACACAATTTAGATGAAGAGCATCCTCACATCTGTTGAAAGAAATTTGCTTACTTACTAAATGTCATGTAGATTTTTCATATTTTTAGAATAAATACATAATTATGTACTATTTTTAAACAAAATACTGATTTTTTGACTATTTACTCCAATTGTTCTCTCTCAATCCTCCTTCCTCAGCCTTCCCTTCACAACCAAAAGAGAAGAAGTATCAAAAATTCCATGATTTCCTCTGATACTAATTTTCTTAGCTTGTGCTCTGCTTAGCC
This sequence comes from Eulacestoma nigropectus, assembly GCA_013397775.1. Lineage (NCBI taxonomy): Eukaryota > Metazoa > Chordata > Aves > Passeriformes > Eulacestoma > Eulacestoma nigropectus. The sequence goes on along the minus strand of VZTE01004192.1, from coordinate 51,656 downwards.
TAACTTTGTGATATACGAAACAGAACAATATTAGGGCCTAAATGGCACTTGGTTTAGAATCACCTGGATTTCTCAGCATATTAAATAATTCTCCCACTGAAATCCAGATCCCATAAACTAAACCTGAAGTATCAATATTGAACACTATACCAAGAAATGTGATCCAGAGAATCTGTTCCAATGCTGTTATTCAAAAGCCAACACAGCTTTACCAGGGGCAAGTCCTGCCTGACCAGTCCAGTGGCTTTCTATGACAGAGCGACTACATCCATGGGCTAGGGAAGGGCTACAGACGTCGTTTATCTGAACTTTTGTAAAGCCTTTGACACGGTCCCTCGCAACACCCCTCTCTCCAAATTGGAGAGAAATGGGTTTGATGGATGGAATTCTAGATGGATGAGAAAGTGGCTGGATGGTCACACCCAGAGGGTAGTGGTCAATGGCTCAGGGTCCTAATGGATAACAGCGACAAGTGGTGTCCTTCAGGGGTCTGTATAGAGACCAATATTATTTAATATCTACATTAATGACATAGACAAAGGGATTGAGTGCACCCCCAGAAAATCTGCAGATGACAGGAAGCTGAGGGGTGCAGTTGTCACACCTGTAGCATGGCATGCCATCCAGAGGGATCTGGACAAGCTCAAGAAGTGGCCCATGGGAATCTCGTGTGGTTTAACCAGATCAAGTTCAAGGTGCTGCACCTGGGTCAGCGCAACCCCTGGTATCAACACAGGCTGGGGATTGAATGGATTGAGAGCAGCCCTGGGAAAAGGGCTGGGGGGTGCTGGTGGGTGAGAGGCTGGACATGACCAGCAATGTGCACTCACACCCCAGAAAGCCAAACGTGTCCTGGGCTGCATCCAAAGCAGCGCGGCCAGCAGGGCGAGGGAGGAGATTCTGCCCCTCTGCTCTGCTCTGGTGAGACCCCACCTGCAGTGGTACATCCAGCTCTGGGGTCCTCAGCACAGGAAGGACATGGACCTGTTGGAGCAAGCCCAGAGGAGGCCACCAAGTTGTTTAGATGGATGGAGCACCTGTCCTGTGAGGAAAGACTGAGAGAATGGGGTTCAGCCCAGAAGAGAAGGCTTTGAGGTGACTTAACTGCAACCTTCCAGTGCCTGAAGGGAGTCTAAAAGAAAGATGAAGACGGACTGTTTACAAGGGCATGTAGTGATAGGACAAGATGGACTGGTTTCAAACTGGAAGAGAATAGGTTTAGGTTAGATATTGGGAAAAAAATTCTTTACTGTGAGAGTGGTGAGACACTGGAACAGGCTGCCCAGAGAAGTTGTGGATGCCTCGTGCCTGGAAGCGTAGGGTAGTGGCAAAGCTGTCTACGATTGTTCATTGTCTCGGGCTCCATGGTGAGCATTTTTGCATGTGAAGTATCCTCTCTTTTGTACACTTTCATTATTAATATTGTGGCTGTTACTATTCCTTTTCTTATCTCATTGCTGTTTCCAGTAAAGTGTTCTTCTCTCAGCCTGTAATACCCACCTTTTGTGCCTCCAATTCTCAACTCCATCCCACTGCAGTGGGAAGGAGAAAGGGAAGGCAGGGGTGGGGTGGTGTGAGAGAGAAGTGTGTGGTTTGGGACAGTCTCAGTGGGAGCACTGGATTTAGTACCATTCCTAAACCACAACATGCAGATGCTATTTACTTACATTAAAGTGCAGATCAGATAGCGTCACGTGGGAGATGTTCTTCAACAACTGCCTGGAATTAAGCCAAAACTTTTAGTATCATACATAAAAGTGGGCACAGAAAGAAAAGGAAAAAACTTGCGAAGGTTGGAGATAAGGTTAAGGAGGCAGATTGCTAGTCCCTGTCTCAAGTGTTACCTTACTAAGCCAACTAAGCTAGGTAACTGAGTTACCTAATACAGGAAACCACTTGAGATGACATAAGAAATTGGTGGACATAAATGGATAACATCAAGCTGCTTACATGTTCCTGAAAGCACACTAAGAGACAGATGGATTTCACAGATGATTGAAGGGGGAGATTTGCAAGGAATGCCCAAAATTCAGTTGCTAATTGAGGAGAAAGTAGGAGAACTTTTGGGAGACAGCTCTTCCAAGATCAGCAGTGCCCAGATAACCCCATTAATAATGCCAGGCTTATGACCTGAGTGAGAATATGTGTGTTCCATGAGCACACATTAAGTCAAATTAGCTAAAGAAAAGAATCAGGGCAGGCCAGTAGATTTGTTCATGATTTCTGGGGATGTCCCCAAAAGTGTTTTTTTTCCCTGTCTGTTTTAATCTCTGTACAAAAATTTGTGTCTGTATTGTGTGGGTGCACCAATTGGAAGCACATGCTCTGCCTTACAGGATCTGGAAACTGAAGACAAAAAGGGGAGAAATACCCTCAGGTCTTGAAGCCAAGGTATTTGGCTACACTTAGCAATTTATGTGGAGATTTGAGAGTGACAGAAAGAAAATGGTTTTCTGTTTGAGAGAGGAAAGAAGAATGTCAATAATAAACAGATGCCTGAAGTTCTTGGTTTATCAAATGACCTTTCCAATCAGTTATTGCCTACTCTTCTGATGCCACTTTCACAAAAAGGTACTGCTCACCAGTAAGCGATTTATGTCAATATAAAGACAAAATTATCATCTTTTATGGCACATGTTATTGATACACATACTTGAATAAAGCTCTGCTTTTTTTTTGCAATACTTTTATGAGCAGATTCATGCTGTTACATTACTTTGGGAAAACCTAATTTGCAAAAGCATCTGCAGTCATATTTTGGCAAGTGCATCCCCAATGCCTTCCCCTTGGACAGCACAGATCTGACAAAAGAAAAAGGCAGGAATCTGATGAAATCTATTTGTCACTAAACCAAATATCCTTCCTTATATAAAATAGGAAAGATTTAATAGTACTGAGGCCATAACTGCACATTGCTGGAAGCAAACATCGTGTTTCTAAAAATAAATGCAGCATGTTGATAATACTGCCTGATAATCCATTTCTTTTATTCAAAAGGACTTTCATTTCCAGAGGCATTGGGTTTTTAAATATTTAAGATTTAGGCAATCATATCTTTTGAAAACTGACACACTTCTCTTCAAAAGTATCTCAAAGAGCCTAAATTGGACAGTCAATCTTTTGCAGGGATTAGAAGATTACAGAATGATAAGGAAGAGAAATGTCGACACTCTTTGCTTTCTTGGCTCCAGACACCACCAAGTTACAAACTGTAAGCTGAGTCCTTACACTTTCAAGTCTTCAGTGAACTGAAGTATCTAACAAGATTTTCTCAACTATTGGTGTAAGCTGTAACTTTTCAGAGACATTTTGGCCACATAACCACAGTGTTGTTTTGTTCCTTAAGAAACAGTGGGTTTCAGCATATTTGCATATTAGGTATCTACTCCTATATTCTGTTCTCCACTCTCACCATGCCTTTGCCCAGCTTCCGAAGCAAGCTGGTTAAAACAAACACCACATTTAAACAAATAATTCTGTTCTACTACAAAAGGGGGGGAAAAAGTCCTCTTTCATAAATTGAGTTGTCCCATTACCAAGTAGAGAAAACTTACTCCATTCTTTTTAGGATGGCAAAGTTTCATTAGATTTGTTTAAATACTTCAGAGGAAAATAAGTGAATTTAAAGAGGGAATACACATGTACTTTCTGTTGGCCTGCACACAGAATACCTGCAATACAGAAAACCATTGCTCAAACAACCTAAACCAGCATGACCAGGACTGGCCCTCAGGAAGAACTACTTCTGCGCTCCGCAGAATAATGTCTCAGGAAAAAGAAGTGATCAAATACAGTCACAGTTATTTACAAGGCTGCCTTGAATACTCTTTAAAGAGTTTGTAGATGCAACTGCCGCACTGTCGCAGTAGAGACGGACACACGACACACACTTACTGTAATCCAAAGTCGTAAGAAGCAAAAGAATTTTTATTATTCTCTGATACTACTCTTATACCTTTTCACAATTACTGTGGCTTATTATGATTGGCTGTTAGTAAACAATGACAGGGCTGTCTAAAAAACAATGACTATTCGAACAGCAATACAATTAGCTATGCAAACAATTAGTTACATGTTATATGCAAGTTCCTTCTTGTACAGTCTTGATGTTCCATAACAAGAACATCTTCTCCTTGTGTGCAGAACATCATCTTTTCTTGATTATCCTCTTGGCTATCACTGTGGCTTTCACTGTGACTGCTGTTTCTCACGGGTAGATTTTGACTGTTTTTAAATCAAACTCTGCGAGGCTTTCAGACCAGATGTCAGTCTCATCAGATCCCACACGGCACTGGGAAGAGTTTTTTGAAAAAAAAAAATCATACAAGTAGTTAGAGAGCACGAGTCAAACTTACGAGCACCGGGCTAATAAATTAAAAATACAAAAAATTTATATTACCCAAGGAGCAGTCCAGTTTAGTTCAGAATCATCACTCAAATGGCAGTGATGGTACTGGAACTGGTTACCCAGAGAAGCTGCAGATGCCCCATCCCTAAAAGTGTTCAAGACCAAGTTGGAAAAAGTCCTGAGCAATTTGCAGGGGGTTTGGAACTAAGTGATCATTAAGGTCCTTTCCAACCCAAGCTATTCTATGAGTCTATGATTTTTCACCATCAAAACACTTTTAGTTGTTGAAGAAGGAAAAAAACAAAAAATAAAAAAAAAAGGAAAAAAAACTCAAACACAAACCAAAAAATCACACCCAAAGAAAAGCAATTGTTGCATTGGATGCATTGTTTTCTCTAAATTTTAGGAAACAAGTATACATTACTGCAAACTTCATAAAATTTCAAGGAAAACCTTTAGAGAGGGCTGTAGTTTCTGTGTTTGCTGAGCACTCATTGAACTTTAAAGCTTGTTACTTAAAATGCACCTTAAAAAGCATTCTACTTCAAGAATTTAATTTAAAATGCTTTCAGTGCAAGACATACAAAAGAGAACGAGTCCTGTTCTTGGGTGGAGAATGAAAAATTCTCCCAGAATTTCTGCTCACTTCTCCTAGATGACCATAAATCAGCCTAGTGTGAGAGTCTTTTTCTGAACTGAGCTTACAACTGCGCTTGCTGGGGTAGCAGTGATGCCCTGCAGCCCTATTGCATATCAGGGCACAGCACTGAGGCAGCCACAGGGACTCAGTTGAGCTGGAACAGCAAATTAAACCCTCTCTAAATGCTCTAACATGAATTTTATCCTTGGTTCCCTGCTTCACCCTAATCTGGACTGTGGCCTGCTTTAGAGCAGGGGGTAATGCTTACATCTGTTTGGAACAATTATATCCTGCAGAGAAAAAGGAAAGATCTTTCTTTTGTCAAATTCTCTCATCATCGTAAGAGTTCACGTACTGCCACTGACAAGGGGATACAATTTATTTGCTGTGCCTGTCACAGGGGTAGTTGAAGCAGTGCCATACTTGCAGTCAATTATTGCCTTGAGGAGAGAGCTTTTCTAATATTATGCTGATACCAATATTGCAAGGTGACAGAGAACAGTGCTTCCCACAGACAATGCTGCAATAAGCTTTCCCCAAAGAAAGGTAGAAATTTCTTCTTCCTCTCCACCATAATGCACATTGCTCTCTCTAGCACGAGCTCACTTACTCCTTATGTCCCCCAGCTCTCAGATACAAACAAATTTAGTGAGGGAGAACTTCTCTACTCTCCTTTTCTAGGAGCAGAGTTACCAATCCAAGTGATTTTTGATGTTTCAGAAGACTGTTCAAGATGGCCAACTGTACGATGTTAAAACAGGATTCAGAATCGTGTCTATGGGTTGAAATATTCAAGGTAAGTAGAGGTCATTGAAAACAGGGAAAGAGGAAGCTGTCTGAAACCTTCAAGGTCCAGCACACTCACAGATTACATACTCTAAATGTATTCAACAATGGACTAGTGAAAAGATACTAAGACGTTCAGGTTATAGGTTAAAATATGCCACAGCATTTCTGAATAAGCTTTCTTGAAATTTCTGTGTTACACAGGAGTGTTTAACCTGGACTTTTGGAAGCTCTGTTAGAATACAAGCAGCTGCTGTTCTGAAAAAAATCTTTGGATACAAAGGAATAGCACTGGTGGATGGAGAAAAACATTACCTGGATGCATTGCCAGAAATAAGTTTTATAAGTAAATAGCCACTTTCCCTTAAGACCTTTCAATACCTGTCCTTGCAGAAGACAGCTAAGTTACAGCTGTTTGGAAGAGTCAATGCGAGCCATCCAACAAAGCTATGGACCTTGGAACGGATTTCCAAGCAATAAAATATTACCTAGCATTTTTATTGTGTAATTCACAGAGCTGTTTATTTGTTGTTATTTAGGAGCACTGTAGTAGCAAGCTGCATAAAAACAACACTTGCAAATCCCAAAAGTCTTATGAATTTTTAGAATGAATTCTTGTTCATTCTCATTAGTAAGATAGTGTAGCATTCCTCTTTTCTGCGAGAGACAAAATGACAACCTAACAACAAAAATAGCACAGAGAATCACAAAAAAACCCCCCAGCACTAACTAAACCAGAGTCTGGTAGCGACTCACGTGGATTATGTTGGAGATATCTACCAGTAACTGTATACACTGAAATCAAGGTTTAGTTGTTAGAAAGACTATCTGTATCATGACATAGGATTATTCACTGAGTGAAATGATTGAATTCCTCCCAATCTGTCTTCACAAGACACAGAAACAGTGATCGGTTGTAAAATGTAATACAAGCCAGTTCTTTAAAGCACCTTCTCAACTAAACTCCACAGGCACACTCTACAAACAACTTGGAAGTACACACAAAAGATAATAATTTAACTGGCTTAAGGGGGTGCAGCCTAGGCAGTAAGCAACAAACAAACAAAACCCCCCGACTTTAAATTCAAATGTTGTATATTCAATGACAAGTAAAGTACAGCTCAAAGGACCAGTGACTCAAGACAATGCTTCTGATTAACCCTCAAGTTTTGTACAGCCTTAAAGTAAATCTTTTAGGTTTAAGTCCTAAGACACAAACTGTTCTATTTGTAAGAAAACAAGACAAGATTTGTTCTTTGGAGCTGGTAGAGCAGAGTAGTAAGGCACTGAAGTGCCAGTCAGCTGTTTCAAACCACATTCAGAAAGCAAGAAACATGTCCAAGCTTTTCATAGAGCCACTTTACTTAAAAACTGCATTTCTCTTCTACAAAAGTCAAAGAAATAATGGCACATAATAACAATGGGGAAAGCAGGAAGGAAGAAAAAGGAAGATTTTGGTTTAAGTAATATTGCCAATTGACTGAAACATCTCCAGCAGTTATACCTATGAATACAACTGAGTCTGAAAAAAAGGTAAAATTCACAAACACTATCTACAGGTTATTTACATTCTCTTTCCTGTTTACCCACATAATCTTATGAATAAGTGTTGATTCTTCCCAAAAGGGTAGTAAGATCACAACTGGAATAACAGGTAAACCATTATTGCTGCCTCTAATCTCAAATTTGGAACATACATTTAATTATTTTTAAAGCCTCACTTAATAATATTGTGATTTTTATCTTTCACATTCACTTGCTTTCTCTTAAAAACTGGCCTGCCATACATGACTCTTATTTTCCTAAGACCATTGGGCATGTACTTACAGAGGACTGTAAATCACAACTGCAAGGATATGCTTTCACAACCGTCCTTCCCCCTTAACCACTTCCTAGCATGCAGCCATTCAGGGTGAATTTAGAGAGAGTTATACACCAAAAAACTGCTTTCAGAGTCGTCAACTTGATCATCCTCATAAAAAATAAAGTACATAAGGGGTCACAAATTAAGAGACGCTGAAAACCACAGTTCCATGTGTTACAAAAAACTTAGCTACAGAGGTGGCAGTTAAATATAAATTTTCTTAGATTGGCTTATTATTCCACCTCTCCTTCCTGAATCAAACTATTCTTTCAATAAAGATTTTTCAAGTTGGGTTTGTTAAGTGTTCACACATCATCTTGCCAACAAATTAGCATAAATGGAAGGCAGCACCAATGTACTGTAACAATAAATAAGGGAAGTTGAGATACAGTTTTTTTAACTCCTGAAGAGAGAGCTTAGCTTTTTTTCCCCCCCACAACCAAGTTACAGCATGATGCACTTCAAAAGAAAAAGAATAAAACACCAGAGGATTTCTTATGCTTGATCATAATCAGACCAATAAATACATTCTACTTTAATCATTCAGGAATGGCTCTGTCCAAGCATATTCACACACTGGAAATGGTCTTTTTCTTCTCAAAATCTTTCCCACCAACCTGACACGTTTAACACACCAATGATCATTCCTACTTGGATTTCATATTTGAAAAATTGATCTCTCAGCAAGACATACAGGTACACTAAAAACAGAAGAATAACAACTTATTGATTCCATGCAACAGGACCAACAATTTGAGCAGCAACACTGGTTTTGGGGAACGAGATCTCAGAAATTTAGAATGCACGGAAACAAGTTCGAGGAGAAAAAAAAAATGTTGAGATAAGCGGTATTATATTTTTATTGCTTTTCATTTTATTTAAAAAAAACCCCAAACAAACAAAAAAACCCCAGAGCTGATCAAGTATCTATTTTCTTACATTTAGATACAATAGAATGAAGTAGTAAAGGATTTTTCCCTTCTGATGAAAAACATTGTGTCCATTTTAAATCTCTCATTGAAAATTTACTTCTTCCTTCACTTACAATTTTAAGTGACAAATAATTTAGAGGACTAGCTAAACTTCACCATTAGTCCATTTATCATGAATTCCTTTGTCCAAATCCCTTCCAAGGACAGCAAGGACTGCTATTATTGATTCACTTGCAGTATTAAGGACTTCTGAAAAGTACCAAATGACATTGCTCTTGCAATGGAGGTGTACCCTAAGTTTATATAACCACTAAAGGAGGGATAATGCTCTGTCCAAAAAGTACCCTGCTAGAACTCGACAACAGACTGAGTTAAACATGGTCTGTAACCTTCCCAGGGCTATCCCCTGTAGGAAGGCTGGCTTCCTGCAAGTGTTGATGTCTTTTGAGTTAACCAGGAAGACTAATGGAATCAATATGTCACAGACACGTGGCAAAGACATCATAAGTATTCATGAAGCAGAAAGCAAATGAATAAGAAATAACTAGTTCACACTTAAAATTCTAGAAGATAACTGTTATTTGCTTAATTCCCTTTAAGAAGAATAGCCTACACTACGACATGCAGTCTTTAAAGACCATGCTTGCTTACAGATTAGTTAAATTCCTTTGAAGAGTCCACCATGTTCCTAGCATATATGCAAGAAATAGTATTTATAGCAAAGATTTAATATTGACAAGGGCATCCATGACATTCAGATCTAATATAGTAACATTTGCAGCAATTCAGGCTGCTGAGTAAGAAATTCATTTCTTTATATCACATCTAATTCATAAACATTCCTCACTTCATTTACTCATACTATTTCTTTTCTTTACCTGGAAAAAAAATGCTGAAATTTTAAGTAAATGTGTTTTGCCACGCCTCAGCAGTTACCTCTGTCAGCAAGCATAAATCCTCCTACTACACACCAGAATTGGATATTCCAAACACAAAGTTTCTCAAGCAGAAAAGTGACATTTCCAGGCTAAGCCTTCAAAAGTTTTACTACACAAGTTAGCAAGTTAAGGACATAGAATTTCAGCCTTTGGAGTGCGCCTAGAGGAAAACTTACTGCATCAGGGAAAGAGAGTCAGAATGGGTAAGGATGGGGCAAACCCGTAGCCAAGTAATGCCTGTGAGTTCTGCCTATCTCTATAGCCAGCTGGACTCTCAAGATGCTGCCAAACAACTTCAAACAGAATGGAGAGTAGCAACATCACCACCTCATTTCAGCCATACCAACGTGCTCTGGGAGAGAGACCACAGTGCTCGTGTTGTTCTGAGCCAAAACTCAGTTCTGTCTCTTGTGCCAAAAAAAATTGTAAGAAATGTCATCACAATCTTCCTACAGGCCTCAGACCCATCTCTCAAGCAAATGTCAGGACCAGATTTACAATTTTCCAGGTGGCAGACGTGAATCTGATGAACACACACATATGTGTCTGCCATACTCTTACATCTAATTTTTCATACTCACAGTGGATGAGATTTGTCACCTTCTTTCCCTTCCCAGGTACTATCAAACATACCAAAAGCTACTTCAGCACCTTGAAATTAACCCAACCAGAAGGTTGGGTTCACACCTTTACATAAAAATCTGATTATAGAATGGGGTTCTCGTAGTTTTTTTTTCCTCCGCACAGGTGAAATACCCTCAGATTCCCAAAGGCGGAAAGCAGGAGTTAGTACAGATGGGGACAAAAGCAAGAAAAGCAGTCATCATCTGGTTGTTGCTTGTTTTTAGTGCAGTTATTCTGAAGACACAAAGATTATCAGATCAAAGATTAAGTGATTTCTAATAATAAATTGCCGTCTGTCTACTGAGCATCTTGCAGAACTGGCAACAGCAGTACCTGGAACACTTTATGTTTAGCCTGCTATTTATAGATAGGTGGGTACCAACTACATTCTACAACTAACTACATCCTACAACATTCAGAGTGGGCCAGTCTGTAGTACGTTTTAACTACAGATTCACACGCTTCCTTTTTCAAATCATTGAAAATAAACCATTTTCATACAAGACCTCAAACAAGTAATGTTAGGTACTCAGTTCCTTTGATGTAAACAGGATTTAGTATTTCAGGCCTTTCAATGAAGGTCCAAGACAAGATCAGATGACAAAAAAGCCACCACTATTTTCCTGATGGCATCCACAGAAGTTTCTTTTAAAAAATAAAATTATCTTTAAATCATTAGCTTTCTAGCCGCTAAGGAATGTGTACAGACTACAAAGTAAGCTACCCTGACATAAGTAATAGTACCACTTTCAGAAGGTAATACAATGTCATAACGTAGTTCCCACAGTCATCCAATATAACTCCCCATAAAAATGTCAGCAGACCATATACAGCAGTTCCGCCTACGAAACTGATATGCAGGGCAGTAAGAAAACAGGCACATTATTGCATGTATGCTCTAGTGTAGACACTGTTAAGTCCACACCCAAAACTTTTGCTCCATTTTCATGCATTGCTGGGGTAGGTATACTGCACCCAGTGCATTCGAATAAAGGCTGAATTAAAAAAAATAATTCTTGTGCTAGACCCTATCCCCTGCTCTCTTGAAAGGAATTTACACATGGGAAGAAGGTGAAACCCTCAAGAACGCATTGGCTCATGTTGGAGTCCTGGTCTGCGCTGCTAGACAGAAGTCCATGGGAAACAATATTTAAAGCGCTGCCAGCGCAAATCAGCCACACTCATTTAAAGAATTTGCTTCTGTCACGGTTTAACCCCAGTGGGCAGCAAAACGCCACCTAATCCCTTGCTAACTCCCTCACTGTGGGATGAGGGAGAGAATCAGAAGGATAAAAATGCAAGAACACATGGGTTGAGATAAAGACAGTTTAAAAGGTACAAAAAAAGCCATGTAAGCAAGGAAAACAAAACAACTCATTTGTTCACCACTTCCCAAGGCCAGGCAGCTGTTCAGCCATTCCTCAAAAAGCTGGGCTCCATCACAGCTAACAACAACCTTGGAAGACAAACACCATCACTCCCAAGGTCACACCCTCCTCCTAATATGTCCCCCCTCTTCCTACTTCCCCTTGTGCCTCCGGGAACAGCATTATATACTATGGATCATTTGGTGTCTTCTGTCCAAAGACAGAGTTGAGAGGCTGTGTCCCCTCTCAACTTCTTGTGCAGTCCCAGCCTCCTCCACTGCTGGTGGGACAGTTTGAGAAACAGAAAAGACCTTGATGCTGTGTCAGCACATCCAAAACATAGCACCATACAAACTGCTCTGAAGAAAATTAACTTTATCCCAGCCACAACCAATGGAGCCACATTGCTTAAATAGTCTGAGACAACTATCAAAAAGATAGATAATGAAAGAATTTTTTTTTTTTTACAAGAGTTAAAGATCAGTCAAGCTTAGTCAAGACATAGATCTTCCTGTCAAAACATTCAGAGCAGTGGCAAAGATACCACTCAGTTCAGCAGAGTTCACTCATTCTTTCAGAGGTAAAGGCAGCACACATAGCTTACTGCTTTTAAGAAAAACATGTCTGAAACAGACCTGTCCATGAACGCATCTCTCTAGTCATTAATTTTGTCTTGGTCCGAATTTTTACCTGGTACAACCCCACTAAATATTCCTCAGAGAGTATACATTTATGAGCACATGTGTGAGTACACACAAACTGCACAAATTAAGTGCAGTTTATTGAAGAAGACTCTCTAAGTCTCCTTCAAAGCTAAAGATACTTTGACAAAAATGGAAAGGGTTTCCTAAAAGGTGCTATAGGTTTTATCATTTTCATAGCATTCACTGATAATTCACACAATCCCATTTGGGACTATTGAACTGATGGATTTTTTTTTGCAGACATGGTCTTGGTCCCGCTAGCCTACAAGGCTGTGTTGCCATGTCAATCTCTTCACAAGATCACCACAGTGATGATGCAAAGGAGGAGCTATTGGCATTACAATACTACAATTGAAAAGGTTGCTGTAGAAAGAGCTTTTAAAATTCATTTTAAAAGTTGGCATAATTTCCTGGGGCATCAAACTAAGACAGCTGAACTTTAAAGGCTTTGTGGGTAAGAAGGGTTGATGGGCAAGTAAAAGACTAGGACTTCTAACAATATGGTCATAGTTGCTTGTAGGAAGGTTTGTAAATACCCTTTGAGTTACAGCAGATGAAACTTCTTCAGGAAAAGGGGAAACTGTGTACAATACAGTGGGAGGGTTGGTTTGGGGGTTTTATGTTTAAGGATCTGGAACACTGGGATTGTGCCCCTCATAGGAAAAAAAGAGAAGAAAAAGAAAGCAAAGACTAAAAAGAGCCTTATACCACATCCAAACACAACCCCACCCCCACTGAATGTTGCAGCTGCAGGAGAGCTCAGAGTTTGCGTCAGTGTGAAGAATCAATGAGGAAGAACTGTTCATTTAATTTAATAAATTTAAAAAAATCACAAGCAGAAAAGAAAACTTCAAAGCAGTCTGCAGAGACCAAATGCCTTACTACATGAAAAGATGAGAAGAAAAGGCTCATTGCAACACAGGATAATGGTTAACTAAAGAAACCACCTGTACAGCAAAGCAAAAAGTCCTTCCAGCATATCTGAAATTCCTAGCAGAAATAAGTAGACATTACTGCTGCACTCAAGGGAGTCAAGTAGCAAGAAACATCTTCAGCCAAACAATACCCAAGCCATCTCCTGTTAAAGACAAGGCCAATTTTCTGGCTGGGGAAAAATACGCAGCAAAGGGTCAGGGAGAACCAAAAAAAAAAAGGGAAAAAGGTGCGAGCCTAAAACCTTGGTCTTCAAAAGGGGTAGAGTTGGATGTTTCTCAGTTAACTAAGCTATCAAGTCACACTCATCACTTGTAGTAAAGCTTATGAATCAGTTCAGTTGTTTTAGCTCCACTTGCATTCTTCCCAAGATAAAAGTTCATTAAATTCAGCTATTCTTGTTAAATAAATTCAAAGCATAGGGCTGCTGTTAACTTGCTTAGAAAAAAGGAACAACTAATAACTGTGAGACTCCCTAAAACCAGAAGTAGCAAATAAACACGAGATTCAGTTTCAAATTTAATGTACATGGAATGGTCTAGTATTGCACAGAAATGAGTCAATATGATCTTAGTGGAGAGCAAGCAGAAGCCAGTACAGCAAAAAGAAGTGCAAAAATAGTAACCCTTGCCACTAAGTACACCAAATGTGAAATCCATTTCAATGAGTATGTGAAAGATGCCCAAATACAATGTGTAGTGTTGTTTATTTGGGTTTTGCCTGATTTTTTTTTTCCCAGTTTCAGTTTTGAGACACTGGCACTTGTTATACTTCCGAGAGCTTACTGAAATGCTCTTCCATTACTGAGTTTTTCTTCTCTGTGAAAATACTTTTAGAATGATCTTAACCTTTTCACAGCAACAGTTATAGATGATAGTTAAGTGCTGCAGGCAACATAACCACACACATACAAACTCAAAACATTAAGTATTTTCAATGTAAGCAGATCTCAAGAGTGTTTAGCTGTCAAAATGATAAGGTTAGGAAATATTTCTTAACTTCAGTTTTGGATGAAAATAAAGTTTGACAGAACTTCTAAAATCCTATCCTGGAGAATCTAAATATGTTTCTGTTGTGGGAATTTAGTTCACTTTCTAGTATTAAAGAATTTAATATCATTCAAATAGATCAATGTTTCCACAAGGACAACTGGTATGACTTAAAACATTTTAATTTTTATCTGTTCTAAATAAATTTTGTTGTCTCCAGATTAGCAGGATCATAGTCTTCCATTTCATATGCAGTGCTATATAAGAAAGTCATCTATCTCACTGTTTTTACCTGATTTGAATTTTGAGTCTTTTTCTTCTTAAGTATCTTTATCTTATTCTCCCTCATGTCCCCCTCAGAGATCCCTCTACCACCTTATTACTTCTCTGTGGAGCTTCATAATCATCCTGTATTACTTGAGTTGCCATTCAACAAGTATTAAAAGTGTCATACCCACACCTTCAATCTATGCTACTACTTCAGTGCTCCTAAAACAAGTTTAAGTGTTCTAGTTAAGCCCACTACATCTGCTTTGGAATTAAAAAATAGTTCTTGAGTTGGAAAAGACAATTAGTTAGGAAGTTTCTTCTGGCAAAGGGGTGCTGGTGAACATCTTGCCCTTATCCCTGTTACACTACCACAAACAGACATATCAGCTTCACACCCTGAACATCAGTTTACTGTTCAGTTACTTCCATGTGCCTCCTTTCTCATAAGATTATGGTCTGTTGTAACAGTTTTCTCCAATATCTAGAAAACTCCTGAGGAAACAGAGCAACTCCCACCCCAGAGAAACCCATGGGAATGCAGAGCTCCATGGAAGCAGAGTTCCCAACTCAGCCTTAATTAGGCTGGTAATGCCTTTGATTACCAGAGGAACTTCATTGAACAGTTAGAGTAGTTTGTCATTCAGAGCCCTTGTTCTCCAGATCTGCTGAATTCTGAAATACTTCTAATAAATTTCCACTTACTTTGCATGTTAATTATTCACAACTACAGCATTTTGAAGGGCTATAGCTCTAAGCATGAGTCATTTATTTTACCAGCTACTGTTCCAGAGCAAAGCCAGGAATACCTGTTAGAGGATTTTAGTGCCTCCTGGAACCCTAGGGGCTTGTGCTTCTGCAGGTCTGTGAATTATCTTGGAAATAAAGTGAGAGGCTCTCATATTAGAAAAATTGTAGCAACAGACTTGACAGAAAACAACACATTTTCTAGGTCAACACTCCCAAAATAATAAATGCTTTTCACAGTTTAAGATTACAACAAACTCTGAGTACTCACAAGAGCAGCTTCAACTGCCCAACAAACTCCAAGACCCATAGTGCATTTTGTACTGCAATGCCATTCACTTTTTATAATCCAGAGCAATCTAGTTAATCATTTCACTGAATAGTCTCAGACGACTGTGTTTTGATGTTGATGGCCATTTCCTGTCCTGGAAATACGGATTAAGCATCTAGGATGACCTGAGCTAAAATTAGAAGAGTTGATATTTTCCTGTTATCTGGAATAGGCACTGTGTGTTCTGACAGCTGTGTTGGGGAAGGGGAAGGGAACTCTCTCTCTTTAGCATCATAACACAGGGCTAGGAAGTGCAGCTCTTCAGATGCCTGCAGATCACAAATCCATCAGTTATCTGCACATCTGGTTCTCTATGACCCTTTACAGCAGTAAGAACAAATCTCTGGAGGTGAAGAGAATTCTAAAAGCCTCATAGAAGCCAATTCCAACTAAGGAAAAGTGATTTGAAGAAAACACATTTTTCCAGTTCTTACTGGACCAAAAATACTGAGCATTGACCTGGGGACACTGAAATAACACAACTTTTTTGTCCTGGAGAAAGGTCAAAAAGTCTTTCCACAAATAATTTTAGAGTAAGACAGAAAGAAAAGTTTAGAAAAACAAAACAAAAGCAACAACAAAAAAGAAACAATGTGTAACCATGCAGAAAACACACATAGCTGAAGCACAATGTTGTTCTGCTCTGAAACACTCTCATGTATGAAAATTTCTCCATAATGAAAGGTTTTTTTATCAGCTGTGCATAGAGAAGACACGTACCTCAATTTAACCGTCTAAGTAGTGGACATAAAAGCATGACCCAGGAATACATGTGGATTGTTCACTTTAAAATATATGGTTCAAATTGCATTCCAAGTAATTTCTCAGTAAAACATCTTTTGAGACAACAACTGAAAACTATTAGCAAGAGAGAAGAGGGTTTGTGTAAAGGAATATAGTGGGACCAGGATTTTTCCTCTTTTCACATACATCCCGAGAAAGAAAAATAATAAAAAATTTCTTTTGTCCATAAAGGAGTATGTTCTGATCATTTGTTCCCAAATAAAAATATCTCATAGAAACAGAGGAAGGAAGGTTGGGAGAGACCTTAAAGATCATGTAGACCAGTGTATCATAGGTCTTTTACTGTGCTTTGAGATACCTAAAGAGGAAACATGCTGAAATACCAATGGAGACCATATTAATTTTTTATTATTTGCTACCTTAGTATGGGTACAAAAACAACTTGGACATTTCTGAGGGTTCATATTATCCTGCATCACACTCTTAGGCTCAACTGAAGGCATTCACATTAACATGACAGCATTTCCTTAACTCTTTATGAAGAGACCTCATAAAAAAATCAGAATTTCTGATATATTAAATAAAACACCACACACATGCGTTCACAACAGATTCACTGGGAAGGAGAGACCACTATAAAGTTACTTCAAGCCTGCAGAAAAATGACTTGCAGAGTTGAATGTGAATTCCTACAGCAGTCCTAAGTATACAGTTCCAATGCATATTTCAGCATGTTTTAATAATTTTTCCTAAAATAACACTCCCATGGAAGTGCTCTTGTTGAATGACACAGAACTGTTTAAAGAGTCTTTTTTAAATGTTATTAGAGATGTAGCACTTAGCAGTCCATCCCCATTCTGAATTAACAGTCTGCATTTGTCACAGAGAAAATATTCAGACATTTGCATCTGCATGTATTTTCAGGTATAATCACGGTCCATTACATACAAAGAAAAAAAATAAATTCCAGGACATTTCAGCTTTAAATTATTATTTTATAACCACAATAAAATACCATCTGTTGGATGAAACAAGAGAGAGACTACTAAAAAAATCAAGGTGAACACTCTCAATGTAACAGGACAGCAGAAGAGGCGTACTTTCCTAGTTAGTTTAGATTTGTGTCAGGCACAACTGCCTGTACTATCCATAATCATAGCTTCAGCTATGATTTCAGTGGTGTGATATGCTGCTGTTGCTGCACAGAGCAAAGAAATCCAAAGCAGAGGAATCCTCATCATTATTTACCTGACATCAGACCTATTTTTCCTCATTTAAAAATATGAGGTGAGGGTGATAAAAATCCAGGAGAGTGAGTTACTTGAATTTACTTCTACACAAATACAAAAGATGGATTCTTGTTTGTCCTTCACACCCCTGCAGATCTCTGAGCACCAGAAGAAATGCAGGTTATTTGATGCCACAAGAAGTCCTTTCAAGGTACGTGTTCAGACCCACCCTTCATTCTCAGAAATCATTCCAGATCTGCCTTGAGTTGATGACATGAAGCATCTCTGTTAGGGAAGAGAGTGAACAACAAAATAGGCTATTCTGCAAAGGAGAGAGCAGTGTCACAGCCCATTGTCTTGGTTTGAAAGACAGGTGTCTGTTAAGGAAGGCAGGAGCCTCCCTTGGAATGGAAAATGCAACCCCCTTCCCTCCAAATGATTATAATTTTTGAAATTAAGGGGCTCTCAGGCACAGATATAGGGAATAGGAATAACAGTTCTTTACTAATATATATACATAGAGAGAGAGAGCGGCAAACAAACAACACTAACCACGGCAGTAATAACAAACAGAACCAGGAACTCAGTGCCCGCCTTCCCTCGGCTGTTTGGGGAGGGTGCGATGGTTCCCTCGCGGCTGCAGGGGGCGCTCCGGAGCGAGCTCGGGGAGCACGCGGTAATGGCGGACGGGGAGCTCGCCTCACAAACCCCAGGGGCAGCCGATCCCGGAACAGCAGGGACGAACACACAGAATCCCGGGTGGTAGGCGAGATGTATCAAACTCCGGAGCTGCAGCGGGAGCCCCGGGAGGTCTCGGCAGGCGGGGGGTGCAGGGCTACAGTGCAGTGAAGGCTCGGAGCAGCGGCAAAGGAACGGCAGTCGTGGCCCGGCTCCCAGCAGGGCAGGGAAAGACGGGCTCGGGATCCCGGGGTCCCCTGAAGCACTCGAGCAGATGGGTAGAAGGAAGGCAGCAGAAAAGGCAGAAGTCTGTAGTAGTGGCGAACTCTCTCCACAACGACAGCAGCTCCTCTCCCCCTCCAATGCCGGCAGGACAAGAGAGCGAGGGACCCCACCCAACCCCTTTTATCCAGTTCAAATCTCGCGACCTCTCTGCCCCACACGAGAAAACCTCAGGTGAAAGAGGCTGGCCAGCTAGACCCCTCCCCCTGTGGCCAGGTCTTTTGTCTCTTTGGCAGCTTGTATGGGGAAAAAATTATTTGAGAGAAAAAGAAAACAAAAAGAAACCTCCTAAAACCCCAACACCCATCAAAGGGACAAGTGATGTTCAGTTTGTACAAAGACACCAGATCACGTATCAGGGAATTTGTATGTTTTATTGTACTGTTGTTAAGGACACTTCTCTTTCCAACCATCCAGGAGCCACTCTGGCAGTCACACTCACTCCACTTGAGCTGGGACCAAGGTCTCTTTGCAGTTACACACCCCACACTCATATCATCAAACCAGGTTTCCTCACTTGCTCAGCCTCAGATTTCCCCTAGCAGAGCCTTAATCATTTTGATCCTTAAAATCATCCAATCATGGCGCAGTAACAAAATAACAGTTCCCAAATCCGACACTTCATTCCTGCCCCAGCATCCAACGCCTCCCTCAATCATTTCTCCCACTCTGCAGCCATACGGAGCACAAAATGCAGTTGTTGGGCAAGACCCCGTTCTATGTGCAGCAGAGTTTCCAATTTCACCCTTTCCTTTTGCTCCCTATCTGAACATTTCTGTAAGGAGACAACCAAATTCTGTGAATGTTTTTGTAAAAAGTCAACCAAAACCTGTGAATGTTTTTGTGAAGAGGCAGACAGATTTTGTAGAAACTTGTGTCTCTCGTTTTGCACCTTATCTAAACATTTTCATAGAGCCATAAGTCTTTTTATTCTTTCTGGCTACCATCACCGTGACATATAAGACATACTTCACTTATGAAGACAAGGATGAGGCAACTATTGTCCACAAAGGGAAAGGGTTCAAGGCTTAGCATGTCCTGCTCCTGCACGTTCCACATCCATCCTATCCCCCAGTCAGAGATGGAAAAAGCTGAGCCCATCCCAGCTATAAATAGCTAAGGGGCTGTTCAGTCCCTTTCAGCCTCCTGTCCATGAAACCAATTTACTGTCACAACCCACTGGTAAGGGGGTGAAATGCTCATTATAAATTCTGGTCAGGCTGAACACCGCACACGTTTCAGGGAACTCTCTGTGTTTCATTGCACAGTCACCTTAACTCCAGAAATGAGCGCACTGCTTGGACTCAAAAGGTGTTGGTTAACATGCCCTTTAATCCATACAATACACTTCCACAAGGATGGTGGCTAACAAGCCCCTAATTTTGTAGAGTACACTTCAATAAGTTGTCAGCTCCCATAGCAAACTCCTCAATGCTGCTGGCTCACAAGCCACAACACACCAATTCAAAGGTGTAGTTCCTGACAATCAGAGCCATCACACTGATTTGCGCAGGCTGACATACCTCAGATTTCAGCAGGATTAATCAATATAGCCCATGTATTTTATTATTTCTACTCTCTACTTTTCCACACTATTTAAGTCAGAATTTTAAATCAGTATGCTTAAGGGTGTCATGTAGGAACAATATTGGACATAAAATGTGTGTCAACACCATGCAGAAGACAAAGTAAATGTTTTTCCATTGAACCTGTGTGGTTTTCAAGCTTTCAGTGAAATGGACACTTCTAGTAAGCATCCATCTTCACAGCCCCAGTCAGCTACTTCTTAAATTGGAGACAGATCATAGAATTTCTTGAGAAGGATATAGTTTATATTAAAAATTTATACAGATTCAAGAACAGAGTGGACATATTCACCAAAAAAAAAAAATCCATTACAGGTGACCTAACTGTAGAGAAATCACAGGTGGCTCTGAAATTCCTTGGAAATGACCAGTAAAAATTGGACAAGAATTGGGAATATGTATTGTAGACACTTGCTGTGTTCTTTTATTCTTTGCAAAGACATTTGCACTGCTCTTTTATTCTTAGCTCGTTTATACCTCCCAGCCATTTATCAGAGATAGGGCATGAATATACAATGAATTGGCTGGACTGAGTACAGATGCTCCTGTGGTGTATTTTTTTTCAGGGCTCTTGGCATGGAAAAATCTTATTTCCTTGTAATTGGCTGGTTCAAATAACTCATACCTTTGTAATGGCTAATAATTAGACTTCTACACATCAGCATCGGCTCTTGGGTAGTAAAGATACTAGCCTGTAAAAGCTGGCATTTTAAAATAAATAGTGGTGCTGCAATTCACAGTTTAAAAAGCACTGTCTTCTATTGCTTTAAGAGTACAGTTTATATTTTTCAAGTAATCCAATAAGCACGGTGTTTCCCTAAGATAGTATCCCAAAAGTTCCTGCTCACTTCATCTCAAATTAAGGAATTAAACTTGCACATGACTTCTCCAAACATACACCTGGCAGTTTCTGTTTTTCCTTCCGCTCTAATGATCACTGAAACTGATAGCATGATCACCTGTGGTTCACATGGTGTCTGCAGTAGTGTTTTGCTCAGTCTGAGTCCATTGGTAAGACATATCCCCAGCTTGTTTGCAAACGATAGTCACTCTGGACAGATGACATGGCTCTCTAATCCCTTCTGGGAACACAGCCTTCCTTTGACTTTATGCCTCTGAAATACAGCACCTACAACCAATATATTTGCACTGCTGTTGGAATCATTGAGACCTTTATGAACTCACCTATGATAAATCTGTCCATCATTCCTAGCCACCCAGTCAAGCACAGCTGCTGGCAATACCTACTGCTTCGAGCTCTCTCCTGTTTCTGCTAAGCCTGAAAACACTGTCCTGTGGTTTATCATTCCTGTCATTGCTATGAGGCCCTCAACTATCCTTGGACTACTTGCTCTTGAGGCAATATAGATAAACAAATAGAGATATAAACTATACAGCTATAGACATACCCCATCTAACTCAGACTGCAAAAATATACCATTTTTAAAGAAAATTACTGTTTAGGAAACTGAGCTTTTCACATATATCAGTAGTTAAAATGTACATAGACAACTACGTGTATGTTCCACTTTTTTCTATTCTGTCTTCACTGTTACCTCAAACAGCTTAAGAGCACTGGTTTGTTTGCATATCCATCTCAAAATACAGACAAAATCAGTCAGTCCATTTCAAAGTTCATTTCTGTGCATCTGTTCAGATACCTGTAACCAAACGCCACCACAAAGAAATTTCACTACTTTGAAGACATCTTTATCATCATTCAGTTTACTTCCAAAACATCCTTTAAAACTCATTCCTACCAAATCTACTCCAACATTTTTGTGTTTAGAATTTCAATAACCTGCAAGTTTCTCAGCCTTGGAGAAGTGGGAAGACTAAAGCAAAAGCCAGGTTTTCCAAGGTATGTTGGAAGACCACAGCAACAAAGAGTGGTTTCAACAGGAAGACGCAGAGAGCACAGGGGCAGCAGGAGAGGAACCCAGCTTCACAAGGAGCTGTCCCATGGGATGTGGGAAGAGGACCTGAAGATGACCCCCTGAGGCTGATCGGTGTCCTCTGAGAGAGTGGCACAGGGAACACAGGAGCAATGGATGCAGGGACAACGCCTCAAGCACCCAGCTGTCCCAAGAACATCCTGCTGCCAGATACTCTGGGTATCCCATACAGTATCCCATCATTTAAATTACGATAAGATCCTTTGGAAGACATGAAGGACAAGGATATTTCCCAGTCACAGCATTCAGATGTTAGAAGCTAGCTTGCACTACAGGAGAGATGCTACTAATAATGACATTTATACAAGAAAACTTGACTTTCAAGTTTTCTCAACTACATTGAAATTAAATAGCATTTCTTTTTTCTGTAGTAGAACAAAGATAATTTCCCAGATGGTTGAATAACAGACTTAGGAAAAGGTCTGGGTTTCCTGTCATACAGCAAGAAGTATTTTTGGTCCTTTGCTTACAAAACTCAGAAGTGAGAAAAGCCTATAAATTATTTGTCCCTCTCTACCACAGAGGGTTCAGAAAGTTTCTCTATCCACAGCAGGAAATACAAAGTATGAGGTGGTTATCTACTGTGTAATTCATCAGCCACATAAAATTTATGAACCATGAGAGTCCAGAAATACACTCTCACCACTCTGCAAGGCCCTTTTCAAAGGAATTGGTCTAGACTATTCACACTCCACACTTAGATGTGTTAAAACATTAAAAAAGCCCTAACCTAAAAATGCAAAAACCGAGGCTTTTCTTTTTTTCCGTACACCAAGGAAAAAGTAAAGAACTATGGCAAAGATATTGCTTACAGCCACTCAGTTATAATAATGTACAAACTCTGTCATCAGAACAGGCAGAAGGTCCTAGAGGCAGAAATTTGGCATCTAGTTTGCAGGAGATCTTTTGACATCTAATCAAGGTCAGCTGAAAATCCTGATACATGGAGTTGTTCACAGCTACCCACAAAATCAGATTTTTTTGTCCAATTCAGGTATTTTTTATTTATACGTAACATTTAATTAGCTCTTCAGAAAAATCTTAATCAAGAACCTCATTGAGAAGCAGCCTGGAATCTTGACTGCTGAGGAGAGTTCCAGGGAACAGAAATCAATGCAAACTTTGGAATATTAATCTTGAGACAGAACCTCCTCCTGTTTGACTAGGTAAGACAGAAATACAATGGAAGGTGGGACTTACTAAAACCAGAACCCCAAAAATCTGTGTCAAAATGGTTTCCTGCCCATTTTTATGCTGTTTTGCCATTGCTGTCAAAGCCACGTTTCATGAGGCCAAAATATATAGAAAACCAGACTTTATTTTCTTCACAAGGTATAAGTTCTGCTCTCATTTAAGTGTTCATATCATTGCAGTTCCAGAATCCCAACAGCAAAGTAGAGCCTAGGGAATGAATGATAATCTGTACTTATTCTACTGCTTCAGCTTGAAGAACTTAAAAAAAACCTCACACACAGTTGCTATAGAATATGAGAAAGAATGGGAGAAATTAAGGCTGAGAGAAACAGCAAGAGTGAAGGACTTGGTATTAAAGTTCACTGGTGCTTTATTCTGAACAAAAGTAAGGGCTCACAAGATTAAGAAATACAGGATAGACCCCAGATTTGTTTTACTTTGAAACCCAAAGTTAAGGCTCCATGCTTTTGATAACTGAATTTTCAACTGAAAAGCAGAACCGGATGTGCTCTCTTAAAAGCTGAGCACTACATGTTACTTAAATAATAAACACATTTTACTCGTAATTTATGTTCATGCTGCTGTACTCCTAACATTGCTGTGGGAATTCACATAAGCAGATGGAAAAAGGAGTTCAATTTCCATTCTCAAT
Organism: Eulacestoma nigropectus; assembly: GCA_013397775.1. Lineage (NCBI taxonomy): Eukaryota > Metazoa > Chordata > Aves > Passeriformes > Eulacestoma > Eulacestoma nigropectus. The sequence continues at coordinate 27,866 of VZTE01004192.1, read as the reverse complement.
ATTCAGTATTTTAACATTTATCTGTAAATTAAAATCTGTTTATAACAAATACATTGTCACCAGTGACATTTTATGCTAACTACTGATAAATTACATGATTACACAGAGATTTGAAGGATGCAGAAATTAAACTGATCATTCTTTCATATTAAACATCTGACTTATTCATTACATCTCCAGGGTACTATATGGTAACAATAACTTCATCCCAGCTCTGTCTATTTCTTCCACTATTTCTCTTTATCTGATATTAATATTTAACACAACTAGAATAGGAAAAACTCCTCTCAGAACTGAAATAAATTTTGAAGTAGAGGGGGTTCTGGAACTGAAGCAAAACAGAAGAAAACAAACAAGTGTAAAAAACTTGTTGGAAAGTTACCTTATATGAGAGCAGAGCCAATCTTTCTTAACAAAACAAAGTCATTATAAGTTCAAATGAGTCTTGACATAGAGAATGGATACCTCTTCCATGAACAACAGGGGAAAAAAAAGTACACAACTATTTTTAAAAACCTGGAACCAGTGGGTTTTAAAACAGGAAGGTAGAAAAACTTCCTAATATAGGGTGGCAAGTAAATAACCTTCCAGGTTTCTGTTGAACTACATGTTCTAAGATCCATTCCTGCTCTCCTTCCACTCCCCATTAGATCTTTGTGAATATTTTGGAAGTACATTTTCTAGAAAACAGAGTTAAGTGGTGGCCCACCAGTTACCAGCACAATACCTGAGCAAACTGTAGTAACAACTAGTCCTCTGATCTCCTTCTGCTTTCTGAAAAGAATACGTGAATTCTTTTTAGAACAAGATGGGCAAGTCCAGAAATACATCATTTTCTGGACACACACACACCACCCACCCTCTATCACTGAAGATTAGCTCTAGACATGTCACCTGCGTGGTAGAAATGGATACAGCCCATTCTAAAAGTCCTGTTTGGTGCTCAGCACCAGCACAACATTTTTAATTGGTGCAGGGGCTGGTGGATGCAGAGGAGAGGCCTGGTCTGTTTGCCCCTTACAGTTTGCTTTGCAGGGCGAAATAATTGCCAGAGCATATAAAAACGGTGCACAGGTACAGATAAAGGTGATACAGGGAGAGATATCCCAGGTTTATAACTAACCAAGTAGAAAGGGACTGCCTTTACAGTGAATCAGACAGAAAAATGCACAGGAAGACCACACAAAGATAAAACTCCAAGTAATTGGTTATCTATGAATTGAGTTATGCCCAAGTTACCTCTTCCTATGAATAGAATATACCAAGTATGACTAAAAACTACTAGAAAAAACATTTAAGCAAAAAAAAAAAGGAAAAGAAAAATCACTTAATACAGTATTTTCTCCTCTTGTCATATTCATGACAAAGGCATTTCATTGTCCAGAAATTATAATTACATCAAGAAAGTCTTATCTCAGGCCTAAGTTGCACACCTATAGTTTAAATTCTAGAATTAGTTTGGATGTATGCGAAGTTGTGCCCTTAACAAATGAGGATTTAGAGTTGCTTCACACACACACAAAAATGGCACTAGACTTTTGAAAAGAAAGGACTGAAATAAGACTATAAAAATAGTGACATTAGCTGAAATGATCATGAAATGTCACTGATTGCATTTCCCTGTGCAATTTCTGTGCAACATAATGTGTTAATTCATTTCCACAGAGTAATGTCCGATATTCACATTAAATACATGATTATACATTCATTCATGTAGAACCAGCATAAAAAGCACCATGTTATACAGTCAGAGTTGGCAGAGTTTTGCATCTCCACATGTCTTTCCTCAGGTCATTAGTCTTTTACCATTAATTCAAAAATTGCTATATAATCAGAAATACAAGAACATGTATATAGTTCTGTAGAAGAAATAAATCTTCATTATATAGCTTGTATTAATAAATATCTGCCATTGGGGGAAAAAGAAACTGTTAACCGAAGGACTTTACAGACTAATCGAGGTGTCCTTGGCTGACTTGTACAGCAGTATTTCACATAATGAGGACCATGACAAAGTTTGTGTTCCAAAACACTTTATGCCATTTTAACCTTCCCACAGGCACCAAGGTTAGTGCTAATCACTCCAGTCAAAGCCACTCACTTAAAAAAGCTAAAACTTAGAAAGGGATGTTAATGAACTCAACAAAACGCCAGCAGTTAATACGTAGGCTCTTCAGCTGAAATCGTTACTCGGGCACTGCACAACATCTGTCTCAGAGACACTGCAGTCTGTATCTGATACAACTGATTCAACTCTGAGACATCTCACGTGAAGCAAACTGGTAAACCACAGGAAAATTTCCATTCCCCCGCAACACCAACAATCTGGAGTGTTGTAGGACATCAAACAAGCGAAGGTAAATGATCTAATCTCTATTTATGCCTATTCTCTAGATCAGCAGTTTCCAATTCTTTTTCTCATATATGCCTATTGGTAAATAAATTTGAGCATACACTCCCAATACACGCGTAGTTATTTCTTTAAAAATTATGTACATGTACTACTCTTTTAATACATTATGCACATTTTAAAACACAAACAAAAAAATACAAATTAAAATGAGGATTAAATAATCAATAGTTTAATTATAATTTTACTTATTAACAGCACAAAAAAAACCCCCTTTTTGCTTTCCCTCAAAAATATGACTAATTTTTAATATTTTTTAAGGTAGAGGCATAGGATCAAATATGGTCCATTATTTTTGCCAGTTTGGTTTAACACTTTGTGATTCAGCAATTCAAAAGCCAGGTTCAAAGTTCAGTTTATTTCTATACTGGTAATTTTTTTTTCCAAGTTCTTGTCAGGTCTGGTAAGGACATCATTGTTTTCACCTCATAATGCAGCTGACAGCTTCTACTATGAGTAGAAGTGTCAGCTCTGCCATTTTCTTCTTGTTCACTTGTCCTCACATTATTAGTATTACATTTGATCGGCAAGTTTCTTTGCAGAGATCTTTTTAAGACACTTGTCTATTTTGTGAGGGTTAGTTTAGCTAAAAGTAAATCACAATGTTTAAATCCACTTAATCAGACTTACAAACTGTAATACATCACAAAATATTTCAGGTGAACGAACAGGTGAAGGTGCCATTGTCAACCTCTCCACATTTTGGAGCATCCACTCTTCCCTGAGGAGGTCTTGGAACCTTACTGTGGACATCTGACATATGGACCAAGTGAGAGCACCAGTGTCAAGCTGTATATTAAGTATCAGTAAACTTAATTTTGTTGGGGGGTTTTTTT
>VZTE01004192.1:0-19029 GCA_013397775.1 Eulacestoma nigropectus | reverse complement strand
CCCCTGAGGCACTCGAGCAGATGGGTAGAAGGAAGGCAGCAGAAAGCAGAAGGCCTGTAGTAGTGGCGAATTCTCTCCACAGTGAGAGGAAAACCTTTCCCCCTCGAATGCCGGCAGAACAAGAGACTGAGGAGCCCCACCCAACCCCTTTTATCCAGTTCAAATCTCGCGACCTCTCTGCCCCACACGAGAAAACCTCAGGTGAAAGAGGCTGGCCAGCTAGACTCCTCCCCCTGTGGCCAGGTCTTTTGTCTCTTTGGCAGCTTGTATGGAGAAAAATTCTTTGAGAGAAAAAGAAAACAAATGGAGAACTCCTAAAACCCCAACACCTCTGCACCCGCACAGGACATAATGTAGGTCATGGGAACGCAAGTCTTCCACCTTGGTGCCCCACAACAAAAAAACATTTTAACAACCCCCCAACTGCATTCAAGATAGCCTCTCAGCAATAATATAAACCTGGTAAGTACCTGCAGCAGCTACTTAAGTAATCAGAAGTCCCAGTTCAGGAATACAACGTGCCTTTCTTTGATCTCTGTCTTTCTTTGCCCAAGGGCTATAGGCAGCTAATTCTTTAAAATGTGAAAGGATAGTGCCCAGAATAAATAGACATCTTGGATAAAGCCACCTATACCACACAGGTTCGATTTTCATTTGTATTATCAGGGCTTTATAAGTGGAAGACGCAGGATAACTATACAACTTTGCCAGTGGAAATTTCTGGTGTTGGTAATGGTTCATAAATTAATGCACCAGTTTGACCTTCAGGTCCCAAAGGGAGTACTTAAGATGACGGATTCACACATTTCCTTTCTCTCTGTTTTAAAACTGAGCACGCTTTCTCTAGAATCAAATACGATAAATAAGGAAAGCATAATATTTTTTAACTACTTCCATTGTAAAGCTTCACTTTAAACCACTTTCCATTTCTTGAATTTCAGTCTAGTGCTCCATCCATTAGCTAATGATTGCTGCCTAAAAATATTGCTAGTCCAGCTCGTATTTATTGAAAAAGTACTTCCCTAGAACAGAAGATGCATATAAAGATGTACACAAACTCTGTATAATAAAGGCTGCTATGAAGGAAGGGATGGAGGAAAGGAGGGTCATGAGGAAAAGGCTACTTTTTATCAGCTACCTACCAAGCTACCATCATCTGTGAATTCTGAAGCACTTAAAAGCATTATAATAGAATTATAATATAATTAATATATTATAATAATATAATATAATTATAATATAATTATAAAAACATTATAATAATTATAATTATTATCTAAACCTTAGGCTGGGGAAAACAAATAGGGTGCTGGCCTTAAAAGGAAATCCACGTTTTCCAGGGTTTGTGTTAACAAAACAGTGAAAGAACTGTACATTAATTGTGTTACCCTACTAATAGCTGAAGTTATGCAATAATGACTAAACTCCAGGATGAGATGGTTCTGTTGTGAAGGGAGTAATAAATTGCTTCACAAGGAGAAAAAAAGAAGGGATTACAAAATACAGTAAAGGTGTCTGAGGGGAATGCTTCATGACAGATACATGGCTGCCACTAAGGTGCAATCCACCATCAGCTTAATTATCCCAGGTAGCAGTCAGGTGAAAGCATAAGCTTCCTTAGAAAAGAATGGTTTACCCTTCCCCAAGATGCTCGCCAAGAGCAAAACTAAATTCTCCACTAGATTATGGTCTTATCCACACGTAGTATGTAATTTGGATGAGCTACTTCGGCTAATTGTTTTTCAACAGGCTGTGTTCTCACAAAGAGAGAGCCTCAAGGAAATGCTGAATTGACAAGGATATCCACCAGCTTGTTATACCATCAAGGACAACCCTTGCTAGGACAACTGCAGCTTCTAGTACAATTGGCAGGAGAGCTAAATCCTCCCAAGAGAAGCTAAAAGACCTCAAATCCCCTCAAAGACCCACAGAACTGCTGGCCATTTTAAAGTGTTTTTGTTAGACTCAAATCTCTGGGCTGCTTTAGTCAGCAAGAGAATCCCTATCCAGACTGCATAACCAAAACAGTCTGAAAATGGTAGAAGATTCGAGAGAATAGAAAACCTGAAAGAAAAAATGTCAGGCACCTCTATTCACAAGACTGCTTCCAAAATAGAGAACCTTAGCTGGCATTCCAGTATCTTTCAAATAAAAATCAGAATCACATAGGACAGACTTGAAAGTTTGTCAGGAACCACATCACATCCTTTCTGTTCCAAACAGGGTGGCACAACCAAGGTCTGCAAGTCACCAAGGCAGTCTGACCTTGTGACAGCCTGTATCATTCTCTGTGATTTAATTCCTCAGGGCTCTCCTCTGTTGATTTTGTCAGGAAAATTAAAAGAAAAAAGCTACCTTAAGTGCAGTGCCGCAGCTCTCTTTGTCTAGGCAAAGAGCTCCTCTCTGCTGCCTTGTTCTATTTCCCAATACAGGAAAAGAGGGACTTCACTTTCTCCATGCTCCATCTGCCAAGGTTTCCCAAATGAAGCCTCATTTTTCATAAAATGGATAATTTTGCACATCTAGTTTAAGAAACCCTGGAAGATACTTCCTTAAGAAAGGTAATTAGTTCTGAGCCCTTTCTCTCCTCTACAATCTGATGTTTCTGCTGTCATGTATCTGGTTTCAAAAACTCATGGCAATGGATCTTCCCTTCAGGCTTTTTGGAATGAAGTAGTGACTGCCATTCCTGTGAGGAAAAAACTCTCTGAGTCACTGTAGAAGAAGAGCAAAACACACATAAATACACACACTGAAAAGGAAGGTTAAAGTCTGTCTAAAGGAGCTTGCATTAAGAGATCAGAGGCCAAATGCAGCATTTATGCCATCACTTCCTTAAATAACTCTAGCAACTGATGGATTGTCTGTGGTATTACCTTGAAACAGCTTTCTAGACTTTCTCCTCACACCATTTTGCCCATATGACCTTTTGTGAATTTATGTGTGTGTGACAGCAGACACCACTACATTACGCTTTCAGGTACTCACTGTACTTTCAGGTTAGGAGCAAGCCACCTCTGCCAACCCAGACACTCTAAACTACTAAAGTTGTGCCTTCAGACAAATTTATCCATATCTCCCCTGCTAAAAGCGCAAAATCCTTTTTGAATTAATATTGAAGTAGGCTTTCTGTGAAAGAGGCACAAGTTCCAGCCACCACTAATGAAAGTGACAGTTTCAGATCGATTCAGAGGTTCCAAATACGTAATTAGGAGTAGGTGCAAAGGCAATAATGACTTAGAACAAGGCAAACTGATTACCATCATCTACTTCACTACAAAAGAAATAAAAATAACATTGGGTGGTTTCCCCTGTAAAATGACAGCTTTTGTCCTGTCTATAATGTGCTTTTCTGCACTAGGCTGACAATAAGTATTTTCTCAGGTTTATAGCTCCATTATTTCTCATTATTTCATCTTAATATCAAAACAGTGCTGCCATATCTTATAACCTGCTACCTATTAGAGTTAGAAAGTATTCTGGGGTTTTCATCTGTTGTGATATAGTAGGAGATTGTGACTGGCACCACCACAGTCTGCAACAGCCCATAGAAAAGTCATCCCATAACATCTGTTAACATAGGATAAGCATAAACATTTCAATTTCTGGGCCCATATTCTTATCAAGACCAATTATACACTGTGACCTCAGAAAAGTTAAATTAAAATGTATTTCTAATAACCCTGAAGTAAAAGTAAGTAAAATAAACTGAAAAAATAAAATATATTGATTTTTCATGTTTTTCTCTTCCCTTTTGAACTGATTGGCACTGCCTGCTTCTTTAATCTTCTTTCAGAGCACCAACATACACCACCTTTAGCTCTCTCATCTTCCCTGACTAATGTTTCCTCCAGCCTCTGTGCTGAATTCCCTTCTGTTATCGTGGTGTCTCCTAAACATTTTGTATAGTTATACTGGGATTTTGCAAAATTTCATTTTAATTGACAGACTTTGGCATATTTACCAGCCAGAGGCTGTAAGTTTGGTTTTCCAGAAAGAGATATGTCCATTTCTTCTTATTTCTGTTTTGTTTTTCTCTCCTTTTTTCACTTTTAATCTGGGAAATATAGACTAGAAAAACACTCTCAAAATCTTCTACCTTTTAGGATTTCAGCCCTCTTATGGGGCAGGAGAATGACAGATTTCATGAGCTTGCTCAGAAACTATCATCACAGGAGTCCTGAGAATCTTACCCTTCCCTGTTCTTCACCTTGGTGGTCTTCACCTTGTTATTTCTTTCCTTTCTGCAAAGACAGATTCTGAGTAGTCAGAACATCATTGGCTTAATTTTCTAATCAAAAGTCTTTAATAATAATAACCGACAAGGAAGCCTCCATGGAATCACTGCCATGGCTCAGCAGAGAACAGAGCTCAAAGCAACATTTGTTGTGTAAGATATCCATTTATGCAGTCAGCTGTGAAACCACTGCAGTAGCAGGCTGGTTTCTGTGGGCTGCACTCCCTGCTATCCCTTCTTTTTAATTGTTCGGTTCTAATCATTTCTGCTCAGCCCCAGCAGTTATCCAGAAGATTCCGACAGTAAACAAAAATCTCCAAAGTAGGACTAAAAAAGCAATGCCTCAGCACCATCTGTGGCAGAAACTTGTCTGCAAGAGACACCCCAGCAAAAATTACTGATGGGAGGGGGTGTTCAGGTAGCCACAAGAGCGTGTCTAACACAAAAGGCCACTACAGTGCAGATATGGGGAACTGCTGTTGCTATCTTTGCAGTAAGTATGTGGAGTGGTATCTTCAGTACCAGAATGGACATCTGTAATACGGCTTGAAGTCTGTTTGACACCCTTTTCAAGCTTCAGTCTGCAGCTTACTTGTATTAGAAATTACATCATTTTCTAAAGCTGCATGCAAACCAAGCAAGCTACTGAGAAGGACATATCAATCCAAGTGCTGCATACATGGGGAATCCTTCGGTTTAGTGCTGATGATTCAAATTCTAAAAGGCACAAAGAGGAGGAGTGTGCAGGAATGGTTTTGAGTTACATTCACAATCCTTGCCCTCAGTCAGCTACATGCGGCATTTCTTCATGTGTTTAAGGATCTAGTCCCCACTTTGGTTCTTGTCATGAGATTTGAAACAACTGAACTTCTCAGGAAAAAAGACAACAGGACGAAAGATCTGTAACAACAGTAGCAAAAACCTGCTGCAGGCCTAAAATTCATTGCATTTCCAATCCTTGAAGAGTCCCTATAGAACAGCATAATTTCTTTTCACTAAGCAAATCAGAATTTGACTAAGGTTGAGATCACAGCAAGTCCATTGTTGGGTTACACTATGTGGTGACAGAGAGATAAGCCCGGAAGGCTGGAGAGACAGCCTCTTTCCTGGGCCTGGAGGTGACCCTGGGACTGTATCCAGGTCACTGGGGATGGGCGGAGAGAGGTTTGTGGCTTGTGGACAAAGCTGGACCTGTGAGAAGTGATGATTGTCGTTTGTGACCTTATAGGGTATTGTTTACCTGTTACCATAATAGGCAATGTCTGTGTACTGCTCCAGGTGATAGGGAGACACTGTGGTGAACATCTTTCCTGTTTACATGATGTTATATCCTGTTTTGTGGGGGTATTTAGGGAATTCACACTGCGCAATAAACGGGATTTTGTCTTTGACTTTGCACCTGAAGGAGGGCAGAGTTCGCCCATGTGTGATTACTGCAGTCCACTTTTAGACAACCTACTCAACTAAAAAAAGAAAGGGGGAGATGCTAAAGCATACCACTTGTATATTTACTTGGAGACTTAGTCAGCACAAATACATGAGTTTAAAAACACAGAATCATAATCATAGGATGCTTTAGGTTGGAAGGAACCGTAACACCCTTTGCACTAGACCAGGTTGCACAGAGTCCCTGGCCTTGAACACTTTGAGGGATGGGGCAGCAAGAACTTCTCTGTAACCCCATCATAGAAGGCCACCAAATTTGTCAGATACTATTTGCCCTAAGTGAAGCCATGCTGCCACCAGTCATGTCCTGATTTTCCATGTGCCTCAGCATAGTTTCCAGGAGGATCTGCTCCATGATCTTGCCAGGCCCCAGGATGAAACTAACTGGCCAGTAGGTCCGTCTTTAAAAAATGATGGTTGTTTCTCCTTTCCTAGTCAGTGGGAACTCACCAAACTGCCATGACTTCTCAAATATAGTACATAGTGGCTTAGCCCCTTCTTTCACCACTTTCCTCCGGATCCATGAATTTATTTCATCAGGCCCCTTGTGCACCTTCAGGTTCCTTAGATGGTCTCAAACCAATTTTTTTCCTACATCAGGTAGTTAATTCTCCCTCTCCCTGCCTTTGCCTTTGGGAAGTAGGACAGTGTGGCTGGAGCACTTGACAGCGAAGACCGAGGTAAAAAAGTCATGCCTTCAGCCTTCTCCATGTCCTGGGCAACCGGGTCTCCAATTTCCTTCCAGAGAGGGCCCACATTTTCCCTAGTCTTCATTTCATCACTATAGAAGCATTTCTTTCTGCTGTTGATGTCCCTGACCAGATTTGATTCTATCAGTGCTTTAGCTTAACTAACCTGATCCCTGGCTGCTCGGTCAATTTCTGTGTAGGCAGCCCTTGTAGGCTTCCTTTTTGAGATGGATCTGCTTCAAGAGCTCCTTGTTCCTCCTGGCATTTTTGCCTGACTTTCTCTTCGTTGAGATGCATCGCTCAGGAGCTTGGAGAATATTTGATGCCTTTAAGTCACTGAACTATGTCCAATTTAATACAACTTTCTCTCTAAGGGAACCAGTAAACTGTGCAGCTGGTATGTTGCCATAAATATTCATGAATTGCTAAGAAAGCTAATAAGATCAATAAGAGTGCAGCCTAAAAGTCTACATCACTCTTGGTAAATAAGGATCCAGTTCTGTTGACAGCCAAGTCAAGACAACAGTTTGTCATTGCCTCCCAAAGAGTCAGGGCAGGGAATGAAATTGCACAGGACTACTCTGCAGCCTGTGTTGTGGTCTGCAAGGAACACTCAGCTTGGGAATCACTTAGGAGCTACCAACAATAAATAGGCCTAGTGAGAAAAAGTATCTTGCCATCTAAAAACTATAACAAAAATAATTTTTACTAAACTGCAGAAGGAAAACACAAGTATAGATTTGAAGAAAAGATTCATGTTCCTCCAATCCTTTTATTGCTGGCTGTTTCCTTTTCACTCCACCAGACCTTTGAACTGAAATGGCTGCGTGCACAGTTCTCTACATTGTGTTTTACCTTCTGTGCCTCAGTCTGCACCACTGCTGACCAAAGGCTCCCACAGCTTCCCTTGTCATTCCTTCCGTTTCTGTCATATCAAAGGAATGTTCTCTGGATCATGGAAGAAGAGACTCCTCCAGCTGTATTGACCAAGGACACCCCATTGGGCTCACCATCCCTCCTGTGATGAGTATGCCAGTGTTTGCTGCCGGTAGAATACTGTCTGTATCCAGAGCCCTGCTATGGAACAGCCCATTCCAGGGACCACAGAATGCTCTCCAGACATCTGAGTTTGGCTCTCCCCAGTCCCATTGGGGTACACCAAGGCAGGGGATGGCTGTGTGCTGCCTTGTGCCTCCTGCAGTCAGCTGCAGATGGCTCTTTAGCTGATCAAACCAACTTCAGAACTTCCACCAGTCAGAGGGGCCAGCTAAGGCAAGTGGAGAGGAGCATGAGGAGAAGGCACCATGCGCTGGGGCCAGGGCAGCCCTGAGGGGCCACAGCCCACACACAGTCGGGCTAGGGCAGTCCCTTTCCCTAATATTCAATCTAAACTTTCCCTGGCACAACTTGAGGCCATTTCCTCTTGTCCTAGCACTTGTTACTTGGGATAAGAGACCTACGTTTCCTCTGGACACAACCAAAGTGATGCTGCTGGGATACCGATGATGTCTTTAAGAAAGCATTGATCTGCATAACTTGGGGGCTGTTCCCTTCATAAAAGCTGCCCTGCAGAAGCAAGATGGCCTCATCACCAGTGATGGCCCAAACGTTCTGCTCCCACAAAGGAGATACCCCCTTGCAGTGACAGAGCGTGGAATTTGTAATGCACGTTTAATGAAACTGCTGTAGTGTTCTTGGCCGAGAGTCTTGCACAGAGAAGGCCATAAGTTTGTAATGCAAATTTGTATTATTATGTAGTTTAGTGTGTAGAAATAAAAGGTGGAGTTTGTAATGGATATTTATTCAAACTGTTGTGACCTTACAGGTTCTGTGTCTTTTAAGTAAGGGGCACGGAGTACTGGAGGTGAAATAGAGTAGGGAGCTGATAGAAACCATTATGCACTGATCCCAGCCTCCAGCGCCACTTGTTGCCTCACAGAGGGAATTGAGAGGGAACTGAACATAACTCACAGTAAAAACAAGAGGAATTGAGACTAGAAAGGGAGGAGGAAAGGTACTGAACTGAAACTGAGCCTGGGGAAGGGAGAATGTAAGTAAATGTTTAATTGTTTATCTTCTTGGTTTTTTTTCAGTACCCAAATCAGTAAATTGAAGTTTGTTAATTGGCATTAAATTAAGTCAAACTCCTGAAATAAAGACTAGCTCACCCACAGCAATGGTGCTTATCCCTCTGCACAATTCCTGTAGTTCTGGGCTACAGGAAAAAGTGGAGAGAGAACTTCCTCCCCACTCCACATTTCAAGGAGTTAGCTCTGTTTCTCTTGTTTTTCTTTTAGCTCTCAGGATTGGAGGGGTACATTTCTAACTGCGATTTCAGTTTTGTTTTGTAGGATTTCATTTTTGGGTTTGAATTGAATGGTCGAAGGGAAAAACAATCACATAAACCATTTTTCGTGCAGCTCTGGTGTAGAGGGCATGTTTTTCATTCCTGTAGAAACTCAGCTATATTTTTCAGTCTAAAGTTATAACACTAAATTTTCTCTTTGCCATTTCATTCAGATTGTTTCTGAAGTTAGTTTTAGTACAGTTGAAGGAAGGTTGTTTTACTTCTTATGTCAAAAACTCACAAGAGCAAGAACAATTGGAAGAAAGGCATGCAAACAGATAAAATGAGTCTCTCTCAGTGAAGTGTTAAAACAGTGGTGGGGCAAAAATGCTGCTTATATAAAATGAGACCACAACATTGAGAGAGCACCACAGTTAAAAGTACTGAAGGAACATAAGAACATAATAGGGAAATCAATTAACAAAAATCTGTTCCACATAGAATTTATAAAAATAGACTGTTGTAGTTGGAAACAGAGGATAACAAGTGATATACTGAAAAACATACAGTCTTTGGGTTTAAGGAGATAAGTAAACGTTCTTGTGATAGCAAAAAAACTGGTTAAAGTGTAAGAGACTCACTCTCTTCTGTTGAGTTGATGCATCAGAGATAAACCAATAAGAGCGAGTCAAACCTCCCTTGCTTAGACTAATGAAAAGATTCTGATCACCGCCAAAGGATCAGGCCTGACACATTTCAGCAGGATGTGTTAGGAAGCATTCACGCACAACCAAATGAAGAAGCGTGACCTCATACTCTGAACTGTTCCTAAGACAGACCTTGAATAGTCTGTTCCAGTACTGGAAATCTGAGTAAATGGGCTTTCACTGAAAAAAACCTGTTTAACTGGGTAGGGGCAGCAGCTTGAGAGGAATTCCTTGAGAGGAAGGAAATCAAAGGCTTTCTTCTCTGCCAAGACCTGATTGCCAAAACAGATTGGCCCTTTGGCCCTGTTTGCCAGCACTGACAGAGATGGTGAAATGTTTTTTCTGTCCTTCCTTAGGCAAGCTCTCGGCAAAACTGATGAAGACTCATGTCTTTAAAAATCTACTCTTTTCATGTCCTTTCTATGAGGCATATGAATATTATCTTGCTAATGGGTTTTAAATGCATCTCAGTAGGATATTAAATGCGGATTTGCATGGACAACTTTAGTGGTTTTGAAATGACAGTTAATCTCAAGTAACCACTCAGAATTCAGTGTCAGGGTCTGTGTGCATGTACATGGATCCCAGCAGCATCTTGGACTAGTCTCATCTAATAGTACTTTTAATTCTTTTGGGCCCTTATTTTTTTTTCCTTTTTAATTGTCTTGTTTTGCTTATTCAAACAGATGCATAGCATTTCCCTCCTAAATATTTTTGTTTATTGTATGTGCAGTAAAAAGGTCACTTTTCCTATTTCCTCTCCCCGGGCCCAGCACCAAAGAGATGTACCTAGACAGGACATGTACCTAATCTTCTAGCTCTAATACCAGTGGGAGGGGAGGTCTTGAGACCCTCTGGCCAACATACACTGATTATAAGTAACTCCAGAGTGAACAGTCTTCTGACTGACAAGCTGTTCCACTTGTCAAAATACAGTACCTCCATAAGGTGTTTAGTGGACAGAGAGAAAGATAATTTTGAATAACAGAGGCCAAGAGCTAAAAACTAATTATTATTTCTAAGTGGTCTCGTTGGTAAGAAAACAGCAGATCTTTGAAGGACTCAGTGCTTTTATAAAATCCCAGCTAACTCCTCAGAAGCCAATAGCTGCTTCCAGAACTCCAGTCTATGTGCCCATTCCCAAGCAGAATAGGCATATCTCTTCTCTTAAGTGGTCCTCTAATTGTGGTAAAACTGATATCACTCATAAATAAAGTCAATCTGGAAAAATGTAGAAATTTCCAGCAATGGGATGCTATGGGGTGACAGCACAAATCTCAACTCTATGACCTGCCTATGGGTAGTTTGAGGCAAAGAAAATTATTTTTCTTCCATTGACCTTTCACATAAGGCTGGCCATGGCTCTTTAATCTTTGTGCCCCACTAGTAGTCCATAAAAACACACTAACTGGAATTTGTAATGAAAAAATCCTTCCTTTAGAGATCTTTCACTGCATTTCAAGATTCTGAATTGGATTATGTTTGCCAAGGTCAAGTCCGGAAAATGGGTGAACTGTGGAGCTTTTGTCCTCAATAATGTCACAAATTTATACATTTTAAAATTTGGCATACTAAGATGGGCTTCATTTCATTGTTTTGAACAAACACTAAGTATAGATGAAGTATGGATCTGTATCACAGAAACTTACCCACAGCAACCCAAGTATAAGATTTAACATGGTAGGAACCTAGTTTTGCGATGTTGGATAAGAAGAACGGGTGCAGGGAGGAGAGGAGATACAGTCCAAACAAACCTTGCAATTATTGTTGGAGAGAAGAGATGTAACTGCAAATGTAGCCTACAAAAAGGTTAAAAAAAAAAAAAGAAAAAAAGAAAATTAAAAATAAAAGGAAAGAAAAGAGGAGAAGAGAAAGGTTGAAAACTATGGTAGAAAACTTCACAGCAGACAACACCTGTATCTTAATGTTCTGAAGGCAAGTCCACCTCAAAGAATTTCTCAGACTTTCTCCAGATCACAGTAGAGCAGGAATGACACACCCCCCAAACTCTGATGAGAAACCACTGTGGGTCATTGTAATAAAATACATTATTTAATCCCATGCATAAACTGATTGAAGTCTCTCTGAAGGTCGTTGTTCTTCGTTTATACCACTCCCACTGAAAAACTATTCCAGAACTTACTATCCTTTATAAATTGCTTTCATAACTAGTTTACACCTATTCCTCTTGTGTCAGCATCACCTTCCTGACTACTTCACAGTTTACTCCTCCTGCTGCTCATTTCCCACTGAATGTACTGAGAGTATCCTCATCTCTTCTTAACCTCCTATTAGCCAGTGATAACATAAATCTTGCCTGTAAGTGAGTGTCCACTCTTCTGACTAGCCTTCTATGTCTTGTCTAGTTTGTTTGGAATGTATCTTTCCCAAGTGCAGTAACAAAATCGACATACACTACATCACATGGGTCACAGATCTCCTGTATGTGACCAGTGGAAAAACACGTCTGGGTACAACTTAAAATTCCATCCCAGAATCAGAATGATTTAATAAGTACAGACATAGCTTCTATTTAATAAATGCGTGCTGTATGGCAGAAATTCTTGTTCATGACCTTGTATTATATCCCCCTTTTATCACTCTAAGTTCTTCTGGGTCATCTTAGCTCTTCTCTGTTTTAATCTCCTCTCTATTGACAGTAACTTACAGCTTCATTTCAATTCATTAAGTATATATATAATGCATATGCTACTTACTGTGAATGGAGATCTGTCCCAGAATTAATCCTTGAAGGTCTTCTTTATGGTTTAGGGATAGATTATCTCTTGGAAGTGTAATACAATTATTCACATAATACCAAGCACTGTCAATAGTATTTGCAATGCCCTCACAGGGGGCGGAGGAAGGAGAGAAGACTGACCTTTTGAATATTATGTTTAGTATGTACAACTTACAGGGAGTTAATACACAACATATTGCCCATAAACCTACCATAAAGGTTGTCTAGTCTGATTATTGCAGAGACAATCTCACATGTCAGAAACTGTCTAGCCCTACAAGCCTCGTACTGCATGCTACCAGTTAGATTTCAAGGAAAGAGTACACAGACAGCTATACAGCTCCCAGGTGCCTTCTGCTTCCTAAGCATGTGTGGTCTGGTTTGCTTTCTAATGTACAAGCCATATAGCCATTTTCCCCATCTTGTTGAAACAAATAAGCCTGTAGTACAACCCCACCAAATTTCTCCATCTTTGCTAAGCTTTGGATTCAGCAACATGCTCATGCAGAGGCACACAATAGCTGCACACCTGAAGCTTTATTTGAAGTTTCGTCTCCCTGCGTGAAATGTTGAACATTTTATTCAGTTTGTTTTGGTAAATTGGTGTAATCTAAACAGACTGAAAAATATATTGACTAAGGTTAAAAGGAAAAGGTAGCATATGTTCCTAACTGTGCCTTTATATTGGTCAAAGATTCTTACTTGTTAGTTGAGAAAATGCCCTTTGTTGTTGAGCTGCTACAGTAGGAAGCAGATGGCTGTTTAAATCCCAGAATTCCCACCAGAAAATGTGAACAGATGTCTGTAAGCAGAAATGGAAAAAAAAAAAATCTTTTTGTAAGTCCATACACTGGGAACACAGCTATTTATGAGATATTACAAAAATCTGTCTGCTTGCAGAAGCCAATAAAACATTTTGTCTCCTTTTATCTTTTCCCCTTCTTCCCCCTCACTTTAGAAGTACACACCTGTAACATGGATGGTGCTTTGGTAGAGTAGTCCAACTTTTATGAGCGTAGGAATAGTCCTAGTAAGACACCTGGCAACTTGCTATGTCTGTCTTCCTCAAAATGATAGCTCCTTTTCCAGATTTTTTAACATTATGGGTACAAAATCTGCCATTTACACAAGAGCTGTACTACAGAGCAAGACTCAATGCAAAATAGACATAATTTCAGAAGGCCTAGTCATTAAAAAAGACCAGAGATGTAAGTGGACATGGTTGAATGTTCAGCAGAGGTTTTGTTAACACAGCCTAAATCTTGTGTCTCTTTCTAATATTCATTTTCCTTCCTTGTTTTTCAGAGTTTTGTATCTATTATACTAGAAAGGAAGACTGTTTACTCTTAATGGCACCATTTCACCTCTAACAGTACATAAAATTCAATGTAAAAACATGCAGCAAAAGATTGACAGCTGCCCATAGGCACCATTTAGTGTCATGGATGCATAACAGAAGTTCAGAGTTTTGAGAGGGGAAAAAAACCGAATGTAAAGTATAGACTTTATAATACCATACCCCTTGGAGATTGCAGAATATAAAACCAGCTTAAACTCAGTTCTTGTGCCCTTAAGGATTCCTCTCTGATTTTCTCCTACAGTTGACTTTCAGCCCTCAGAACAAAAGGAACCACATCTGAGATTTCTCATGAAGTTGCTGAGAAATAAAGTATTTTTATGATAGTTAAAGCAACATGGGGAAAACAGTCCTATATTCACATATGGAACAAGGGGTTTCCAGCCATCAGAATGTGCTCTTGGGGTTACTATCAACTCACTGCTCAGTAGTGGTCAGAAAAACAAATCAATGCTAGGAATTACTAAGAAAGGACAACATAACAAAATGGATGCTATCATTCTCAAATTGTGCATGATCCTGGCTGAACACCTTGTACAACACTGGCCTTCCTTTTCCTTCCAGAGAGGGTTCAGAGAAGGTTTTAAAATATGCAATGGCTTCTAAAAGAAAAAACAAACAAACAAACAAATCCCAACCAAGTAGGATATGGCAGATGTCTTTAAAATCTGTGTATAATGATAGAAATAGACAGACAGGAGTCGATTGCTCCCTGCTCCTGCGAATGTGAGGGCTGCAGGCCTTCAACAAAGTTACCAGTTACATAATTTAGAATATTCAGAAGGGCCTGATTCTTCACGCAGCAGGTAGTGAAGACACAGAATGTACTATAGTATGTGATAAATCAAAATTTTACACCAAATATGAGAAAATGACTGGGTAAGTTCATGGGTAAGTCCACTGAGACAGTATAAATTCATAGAAGCCGTATGCTTAAAATGCTAGACTAGACTAGACTGGACTAGAACAGACTGTTTCACTTGGAAGGGACCTACAGTGGTCATCTAATCCAACTGCCTAACAAGTTGAGGGATGACCAGAAGTCAAAACATAATATCAAAGGCATAGTCTGAATGTCTCTTAAACACTAAAAGGCTTGCGGCATCAATCACCTCTCTAGGAAGCCTTTCCCTGTTGGTAGAGAAATGCTTTATAGTGTCCAGTCTAAGCCTCTCTTGGCACAGCTTTGAATCATTCCCATGTGCCCTTCACTGGAACTCAGGGAGAAGAGCTCAGCATCTTCCTGTTCACTTCCCCTCCTCAGATTGCTGCAGAGAGCAATGAGGTTGCCCCCCAGACTCCTTTTCTCCAAACCAAACAAGACCAAAGGTCACAGGTGCTCCACATAGGACATTCCTTCCAGCCCTTTCACCACCTTTTTTGCCCTCCTCTGGATGCATTCATGGACTTTCACATCCTTCTTAAATCGTGGGACCCAGAAAGGGACCAGCATCAGGCTCAGTTTGAGTGAGCAGTGTGTGCCCTGGCAGCCCAGAGCCCAAACCCCACCCTGGCCTGCATCAAATATAGCATGACCAGCCAGTCAACAGATGGGATCGTCCTGCGGTATTCAGTGCTGCTGCTTGTAAAACCCTTGAAGGCTGACTTTGTTCTGCTCTTGTTCTCTGACATTTTAGTACTGTCAGAAAAAGGATGCTGGACCAAACAAATCTTTGGTCTAGCTCAGGCTGGCTCTCTGCTATGCTGTGCAGAGGTCCCCACAGCCTAGGCAGATATCTAATGCTACATAGATGGACTGTAGAAAAGATTAAGAGTTTCTGTTCTTCCACGCAGTGAGGAACTACAGACATTTCTCTAATGCTATAAAGAGGAAGAGGAATCAGAGCAATGGTAAACATAAAAGGTGTATGTAAATCATATAATTTTTGCTGGGGAAATTCTGAAGGTTATTGCATTCCAAATGTATCCTACTGGGACTCAAAAATATGGCTTTTAGATACACACATTCCATGTAGCATGCATGAGAACTTTAGACAGCAAATGCATGCTTTCAGAGATAAAAGAAGAAATAGATGTGAAAACGGAGTTATTTCCAAAGGCACAGCTAGAAGCAGCCACCTGATTAGATGGAGTATCTTGACATTTTTTAATAAAACTGGGGGAAATGTTGCAAAAAGAACAGGTATCAAGCAAAATCGTGTTTCAAAGCAACTAATTTTCCAATAAAAGAGCATGCAAAGAAGCATTCTCTTCTTATTAAATACTAAGCTAACATATGAGCATGTTTGGCAAAGCTGATAATCTGAGTGGAAACCATTGTCATTGGCAAACCCTCAAAAGATTATTATTTCAAGAATTTTAGCTTTGTGCTCTTAGTATCAGTCTTAGTTTGTGATGAAAAGATGAAGTTGTGAGTTACACAGATTATGATTATGATTATGATTATGTATGATTAAAAAAAGATAATGAATTCATAAATCCATGCCAGTGGTAATCACAAATTCATGATTCAGCTTAGAGCTATGAATTTCAGTGGGGTATGCTTTTCAAACAAAGTTTTATCATATACACCCACAGTTCCAGAGTAGGTCTATTCCTGAAAAAAAAAACAAACCCTTGGAGGCACAGTCAAAAAGTCCTGTTAATTCTGATTAACCCATAATCAATACTCTATGCAACTCACCTGGTCTACTGGAGGTTTTTTTCAAGTATAAGCACTTCTAGGTTTTGACTTCAATTAAGAAGTACTTGTTTAATACTAATTTCTGCAGAAACTACATTCCTTATTTCTTGCTAGGGAAAAGAAACACTGAAATCCCTAAAATGAAGGGAGTTTTCTGCACCTTTCCATGTCATTTCCCCCCAAGAATCTTTTAGCATTTATAGACAGTTATTGGCAGCAGAGTTAACTTGTCATAGATCCATCATTTCTTTTACTCCACAATCAAGAGAGGCCAGGGTAATATTTATCAGGATGCACTGATTTCAAGCAGACTTAGCCTTTAGTGCTTCTTCATGCAATTTCTTCGTTAAGCAAATTAACCATATGGAAAAGTAGATGCTGGATCTGTGAGTAGGAGGGAATTACCCAGGCTTTCTAATACTGAAACTGTTTGAAATAACCAAAAGCATTGTTTACTAAATTAAAACTACTTTCTAAGGAGTTGCTGACAGCTATCATATGTTTTTGTCAAAGGATCTATGTGACAGTCACAGGAGTATAAGTAGTTCTTTATTACTAATCAGCCATGTGGTTGGCTTTGAGATCTTTCAGCAAGAGCTATTCCTCTCAGAATGTGGGTTACTGTACAGAACCAAAATCTTCAGAGTTCATTCATACAAGGAAGAGATGTCATAGTAGGAACATTTATCAAGTTATAGAAGCCTTAAAAGGGAAAGGAAACAGGCACAAATCTAGCACTCGTTAAGTAGATGGTCTACAAAGCATTCAGTTTTAATGCTTCTGTAAAACTGAAATCAATAAAATCACAGCTATGTTGGTCCATAATCTGACCCTTCTTTCCAGGCCATGGGCAGAACTGCTGTTAAGAACCCCAGAAATAAGATTTCTGACTTTTCCATAAATGGTGGAACAGGTCTTCTGGAGCCACCTAAGGAGCACTGGGTGAAAAAATAGAAAAAATATTAAGCTGTTCACATTGAGGAAATTATTTTCTAAAAAAAATTCCCAACAAACAGACAAAAAAATTAACACCATCAGGCTTGAAGGAACCATGCTGTTTATTCAACAATGCAGCATTGTTCAGCTTTATGCAAAGTGAAGAATGCCTGGGAATTTGCTTTCTGCTGAACCCAAAATAAAAAGTTCAATTAGTCTTATCCAGATTTTTACAAGACTAGCATAAAGCAGAGAATTTCCATTTAATTTGTGGTGTGAATGTCATTAGAGAAAGCATCCGAGCTAGTTGAAGGCTCATATTGGTTCCAGAATTAAAGATCAGAAAGACAGCTTGAAATCTGAAGCACCATTCCTTCAAATTTTTATTCCTTCCCCCTGCCCTGACAATCAAGTAAATGCAATTTACGCCTCTCCACCCTCCTCCCACTCATTCCTCCCCATCCCCAATCTTTTCTCCCCAGCTTTTATTTTCACTTGAATGAAAACAGGAGTTTTTTCCTCCAGAGTGTACCTGACAGGAGTCATACAAGTCAGCAGTTTGCTTCACAAACACAGATGCTGGGCATCAACGCGTGCCAAACGCTACTTTGCCCTACATGGAAAAAGGACCTGTACACCATGTTCACTTGCAGAAATTGAGACAATAGCATGACCTTCTTTTCTTTCTGAAGATGCAGAAATGAAGCAAAGAAGATAATTCTGAAACAGAGAACATAATGAAAGATGGGGTCCTGGCTACTTAGAGAGGCATGAAAGGAGTTTTCTTACCCTCTCCTCCTCCCTGAAAAGAGCTACACAGAAAGTAAAACAGAAGTAGTCAACTGTTTCTTTCAGGATCTGCCTATGCTACTTTTAGAATGCAATGTTTGTTGTAACAGATGCCTTATCCAAGATGTAAAATCAGCTGAGCTGGAAAACATTTTTTTTTACTCCTAGCTTATGACCCAGCTGCATTCACCTCCAGACAGTTTATGCTGGTAGGGGCAGTAATTTCTTCATCCATCAAACTGCTTCTCTAACCCGCCATGAGGACTTCCTCATTTTAACTTCGGCCTCCCAGAAGTGAGTTTCTCTGGGTCACACATTCAGTGTTTCCCACAATAGCAAAGTAGCAAGTCATATTTGTGGATAAGTTAAAGAATGTGGCAGGGCATAAAATTTTTCAATGAAAAAATTTTCAAAATCTAGAATTGGTTAGGTTTGTTTGGGGTTTTTTGGGGTTTTTTTTAACCACTGTGAGAGACCTTGTCATAGGATATTTAGTGCCTAGTGGTCAGATTATTTAAAAAGAGCAATTATAACATACAGTATCTAGTCCTTTTTCTCCTTTTCTTCATAATACAGTGTCCACCACATACAGAAATTCACATCACTTAAGAAACTGGGCCACTGGCACTAAGTGTTTAATTTCTGCCACTGCTGTAATTTCCTGATGCCTGTCTCCCTGAACTGCTAGTTGGTTTACCATCTGCTTCCATGTGTGCAAATCTGCGCCTCATTGACAATCTTACACAGGTTTGTCAAACTGCCTGGAGTTCTGTGGGTATCACCAGAACACAATAGTAAAGAGGCTGCCAAAAGTGCATTAAATATATGACATAAACATACCATACAAGATAATTTTTAGGCAGATTTTTGTTTAGGTCCCTATTGCATAGACCAAGTCAGACTTCAAATAACAGAATTCAAGACTTCCTTTTGCATCTAAGACTGGAGTGAACAAGAAATAATGTGAGAAAAAAAATTAAAATCACGTTTTAATTTTTCTTTAAATGAAACTACAGGTATGATCCCAGCCTTCAGAAGTATAATGACTGTATAAACAAAAAGCTGTTTCATAGAGGCAAAGGAAGACTTTTGTTGTGATGGTATAATGCCCGAGCGAGTTTTTTACAACATAAGTCTGAAGACCTGGGCCAAACAGAACTGAAACATAAAGCTGTCCTGATAGCATAGGGTTAAAAT
>VZTE01004191.1:162854-174272 GCA_013397775.1 Eulacestoma nigropectus | reverse complement strand
TACAAAGGATCTGAGGCCAGCTAGGAGATGGGGATACAAAGGATCTGAGGCCAGCTATACCCCAACTGAGAAAGAGATCCTTGCAGCTTATGAAGGGGTTCGAGCTGCCTCAGAAGTAATTGGCACTGAAGCGCAGTTGTTTCTGGCACCCCGACTACCGGTGCTGGGCTGGATGTTCAAGGGAAAGGTTCCTTCCACGCATCATGCCACCGATGCCACATGGAGCAAGTGGATCACGCTGATCACACAGCGAGCCCGGATAGGACACCCTAATTGCCCTGGGATTCTGGAAATTATAACAAACTGGCCTGAAGACGAGACTTTTGGATTATCTGAAGAAGAAGAAGAGGAGCAAGTGACATGTGCCAAGGAAGCCCCACCATATAATGAACTACCACAGAGTGAAAAACTATATACCCTCTTCACTGATGGTTCCTGCCGAATTGTAGGTGCTAACCAGAAATGGAAAGCTGCTGTATGGAGCCCCACACGACAAGTTGCACAAGCTACCGAGGGACAAGGTGGATCGAGTCAGGTCGCAGAGCTTAAAGCCATCCAGTTAGCTTTGGATATTGCTGAACGAGAGAAGTGGCTGAGGCTCTATCTCTACACCGACTCGTGGATGATAGCGAATGCTCTGTGGGGATGGCTGGATTGCTGGAGAAAGGTCAACTGGTAGCGCAGAGGGAAACCCATCTGGGCTGCTGAGATTTGGCAGGACATTGCTGCTTGGGCAGAGAGGCTGACTGTGAAGGTTTGACACGTAGATGCACATGTACCCAAGAATTGGGCTAATGAAGAGCATCATAACAACAAGCAGGTGGACCAGGCTGCCAAGGTGAAAGTATCACAGGTGGATCTGGACTGGCAGCACAAGGGAGAATTATTTCTAGCTCATTCGGCCCATGATGCCTCTGGTCATCAGGGACGAGATGCAACATATTGATGGGCTCGTGAATGAGGGATGGACGTCAACATGGACAGTATCTCACAGGTCATCCACAGCTGCGAGACCTGCACTGCGATCAAACAGGCCAAGCAGGTGAAGCCTTTGTGGTATGGTGGACGATGGTCGAAGTACAGGTATGGGGAAGCCTGGCAAACTGACTACATCACCCTTCCCCAAACCCACCAAGGCAAGCACTATGTGCTGACCATGGTGGAAGCCACCACTGGATGGTTGGAGACCTACGCTGTGCCTCATGCTACTGCCCGGAACACCATCTTGGGCCTGGAAAAGCAAGTCCTGTGGAGACATGGCACCCCTGAGAGAATTGAGTTGGACAACGGGACCCATTTCAAGAACGGCCTCATAAGCACCTGAGCCAGAGAACACGGAATCGAATGGATATATCATATCCCCTATCATGCACCAGCTGCTGTTGAACGGTGCAACCGACTACTTAAGACTACCCTAAAGGCACTTGGCGGGAGGACCTTCAAAAGTTGGGAAGTGAACTTAGCAAAGGCCGCCTGGATGGTCAATACCCAAGGGTCCATCAATCGAGCTGGTCCCACCCAATCTGAACCCTTGCACACAGTGGATGGAAATAAAGTCCCTGTGGTACACTTGAAAGGTATGTTAGGATGTTAGATGTTCCCATCTGTATACACGCAGAGGTTTGGAACACCAGAGTCAGCCCTTACCTCCTGGATTCCCAGAGGACAAGAGCTACACAGCCACCACTGGACCTTCTGAGGAAGACCAGACCCTTTGACAGGATCACTGCTTCAACATCATCCAGATCATCCATCACTCCAGAAGACTGCAGGCACCGTTTAATTGGACTGCTACCAACACCCTGACCAACAGGGTGTTAGGTTGTATTCTGACTCTGTCAGTGGTTTTCTTTTTGTACTATTGCATTTATTTTATTTTTCCTATTAAATTGTATTTCAGACTTGGAGTCTCTCACTGGTGTGCTTTCAAACCAGTACAGCTGCTAAAAATATTTTCCCCTAATGCTATGGTGAAAATACTGTAATGTTAGTTCAGTGAAAAATGTGAATAACCTCTGATCTCATTCTTTTACAACTGTTCGTAAGGCAAATCACCAATGCTTTTCCAGTACCTAGCTGTAAAATTGGTAAATATGGATTAGGATGGTAAAATTTCACACAGCAGCTTTGTGTTCTCCCCATGCGTTTTCCACAGGGATTTATTTATTCTTGGGAAAATGCAGATATACACCAGGAGCATGGAATTAAGATGATATGGCTGCCTGTGAATATGTCTCAAAATGGGCTGCATTTACAGTATGAAATGACACACAGATGACAGACAAAACAGAGAGGATTTTATTTCTTCGCAAAACTGTTGTGGCATACAGAATATTAGACTATATTTGCACAACACCAACTGAAGATTTACTCCTACATGTTTGAAGGAGCTGGGCACCAGCCAAGTTTTGAAGGGTAAGTAACACAGAGATGACATGCTGCACATGAGCAATCCTCATAAAATGGCATGTTAAAAAAAACAGTAGTAAAAAGTCCATATAATACAATTTGGTTTCATTTCAACTTCCATTAATTTATTTTAGTGGTAGTTTTGTGCATAGCAAAGAACACCAGAAACTTCCAAATCCACTTCATTGTTCAAAAACAATGGATCAGTCCATCCACACCAAGTGCACCATACAGAGGCAGCATAGGACAGGCTATTTTTTATCTTCCATGTCCAAATCCAATTCCAGCACAGAAAAATCCAAAAACAGTTCAAATCTCAATGAAGCTACACATTTCTACTTTCATTGTCCTTTTGCTGAGTAAGGAACTTGGGCAAACATTTGTTTCCCCTGTGAACACTACTCAAGCAACCCAGTTGCCACCTTGTGATCTACTGCATATGAAAAGCTGACAGTGCAGTTTTGGGAATAGCAGTTTTTGAAGTTCACCTACCCACCACTGGGGAAGAGCTGAATTTCACCATTACTTGCTTTTTGCAGCCAAGAGTGTTACTCCATGCAGAGAAATACATTTAGTGTTTTGGAAAAGCCACATCTGCATATTCTGCTAACACAGTAGCTTTGCAATTGCATTTAATTCACGTAGGAAGCAGAGCAGTATTTTTACATTTTATGTATTCCACAACACACAGATAGAACAGGCACTTCTGGTTAGTATTAACAGCTCATTAAATGAAGTATCTAATTTTCACTCAAAACCAGAACATCCTAAAAGGATATAGCAATAATCCATTTTTTCCTGCAAGTCACTCCTCTAATGATGTTTATTATAATGTTAGTTACTAGTCACTGCAAACTTGTTTATCAAATTAATGTATGAAAAGATTCAATTTAAACTTCAATAAATAATTTACTATGCTCATCCTACTGACTCAAATTGATAAATTATTTGCATGATACATTTCCTCATCAATAAGGAGAACTTCGTACTTGGAATTTATGTAACTTTTCCTACCATTCTCCCCAAAAGGCCATTAAATTTAAATTAAAGGCATGCAGAGGGAAGCAATCTCTCTTCACACTGCCCAGATATGTGAAACAAATATACTTTTTAAGCATTTTTCTCCCATTTTACATTTAAAAAAATAATCTAATGTACAACTATTCAATAATAAGGAAAAGAGGCATGATTAAAAGAAGTACTTCGGAAAAGGTCAGACGAGACAAAAAAAGGCAACTCGGACTAAGGCACAGTAGCCAAATCTACTTTTCAACCATCCATTTTTCTTGCAATGGTGATGCCCCTTCAAATGCTACTATCCACTGAAGAGCTTCTCTCTTCCAGCCCTGTGCTCCACACTCCGTGTTAAGAGAACATTTTGATGGAAACACAGTATGACAAGGAACCTTTTTCACCAGATGCTTTATTTACTTGAAATGATTTAATTGCTTTGACCTAATCCAGACCCAACCTACAAGACTAAAATCTGGAGTGCACTGAAAAGAGAAAGAAAATATCAAGGCTTTTTAGTTGCCTCTTTTTAAGGCTTACATTTTTCCTGCAGGAAACTGTGTTCCTGCTCTGATCAGTTTTCAAAACCTTAAAGAACAAAACCACTACTAATTTCAGTGGTGAAAGTGTATCAGAGAGGGATATTTCTAAACCACCAGAAATAGTTTGAGCACTGGATTAACCAAGAATTTCTACAATACCTTTCTCTCTACAAACTCTCATAGAATTTATTAATACAGTGTTTAAATAACTAAACAAGAAAATAAATGAACAAACATGTCCCTTTCACAGGGTAACAGTGATCAAAACAGCAAAAAAAAGTTCAGAAGGGGACACAGAAGTGCTAGAATGGAAATATGCGCAATACTGATGACTAACGAACGCATTCCTGTATCTAACAAAAAAGCAGGAATACAGATATCAATGCACCTTTTTTGAAAAAATGCTATTCTAATACCTCTTTGCAGAACATTAACATCTGCAGCAACATGGCTTTTTTTGTGGTTTAACGAGCAAACAATTGCAAAACAAAAAATTTCTGCTGTAGTGCAGCGTCAAAAAAAAAATTTCAGTGACATGCCTTACTTAATCAAGGATCATTTCTTGGGACATAGCACTCATTTATAATTCCAGGGACATTTGTTCTTGAAAGGGTGCTTCCTGTAAAAAAGTCACATGCTGGATCGGCACAATCTGCTCATAACCCCTGTAGTAAATTAGAAAGGAGGAGAAAATTTTAAGCCTTTTGTTCCTTGCTAAGTAACTGGCAAAACGTAACTATCTGTCTGACAGAAAACAGCTCAATTGAGAAAAGTAAGATTTTACAGAAACAGACGCATTGCAAGGAAGAAGAATAATTTGAAAATAAATTCAGATTCAGGCTGCACATAATTTATGGAGATTTTTTTTCCTCCACAGTTTATAAACAGCCAAAAGTCAGATTACTTTGCTATCTACTTTTTAGATCTCATCAAATG
The DNA here is from genome assembly GCA_013397775.1 of Eulacestoma nigropectus. Lineage (NCBI taxonomy): Eukaryota > Metazoa > Chordata > Aves > Passeriformes > Eulacestoma > Eulacestoma nigropectus. The sequence goes on along the minus strand of VZTE01004191.1, from coordinate 169,374 downwards.
TGACAGTCCGAACATCTAGCTTCGGATGCTATAAAATAAAATTATATAAGCCAATGAAACCACATCGTACTAGGACTTTTTGGCCAAACAAACCCGCTCAGATCCAGCCTCAAATCTGGCTGCATATTTGCTGATTAGACAAGTCTGGAATAAATAATGCAAATATACACCAGAAAAACAATTTAAAAACCGTAACAAACAAAAAGTCTTCAAAAACCACTAAAACCAAATGTCTAAAGCCAAAGATACAAAAAGAAAATACTTGTGCTTCAAGACTGCAGTAAAATTACTTAACAAAACAAGGAGATTTTCTCCTAAGAATGAGAGGACTATTAGATATACAGCTTCCTCATCATACCATAGCATAATATATAGCAGTCTGACTACAGGAAAAAAAAAAGCTTGTAATACCCCAAATCATATATAAGAATATGATACTAAAGTGTCAACTGTACTGTAGTTACCAGGAAAGCTCTATTACATTTCTGCAAGTGCTACAAGTTCAACAAATTTTACAAGACAAATTTTACAAGTAACTACAGCTATCTCTATATTGAAAGAAAGGTCTGCTTAACATCTGAACAAATTCACCATCTTTGCTAAATGATACCTTTGCATTTTACACATTCTCACTTAAACAGCTGAGAAGTATTTTACACCTGAGCAGCCTTAGGAACTCAATTTCTTGTGGAGCCATCGCTGGAACAAAACTTACATTGATGAGCTTTTAGATGACATACATTCAAGACAGTCAATTTTTGCAGACTCCCACATTTGAGGCCTACTATTAAGCACTACCACCAAGTCTCTGCAAATAAGCATGCTGGCAATTGTTAAAGAGCCTGTCGTGCAAAAAAACCAAGCAGGTAGCAAAATAGCATTAGAATCTTATTTGCTAGAAGATGCTAAAGGAATGATAGTAAGAGAGTTGCTGCATGAGACAGAATTAATATATATTTGATTCTTTGCCAAGATAATGGCACAGAAGTGTAAAAACATCAGAAAAAAAAATTCATATTTTGTTTACACATCCAGTTCAGACAGGGGCATAGTTTACTCAAAATCAGAAATTTTATTACTGCATTCCTCCATAATAGAAAACACATCTATAATGTAAGTTGGATATGTGTCATGTGCCCTCTGGAATCATTAGTAACAATATTCAATTTTATATGAAGAATTTAAATTAAATTAATTGCAAGAGTAATTGTATATGTAAAAATTTTTAGTACTATGGTAAGATGTCTATGAAGTCCATGCCATAAGTATAATATTTTTAATGGCTAAAACTAAACAAAGGCTGCAAGAATTAGAGTCTGATTCTAGAACTACCACCATAAAATCCATCCCCGATTAGGCCACCCAAAAGAAATAACTACAATTTTATGCTCACAAGAGCTAGGAGTGAAGCCATCAGTTTGATCTTAGCTCTGACCATACTTCAAATAATATAAGGAAGCACTCAGAACATTTACACTTTGTGCTTTTACCATTTTGGTTTTATCTGAAAAATAATTAGAAATAGTCTAATCAGTTCCATTCTATTAACTATTTACTCATGATCAAGATACTACAGACTAGACTCAATACTCAAAGACAACTAATGCAAAGCATTTTCACAGACATTAGAATGATAATTGTTCTTTAGACCCAGCATCTACATTCTTAATATATAAATTTCCTTTTCACTTCTCTCAGTATGTGAAATTAACATTAAAAATAGACATCAACTTTAACATAGGTCTAGTTGAAATTTTAGGACTTTCAATTTTGTGAAAAATGCATAATGCCTACTTTTCCTTAAGGTAAAAAATAGTAAACCCCCACCAACCTGGCAACCCATTTATGATTAATTCTGCTGTAAATACTGATTTACTACCAGCTGAAATCTTGAAAGGCCATTAAAAGTGCCAGCTTTTCATTGCAACAGGCTTCAAGAAAAAAAAAAGCACCTCAGTAGGTAAGTATCTGTGTTCACTATCCTGTGAATGTCAAGCCTTGAGAGGATTACTATTCTACTAAGTACTGAGTCGTTGCTCAGTGATTGTTTATTTGCACTTCACATCACAAAGCACTATTCAGAATGAAAGCATTTCACACTGGGCAAAAAAAGTCTGGTCCCGCAGCTGTTCCACAGAGCAATGTTGAAGGGCCAAAAAAACCCTACTTCTCACCAGTATTGCCGTTCAGTGCCACTGAAGACAACCACTCAATGGCAGAAAGAAAACAATTATCTCATAAGAAACAAAGCCAAAAGATTTTTTCAGAATCCACCACTACAGTCTCTGCAGTATCCACTGTCATAGAAATTAGGATTTCTGTCTGCTTAGTGCTTAAAGATCTCAAGCATGGAGATTTGTCCCTAGGTAAAAAAAAGAAAATCTTCCTAATAGCAAGTCCATTAAAGTTTTATAAGTCTAGGAGCTACTCTGACTTAGAAATGTAATGGGTGAAAACACTCAAGGTAATAGCCTTCTCTGTGTCATCTGTTCTTGCTGATGGGCCACAACTGAAGCTGCTCAGATACCTTTATTTCTTCCTTCCTGTAGCTATCCTAGACAACCCTGATGTCAATTACCTCTTTCAGATCTTTAAGGTTCCTTCAATGATGACAGGTTTGGAGTTAGTACATCACTGTTCAGGGACAAACTCTTCAACTCTCTGTAGCTCCCTTCCTCTCTTCACCCCCAGCCCCCTTTACCCATCACCTATAGCAGTGTAGGCAGACCTCTCCAGAACATGAGACAATTAGTGACAAAACATCATCTCAAGAACAGAGAGTCTATGGGACATGATTAAGTCTAGACTGTGAAGCTATTAAAATAACGAAGTAATTACCTGAATGTAGTATTATTGCCTATATAATTAGACTAACAAATTTTCATTTTATCGAAACAGAAGCACATGCACTTCAATTTGTCTCTCAACGTAATTCATTTGACTATAATGGGGTGATTGTGGGGTTTTTTTAAATATAAAGAAGCTTCTAATAGCAATTCACAGCTTCTTTTTAATAATTTAAACCCAGATTAACAATCCTTGCTACATAATGCTGACCAAACTTCTAAAAATAACCACTGAAGTAGTATTTTTCACTCCATATTGACAAAAAACTAGCACTGACTGCACTGACACAGATTCGAGTGTGAAACATTTTAAGAAGGGTTACCTCAGATTCATCTGTTGATTCCTCATTATATCTGGTTTCCTGAAAAGGACACAAAAAACAAAGGGGTAAATAACTAAGTACATACATAACTGAGCAGTATTTCCCTTTAAAAAGTACTTTTAAACCCTTATTAAGAAATGAAGGACAAAGCAGAAGCAACTCAGAGTTTCCATCCTTGTCATTCATACTCGATTTGTGCTTGCACTTGCATTTGAGTGCCACACTGATACTCAAGAGCAGCAGGGACACTGTTGTCAGTTACCCTAAAAGAGAGAGTAATTGGATCATCTAAGAATCTGTCCCTATGATAGCTTCCCCTCTTCCAGAAGCAGTAGCAAATTTTGCAAAGAAACTGCCCATATCTTGACTTCCATGGCAGAATAGCATTCTCAAGTTATCCACAAACCAGCTTTGCTATTCAACTATTCAGCTGTTAATAGGCTTATTTTAAACTTAAATAATTTCAAACCATTTTCCGTAGAAATCCAGCATTCAATGACTTTCTCCTTCCCATCCAATGTTAACGCAAGACGTGGCTTTCTCCTGCCTTTGAAACAACTGTACCTTTAAAACATCTCTCTCTGGCAAGATAATGATTCTTTCTACCCTACAAAAAAAATTTTGTAAGTCAACTCCTTCTCATCTCTCGTCTGTCCACTGAGAAAATCTGCTGACGCAATGCCTCCTCAAAGAAGTCAGCAAAACGAAGATTTACTTAACGTATTTATCTTTATCAATAGCAATAAAGGATTACAACTAATACGCTGGCAGTGAATGTAAGCATTTTAACAATAAAATATGATATAAACAAAGAACAAGCAAGAGAGAAGCCAGCATTTCAAACTTATGAAGGAGTCTTTGAAGAGTAAGATTAATAGGTACAGAATTCCACCAGAGAAGACAAAAAAAAAAATATTACACCTTTACCAACAGCTTAGAGAAAAACAGAAAAGGAAGCAAATGTAATGCACTGACAACCAGCATAATTTTTTTTGTTTCTCACATTTATTTATTTTCCGTGTTTATAAAATGCACTGAATGTGACCTGTACACCAAATGCAAAGGCTTCCTTTTCATTAATGGAAGATCACATTGATGCCCCTAATGACCATCACAGCAGATGGGAGAGAAGCAAAGCAGCACTTCTACCTGCTACTGGAAGCTTAGTGCAAGGTGTCACCACAGTTACTGACATCTGTTTCTTCCATTTTACTCACTTCAGATAGGCACACCTCTAAAACACACATCCCATAGAAGGGTTATCAGTGTACCCTACACTCGTGACATGAGTTGGGAGACTGAAAGTAGGAAGTACATGGGAATCAAGGGAAGATGGAGTAAAATCTTGGCATCCTTTGAAGTTTAGGTTTGACTTTGCAAGCACAACTGTTTGTCTGTCAGTCTCCCAGTCTCTAACCACGAGCTGCTGTAACTTTTCAGGAAATTACAATTTTGTTACATATAATCTTGGTGCATTTTAAACTCTACTTAACAATAACAAAGTGAGAACAGAACTAAAACATTGTGGTGTAATATTTCCAGCTGACTGGATGAGCTAGAACAACACACAAAGTCCAATGCAAAGTATCATCAAATTCCCAATAAAAAACCCATATTTTCTCTCCTGAATACCAGGAGCTACCTACTCAACTCCTTAATAGATCAAAATTAATAGCACTACCGTTATGATATTTTGATATAATTCACATAGTTTGAAAAAAAAAAAGCTCTCCCAAACAAAGGAATTACAGCAAGTGACATTTTTGCGGGTATACATGAGACTTTCTAGTGCAGCTACACCACCTACATCTGCCCCTCATGGTTCCAATTGCTTTGGCTGTCTAGAACAGAAACTTACTTTCAGGATGAGCTCACTATCGAACACTATGCAGACAGACCCACACATGTGCAGGGTGGTCCTCACACCCACCTGAGCCACTTAAGTGAGCTGCAAGTTATGTGTAAAGGCATCCCTAGAGAATATTAACATACAAAATTAGGGCATGCCAGAAGTTGATTCCAATAATCAGTCCATGTGAACTATGAAAATATCAATCTATTTTTATTTAGGACATCTACCCTGGTATCCCTACTGTATTCACAAGGCACCGCAACCCCAGATACTAAATTTCACAAATGGCATACAAATACAAATGCTTCATGGCCTTTATGTTTTACTGCAGAAAATAACATGCAAATATTCACAGGGAGCCTTGGCTTAGGAAAGCAATGCAGAAACTGTATTTGTTCCCTGAGAAGAACTTAGCTGAAGGCGCTTAGAATTGATACTTACCTACTAACTCACTTTGCTAGCAATTTACTATGAAAAGCTTTTTGCCTGAGTTTTCCCACTTGCTTAGGCAAACTGGAACAGTAAACTGTAGTTATGATTCCCCTGGTGTTTTGTTAGGTTCCTTTCCCCCTCCCTCCAAATGCATGAACTGAGAGGATTATCCTCCACTCCCACTTTTTAGCAGCCTTGTAACTGTGGAAAGGAAATCCCTAAACAGGAAGACAAGCAGAATCCAAAATCACCTAGGAATAGCAGTCACTGGTAGGTCTCAGACTCTAGGGGAAAATCAGCAGTATACTTCAGCCAGCTGACAAACGCTGTTGCTTAAGTAGCTGAAGAATGCAGTAAGAAAACACAGATGAGGAAACCATAGAAATGTGAAGTAATCTCTCACCATTCTAATCTCTCACTTAATAGATCCAACATAACCTCTCAAAAAATTCTTAAGCGGGCTTTCCAGTATGATGGGTAGGGGGTTTTCCCCTTCCCCTGCTTTTACAAACATCAAATGTAATACGCTGCACGTTTAGGCCCATAATTTAAACCTGACAGAAGGTGAAAGCCACAAAACTTGAGTTTTAAAGAAACACATGCACAACACACAGATCTCTTTCAGTAGAGGCGTGCATGCTGCCCACAGGAAATAAACTGAAATGAGTACGGTAACTCTCCTACCATAGTCCAAAAAGAGCAAAACACAGACTAGTTTTATCTCTTGTATTATTAGAGAATAAAGATCTGTCAGAGCTGGTTTTATCCTTCCAAAGGCTGCGACAGTTAAAAACTCACCGAGCCTGGGAAAAAAAGCCTCTCCCAAGGAAGACAAACCCTCCCAACAAACCTCTGTCAGCATGGAAGGTGGAAACCAGATGCCAATCTGTAACTTTGGCCAGTTACCTTGAAGTAGTTCTAAGACTCTCCCACTTCTAGGCATCCAAGACAGACAAAGATTGCACAGCTCAGTTGTCTGTCCAAATACTGGCTCAGCAAAGAAACATTTAGAAAGTACCTGAAAGGGCCAGGAAGTGCACTTTTTGCCTTTTTTTTTTTTTTTTTTT
>VZTE01004191.1:121312-162782 GCA_013397775.1 Eulacestoma nigropectus | reverse complement strand
TTTTTTTTTTTTTTTTTTCCTTACGAAGGAACAACCTAGGGACGGGGAGCTTTAGGAGAACACCCGATTTAGGGAACAACAGCAAGAAACTCCTCAAGTTTTGTCGCAGAAAAAAAAAACCCTTGTTGAGATGAACTTGGTCATGTCTCCTATGTCCCTCGGTGGAGAGACCCTCCAGCTCTTTAATCCTGGCTCCACAGCGGTGCCAGATGCACTTCTAAACCTACCCTCCCAGCCAGACCCAGCTTCCGCTGCCTCCATCTTCCCTCCTCCGCCCCGGTGCAGCGAGGCTGTCCCGAGGCTGTCCCCGCCGGCCGAGCAGGGCTCGCTGCCGGCCTCTGCCCCCTGGCACAGGCACTGTCACTCCGCCCCTCCACTTCCATGTGCCCCCGGCCCGGCCCCACGCTTCGGCCGTCCCGCTCTAAGCCCCGCTCCTCGGCGCTGCGGCCACAGTGCACTGACAATCTCTACCTTCTCCTCGGCTTCCGCCATGGCGCGGCTAGGCAGCTATCATGTGAGAGGCAGGAAGCCGGCGAGGCGAAGGCACTCTGGGAAATGTAGTTTCGGTGGGAAGGGTTGTTTTCCTCCCTCCCCCTTTTCTCCCCGTTTTTTCTTTCCTCAGCCGAGCTGAGGTATGGTGGCGATGCCGTACAAAACAGAGGGCAGACGCAAGGCTGGACCCAACGGACAGCACACCCCAGCCAAGTTGCCTCTCTGCCCTCCTTAGCTGCGAGATGCTTTTTTAAGCTGAAACCCATGATTCTTTCAGGGAGACCAGCATGATCTCCCGGCTCCATGGTACGCCCAGCTGTGCTGAGACTGAAGGTAGCCACTGCAGTGCTTGGTGAGCTAGCCCCTGATCAGCGAGGATTCGGGTGTAGCTGAAGCCCAGAGCCATTAACAGCCTGCCTGCTGCCACTGTTGTGAACCGCACTGCCAGTGCTCCCGGATCAGGTCCTTTTATGATCATCCATCCGAGCAGCACCTGGTCGAGCACAGCTCCAGTTTCCATTAGATCCTCCGGTTTCCATTAGATCCTACATGTATCAGCTTTTGTCCTCTTTGTCCTTTTATCTTAATCATCAATATTGAAATGGCCCATATTGGTGTCAGGAGAAGGATTTCAGAAAGCATAAATGTGTTCTACAATTCTAGAAGCTGCTGCATTTTGATTTTTAAAAGCATAAAATAAGAATTTAATGTCTTGCTTGCACGCAAATTACTTTCTTTATATGTTAAAAACGTGATCAAAGCTAAAAAGCAATAGGCAGAACTTTTTACTATTTGGGGTTTGCCTTTGGAGCTATTTAAAATCTAAGGTGGAGCTACACTGTTATGTGTCCTTAGGTTCAAAGCCACGAATAAAAAAATGGGCAGTGCAGATCACCTTTGGCAATAAAAGACGAGTCTTATAATACCACACTGCAAAACATTAAGGCCATACAGTTAATTGCAGAGAGTATCACCTTGGCTATGAAAATAATTTATATAATTGCCACACCTTTAGAAATTAATTGCCAGAATTTTAAGTGAGAAGAGCTAGAGCTGTCCTTTAAAATCACACTGAAAGCTGTACACAGAGGTGAGAGACAGCTATCAAAGTTACCAGTTTCAGTGCAAGAACATATGAAAATAGCTATCCTGAATAAATTTAATTTGCAAATGATAAAATAAAGTATCTTTTTTATGGTTTGTTATGGACTATCAAGGTGCCATGGCGGACAAGTGTGTAAATGTCATCCTGGCCATATAAGCCATGGGATATCTACAGAGAAAGAGATGTTTGGCTGCCATTGTACAAAATATTGTTGAGATCACACCTGGATATAATTGAAAATTTGGAGTTACCTTTGTTACAAAAAAAAAAAAAAAAGATTGAAACTGGAAGGTCCAAAGGACCACTTTTAGGGTCTGATCAGTTGGAGAAAACTGATAAAAAGGAGGGCTCAGCAACTTCAGTCTAACAATAAAAGAGATCTGAAGAGGAAGAAGAACTATTAACGTAAAAGGTATGAGATCAAATAAGTATCAGCTATTTTCAGTGCATTTAGGCTGGAAATGAGAAGTAGATGCCATGTGTCAGACATGTGTGGTTGTCAGAAGAATCTTGCTGGCAAGAAATTTAACTGATTTCAAGATGAAACTTAATAAACTTAAATAAGTGACTGTAAGAGGTGTTTGCTGACAGCTGCCTGACTTACCCAGAATGCTGCTCATTACAGGCCTATTCAGTCCTTCTTGAATCTTAGTCCTGTTCAGATCAATGAAAAAATATATCATTGCTGTCAATGGAGCCAGGATTTGTCCTTTAATATGTAATGCACAAGCTGTATCTTCTGTTACTTGAAACTGTGTATATCTTGTAAAAGAAAATTTTGCCAGTGAAGTTTTTTCTCCTACTTTTGAGGAACAAAAAAAAACCTTAATAGGGGTTTTGGGCTACAGGGTTTGTTTTCTTCTCTTCTTTTTTTTTTTTTTCCCCCCCTTTTCCCCCTCTTTTTTTATTTTTTTTTTTTTTTGACATTTTTTTGACGGGCATTTTGTGGCACTTTTTAACCTGGAAAGAACATGAATAACTGACTTTTTAAGTGCCAAGAAAAACAGAGTGTAAGGGAAAGGATGGCAGATCTTGTAAACTTTTCTATTATAAAAGCTAACAATGCACATTTGTTCATTTTTCACAAACAGAGCCATCAAGGAACAGCTGTTCTTGTTTTCATTGCACACAGAATAAGTGGTATAAACAATGTGATTTATTTATAGTGTGCTGCTTATTTCTCGCAGAGTGGTGCAAAACTCACTCTTTTGTTGTTTAGACTTAAGGTATGAATTTGATCTGCCATGAATATAGTTTTTTATTGTGTCAGGAAAATTTAGTATGTTGGCATCTGATTCTGCCACCCCTTCCACACCCACCCTCCAGAAGAGCTGAAAGTCATCTAGAAGCAATGACATCAATAGATTTTAAAATATTTCAGCCCCTCCCACAAAGTACTCAGCATCCTACAAATATGGGCCTGAGAACATTCCAGTCAACCTTTGGAGATAAAAACCTTAAGCGTAGTTCAGCATAAGTGGGAAATATAGCACTGCCTAAGGGAAGTAAATGTACTGTCCTAACCTTAAAACCTACTCTCTCTCACTGTCTGCCAGCACATAGAACTGAAGTCTGGGTTAAATTAGTTGTACTAGAGGTAGAGATTTGGGATCTATGGTGAGATTATGGATGCTTTGAAGTGTAGGTAGAGCATTTTAGCTCACATTCATCTCACATGATAGGTGGCTGTAGTTTATCGCTTAGTTTTAACTTGGTTCACCAAAAATAGCACGCTTCATAAGTCTTTAAATAAATATTTTAGCCATACCATAACGTCTTTAATGTTCTTAGTGCCTATTTTAAAGCAGAGCTTCCAGTTGATGGGAATTCTGCAGGGCATTTCAAACAGGATGCTGACATACCAGCCAGTCTGAATTTTAAAAATTAAAGTCTGTCCGGAATTTCTGCCTTTTTTTTTTTTTTTGCCACAGAAATCAGAATTAGCATTGAAACTTGGACCTTGACCAGCATTCAGAGTTCAAATAGTGTTAAAATTTTTCTCTCTTGCTTTAACACACTTTATCTCTGACTACTGTGAAACATAACAAGTAGCAGGTATCCTTTGGTATATTACTGTATTTCAGTCTCCAAGAGCTCTCAGTTGCTTTCAAGTAGGACTGATTGATCCAACAAAATGTTCAGCTGGATTATCTCTCATCACCTTCACCACCACTTCTTCAGTCAAAAAAAAAATAGGTGGTGTTGTCTGTAAGTTAATAGTGTTTAAAACCACTATGCTGTATAAAACATAGATAATGTTGTCAGTACAATGGAAGTTCAAAGATTCTCCTTTCTGTGTGTTTGTTTGTAGAAATAAACTTGCAAAGACTTTTTTTATCCTTGCAATCAAAGAATTATTTCTGTAAGACACTTTCAATTTGTACCATAGATTACATAATTTTAATCTTGAATATGTTCAGGAACTTAGTACTTTAATGACAATCCTGTTTGACTTGCTAGCATTATACTGTTTTGCAGTTGCTTACTTTTTTCTTCTTAATCTATATCTAAAATTTATTTACAGCATTTCTTCCTGAAATAAGTATCAGAACAATGACTATAAAAAAATTCAGTTATAAATGTAAAACACAGTAGTACTATATGGACATCATAGTAAGTACTTTATTCAATTGGTGCTAAAGATAACCCCTGTGTAATTTACAATATCATCAAAAAGGCAAGGTAAGAAATGGAACTATGCATTACCACTATGTTCCACCACTGCAGTGTATTTAAATTAATTTTAAATGATAAGCTACTTTTATAATAATGAGAGTGGTAACAATATCAGAAAGATTATTACAAGTTTGTTAAAACAGTTGATCTTTATTCCCTGGCATTTAAAGACTTTCTCAAATTACAGTGAATTATTTTCAAATCCTTCAGGAATAACATTCTCCTCAGTCTTTTCTTTCTTCCTCTGACCCTCCCTCCCCATCTGTCTTTCTTCTGCTCACTTTCTTTGTCTTCACTCTCAGGCAGTCTTTATTGAAAGATATCTACTTGTGCTGTGTAGAACACACAAAAAAGATGAAAAAATGTGAAGCACAGTAAACAACATAAAACCATTTATTAAAAATAAACAAGGGCTATTATAAAGGGAGAGGTAGTAAGGGATCCTCCCTAATAAATAAAAAAAAAGGATCTTGTAGAGAAGGAGCAAGTCTGAAATTGAAAAATTATTATGCTATGAGAAAATTTAATAGATCTGTAGATTATGAAGCCAGACGAGAATAGTACTGTGATTTAATCTGAACTCCTCTCTAACATGGGCCGTGAGATTTACCTGAATTAATTCTTCTTTGCACCATTTTTTAAAAAAGAAAACATACCTTGACATAACATTTCCAACTACACAAAACTCCCTGCACTTCTGATAAGTCATTTCAAGAGCACTTATGCTCACTGCTAGAAAAATCAAGAATGCAAAAGAAATAGAACAGTGGTCCATCTAGCTTAGTGCTTGGTCTTCCACAGTGGTGATAGGATGCAGTCTGGGGAGAGCACATATCTCTGAGCTTCACTCCCTTGTCTTATCCTAGCATCTATTGGCATGGAATTAGGGATGTTAGAAGACACATCCCTGACTGGTCCTTCTGATAGCTGTTAACAAACCTGCTATTGATGAATTTGTCTCTTTTTGACTTGCTAACACTATGTACCTCCAAAATCTCTTGAGACAATCAAACCCAAAAGCTGTCTGCCTTCCGCTTAAAGAGGTTCTTTCTTTTTTTTCCTGTTTTAAACTGCTCTGCTATGGTTCTCTAACAGTTTTGATAAGCGAGCTTTTGGTCTAATAATGCAGGACTTGGTACATACTGGGTTTTTCTTATTCCTTTGGCAAATTAAAGTTTTTCTTATCTCAGCTTTGAATGCCTCCATTATGTCCACCATGGAATCATGTCAGCATCTTCTGAAAGTTCTGCATTCAAAGATTTCTGTTCTTCATGTAATTACTTGTAGTCTAACATGAAATAGTTTCTTAGTTATTTGTTAAATAGAAAGATGCATTGATTGTTTCACAAAAGATGTTTTACATCCTACAAGTAATTTTTTGTGACTGCTGTTTGCTATACCTCAAATTTGTTACCATCTCTTTTAACTTGCTTGGTGGGACATGCCTCTATTAATTCAAACTAATGAAACATACTCACTCCTTTTATATTTATGTTATTGTTATGAACAACTCTACCATTTTCAGCTGGCATTCCACTTAGGGGATTCCTTCTCCATCCTAGAAGTCAAAATACTCCTTGTCTTTAATTCTTCTAACATTGACTACTTTTCTTTTTTATGCTCTCTCTGTTTTTTCTTGTGATTCCTAAGTTTTCATTCCCAAATTTCCAAATTTAAGTTACTGCCACTGATTTTTTTCTCTTTGAAACAAAATATAAAGATGAAAGTCTATAGGTATATATAAACCTAAAATGGATGGTTGCATGTTTTCCTCAAGGATATTTTATGTTTTGTTGTCTTGTTGTAGAGTCCTTATTATTCTTTTAAGAGTTCCCACTTCCCATTTATATGCTCCTCCAAGCTGGTGTTCCTTAGTTTCTTTCTTTTAAAGCAGCAGTAGCATTTGTTTTCAGTTAGAGTCACCTTTCATTATCAAACATAAAGGTAATTTGAGTAATTAGCATTCTCATCACAGAAAGCACTCAGATTTGATCTAATTTAAAATTGACACATAATGATTAGAGCAACCTTAACATAGTGTTTGGTTCAAGAGTCTCAAGAGCAATCTTAAATTTAATCTCCGTGTTCATATTACGTTTTGTTGGGTTTTAGCAATTTTACGTCCTTCCTATCTATTGAGAACTGCTGTCTGTAAGTGAGACCAATTCTTAAAAGAAAAGAGATATTAGGTAAGACCCCAAATCTTGACTCTAGGATTTTATAGTTTTATCAACATTTCCGCAATTTCAAATTGAAAATCCAGTATCCTAAATTCTAGAACTTCAGTCTCTGTTTAGATAATTCTTATACATTATCTGTCTTATGATGGGACTTTGATAGAACTGTTTTTTGTGGTCATTAAGATCAACTGGCATAATGGAGTCCTTGTCATTACTGAATTATCAAAACATTTCTATCTATATTCTTGTTACAGGTTGCACCAGCAAGAGAATCCCTGTTCCCAAGGTGATTGCTACAGACTGTCTTGAGGTATTGCCTTCTTCTGAATTTACAATTTTAAGTACCTGAAATGATGCGAAGGTAGTTGTTCTGTCTGTCAGGTGGGTGTCTTGCATTATGCTGAGATTTTTCATGTCCAGGATGGAGACACAAAGAAGCATGCAAAGGCACAAAGCCTTCTGGGGTAGCACTGGAGGCCTCTATCTGGTAATGTATTAGCATATTTCAGCAAATTCAGATGTCAGGCTATTGAATTATGTTATCCAAAGGCTGTGGATTTAAAAAATGCTGTACAATTCACCAACCTGTTACATGGAAACAAAACTAATGAATTTTAGCAGTCCTCCTAAAGTCCCTACTAAAGAAGTGATTCACCTCCAGAAGTTTAAAAATATTATTTCATAAAAAATAGGCCACATAGCTTTTAACAGTGTTCCTACATAGCATTCTTGCACCATGTGGTTATAGTATACAAATGTTAATAAGATAATCACTCTCAACAATGAATGTGGATAAGTACAGTTGCCACATGGCAATAACAGAATATGCTTCCAAAAAGCCATTGTTTTTGAATTTGAAATAAGTTTTTTTCTATTCTTCTCATACTTTAGCTCCCAAGGAGGTATTTTGTGGGTAATAACACTTTCATGTGCTGTTGTGTTGGATATCAAAGGGTTCTCTACCCATCACACGCTAAGTGTGCATTGCTGCAGCAGAATGCCATTCCTTGCCTTCCCACTTCATTTGAGTAGATTTTTATAGTACAGTGCTAAGAAGTAGCCTCAGTTTCATCTGTGTCTGGATTGCTGTCAGTAGGGATAGGGACAGGTCACCAGCAACAGTATTCTCCATAATGTTCGCTGACAAGCCAGGAAATGCCCATAATGCTTGAAAACTGTTAACTGTTTTGTTCATGGAGCATCCATGAGGACCAAATTCCCGTTTTTCAAGGGAAAAAACTGAGGCAATTTAAGCAATTTAAAAATAAAATATCTGTCTCCTGATTCTCAGCATTATGCTTTCGCTACAGGACAGCTTTTCCACCTTTGATGGCCTGCTTCAAGTATAGCCTTTTTTCATTAAGCAAATACTGATTTTGTTCTCCTGCTTGCAAGAATAGAAGTTAACCTGGCTCTTTTTGGTTGCTTCATTATTTTTGAATCACTTGAGAATAGCATTTATTAACTGCTGTTGCTCATCTAATGGGCACTTACAAGCATCTTTTCTCATGGCATGTGTTAAGCAGTAGCTGTTAAGAATGCTCCTCCATGACAAAGTGTCAGGCTTTCCCTTTAACTATTTAATATCATGCAGACAGTCCAGCCCCCAACATTTAAACCAGATTATATGATTTAGAAGAAACAGGACAGGAGCACTCATAACTCTTGTTATTTATTTTATGAGCATCCAGCTCCTTATTATAATTAGTCATTGATATTATGGTGGTGACAACAGCATACTACTTATTTTTGAACATAGTTGAGAAGATACAATTTCTTTCTGAAAAAGCTGACTTCTAAATCAACACAAGATCTCATTTGAATGCTGTCTAACCCTTGAAGTAGCTGGTATTAGTAATAGATGGGGAGGATCAAAGGGTTATAGGAAAAGATGCAAGTGAACTGCCATGACGAGAGTTGGTGGTGGCAGGTACAGCACACTGGGATTTTGGATGTTTGCTAATACATCTAGCAGTAGTTCTGAAGGATCAGTATACAGATCTCCTCTGTCAAGTTATACATAACATGTTAATTCAGACTTTAGTCATTTGGGGAGTGGAATTACTGGAGTAACAAGCCTAACTATTATTTTCTAAGGCTATCTCTGTGAGAAAATTTGATTGAGATGGCAGAATGGGATAGTAGTGGGAGCTGACTGTTATCCTGTGATGTGCCACAGAGTCACTACATGATAGGAAGAAAATTGTTTCACTATTTAGACATCAGTTTCCCCATCAATGAAATAGAAGTAATGAAATGTACTGATTGTTGTGGAGTATTTTGATATCTATGATGAGATGTCCTAAAAACTTGAGGCTTGTTCCAAAACCCTTTGAAGTCCTCAGAAGGCCCTTGATTCAGCTATCTTAATTTGCATTTGCCTTAGTCTGCAAGTCATCCACCAGACTCTTGAAATTTGGAAATGTACCACTGAATGCATTTTCTGAAGATGGAAAAATATTTTCTCAAGTAATCATTATCATTATCTTTGACTATTTGACTATTCAGTTTGAATTTAGAAATCAGCAGAATGATATATGCATTTGGATTATTTGTAATATTTTACAAGATCAAGGTGAAAACTTAGAAGACGGAGAAGGAAAAGCCCCAGCATGTTTCCTTGACACCAAAGAACGAACTCTGACAGAAACAAGCCCTGCGTTTTTTTTTATCTTTCTTTTCTGAAGGTAGATGAAAAAGATCAGGAGAAACTATGTCTCATTAGAAGTCAATAAGTCTGTGGTAATCCATACTAAATTTACCAGGTCATATCTTCTAAGAAGGTATTAGACACCAAAGGGCAGGTAGTTATATTGCAAAAAAAAAAAAAAAAAAAAAAAAAAAAAAAAAAAAAAAAAAAATTAAAAAGTTGATATTTAATTTTTTTTTCCGTGTAATAAATGAAATGGCACAGACTTTCCAGAAAAATTTTAAATCTTTTAGTGTGATAGGTAAGGTGAGAGAAGGTTGTAAGATGAATGCTCATTATTCAACAAAGCTCACAACAAATGAAATGTGTGCTGTAAGAACATACTTTGTTTTCTTTTTGTTTCTGGAGATTAAACAGCTCCTTTTTGCTAAAATAGAAGTATTATCTTTATGAAGAAAACATTTTTTCCTAATCAATATTTTTTTTAACCTCTGGGTTATTACTTCCTCAAATATCTTTTTTTTTTTCTTCAAATTGGTCTATGTACTTTAATGAAAAATCTGCAGAACAGACACATACTATTGTTCACATTAAAACTTTCAAAGGTTATTAGCTGTGATAGGGCATTACTTGTCTTCAGTACATTTTTTTTGATGTATCAAGTTTTTGGGATGTATGTGTGTGTGTATATATATAATTGAGAGTGAAAAGAATTAGATGTTGGCAAAGCAGGAATATCCACACTCTGGTTAAAGATCCAGGAAACACAGATTCTGTTCTTGCTATGCCATATATTTTATATCTTGTATATGCCACTTGGCTTCTTTAAACTTCAGTTCAGGTATCTGATAAATGAGATTAATACACTAGGGACATTTACCTATCTTTCTTGACCACTTCAGAAGTCTGGTGATTGCTGGAACCTTTAAAATTTATTTTTATTTAACTCCATGTCATGTAAAATAATTTAAATTTTCAATTTTCTTATTTTTCTTCCTTTTTAGAATAGAAAATATGCAAATAATTTAAAAAGTAATTTATATCTAAAACCCCTTATGCCAGCTAGTAATTCTCCAGAAGACTTTTCTCTGCCAGATCATTATTTTTTATCACAAAACATCTTAAATTCTCAGGAGTCCAAACCTCTGGTTTGTCTCCATCAGGACTTTGACTGTTGGGTATCTGTTGGAATTAGCTCAGTGCTATTTTTTTTGAGCCTAGATCTAATACGAGTCAATGGGTTTGAATGTATACCTTCTAACCAGATGTAGACCGTACATCAAAGTAGAGCCTTAGATATTTTATTATTGCTTGAGCTCTGGCCAGAACAGAATGATGAACACTGTGTTTGAAACTGCTGATGCTATTGAAAAGCCCTACAATAAAATATCTGTTGCTATATTTTTTCCTTGATTACCAAGCTGAAAGCAAGATTTAATAATAAATGGCAAATCATGATTGCTTCCTTTTCTATGTCTGTCACTCATCTTATTTGGAGAAACTTGGACATCTCTTGCCTGATTATTGGGCTCAATTCCAGTATGCTTGTAAAATTTCAGTGTTCTCTCTCATCCTGCTCCCACATTATCAAAAGTTCTCTGTGAACTCTGCCTTTCAATCCTCTTACACAGTGCACTCTATCCCACAGGAGTTTGGGTGCACAATTTTAATTGAGCCTATATCACAAACTTACCACTCATGTAAAAGTAGATAGCAGCCCAGTCCCCATCTCATTCATAAATACTTTTAAATAAGAGTCATGTTCTTAACTTCACTGGACCCATGTATAATTAGTGATCAAGCTAAATCCAGAAAACTGGTTGTAGTACAATAAAGATGAATAAATAAGTAGGAATACATGATATAGTAGTATATTGTGAGACTGGACTTGATCCTATGTGTCCTTTCCTAGCATAACTACTATTTTTCTCCTCTTTAATTTTTTAAAAAAATTATTTTATGGATTTGGGAACTTCTCCAAACAGAACGATCTTGCTTTAAAATATACGCGTAAATGATGTAAGGCTACATTCTTTTTTGTGAGATCTGAGTTGATGGGGGAAGTTGCTGGCACTGCAGGGAAGAATTTGACATTCCAGCTTTATATCTAAACTCTTGTACAAGTTGAGGATCTTCAGACTAAGGACTAACCCTGTCTACTTCAAATTCTTGTTTCAAAATTGTTCTTATTTAAGATTTTGGCACTTTTTCCTATGTTTAAGAACATTATCCAATGCTGTTAAAATTACTAGAAATATTCCCATCAATTTCAACCAATGTTGCATCAGAACAAAAGAGAATAAAATGTTCAGTGGATTAATTTTTCATTCTACAGGTCCTTAAAGCTACTTAATTTTTTAGAGCCTGAATAAGTAATCTGGGAGGAAGAAAGTATCTCTAGTGTTAATGTCAGGGGCAGAATAACTTCGTTAGCTAAATGTACAGTATCGTTCTTGTTCATGGTGTGTTGAACACTTCATTGGATTGAACAGAAGAAAACTGATAGTGACAGACCTTGTTTCCTAAATACAGAATTAAGTCTCTAGTGGAATAGGTTCTTTCAGGCAGGTAAAGGGATGACAAAACATTTCATGTGATGTCAACAGATATCTTAGTGAACCTTATCCTCCTAAAATTTACAAAACAATGATAATTTCAGAATCCTTCTTGCCATACTTTGCACGTCATGTGGCAGATTCACTTCTCTGCAATAATGACAACACATACTATGCACATCACGGTTAACAGCTCAAAAATCAGGTTTCTGATCTTGTAATAAACATGGGTTGGGTAATGCAGTGGAAGGCCCTTAGCATTAGGAAGATTTAAGGCTCCCAGGGCACTGTGCAGCACTACCCCAGCAAGCCCTGGCTTTTAGTTATCTGTTACACACTCTTCCACTTGTACTGCATCTGCTGAATACAAATGGTTATGTTAGTCAGGTGGGCACTGGTTCCATTATAACTATAGTCATGATGATTAACAGGTAACTTAAAGATTGCATTTTTTTTTCCTGTTTTTCTGCTGCATCCTTCTTGCTGCTATTTCTAGTATCAAACTGATCACAACAGTGCATAATAAACACCAGTATGATCTTTTGAAAGTTTTATTAAAAGCACAAAATCATGTCTGCTAGTGAATGAATACCTAAGATACAAGCTTACTACGATTAGCATCTGTTTTCTTCTAAGATCTTTCTTCCAAGCAAAATAATGTACAAAGTACCTTCCAAGGTCAAGTTTAATAGCAGGAAATCTCCAGATAACAGAGGTATTTAGGATAACTGCTACAGGCACATGCTGAAGAACGAGAATCTGCAATGAGTGAACATTCACCTGCAGCTTTTTCCTCTGAAGCATTAATACAGGACCACAGGAAGCTTCTGTTCTTTCAGCTTCTCAGGAATTATATGCTCTTTCTGGGTCTTGGTTGTACATTAACCAGAGACTGAGCAATGCAGACGCATATGAAGAGCCTCCTTTTGACATGCTGAGCAGTTAAGGAACTTTGCCACCTCACAGAGTCAGGCGTCATAGAGAGACATCCTTATGGCTTTTCTAAATTTAGGTATTTTCTGAAATAGGTGTTATGGAGTAGCTGTTCTAAAAAGCTCTATACCAGTATCCTTTTATCCCCAGAAGAAAATTGTATATGCAGAGGAGGTTGAGGATGGGGGATGGGGAGGCTTTCTAGCCCAAGAAAATCTTTGTGCTATAACCAAATATTCTTCAGTATTTATGTCCTGGTGTAAACATCCTAAGAACATATAGACAAATCCACAGGTTAGTAGAGGTTCCAGATGTGTTTCTCTTTACCTTGCTCAGAGTTGAAGGCAGAAAGCTCCTCCATCTACTGACTGTCTGGGGCACTCAGTCTGCCTCTTTCTCACCTGAACTTCTACACTTCAGACCCCTTCCCTCCACTCATTTCTAATTAAGGTCTGATAAGTGCAGGGAGGACTAGGCTCCAGAGTGAAATGCACCAGATATGTATCCTGGAGCACAGAGAAAGTCAGATGCAAAAGTCTGGGAGGGTTTGTGCTTTTGCTGATCAAGGACTAGAATTTCTACCCTGTTTCTGTATCGTGTATTATTTTTTCTACTTGTTATTCAAGTAGGACTGGCAAGATGGGTCTTTTCTTTGGGTCTGATTTAAGGTCCATTGAAGTCAATGGAAAGAATTCCTGTCTAGTTTCACTCTGACTGATGTTTTACCTCATTAGGTTTTTAACCTAAGTAAAACAAACTCTGAAAACAATTACATTATAATTAATTTTCTGCAGTTGTCTGACTCCCTTTGCTCTTCTTCCACTGAAAAATTACAAATGCAATGGGATTAGGTAAGACTTGAGAATTAAATTTTAAAATTGCATTCTTTTCTCCACCATTACAAAATGCAATTTAAGCTTTCATGCATAGAAGTAGTACTACAGTTTACAGAAAGACACTTTTGAAATGTATGCCTCATTAGTTAATTTATAATAAAATTTTTTCTGGTGCCTCGTCACTTTGGTCTTTTGATATTTTAGATTGGACAGAAGGAGCAGCAATACTGAGTAGCAGAGAGTCTTACTAGACTAGCGTTGCAGTGCAGGTGAATTATGTAAACAGATGGTAGCTAATGGCAGTTGAATTAAAATAACACTGTTGTTAATCTAGAGGCATTTCTACAGAACTCTTTACCCATAGATCTCAGCAACTTATAGATAGATTCCTAAACTGAGGACTATTTTGCTGTTCAGTCACAACAAAACCAGACCACAGTCCTGGCAACTGTAGGCAGCAGTCTGTGCTCCATCTGTTGTGCTCTACATCAAGCCAGCTCTGTTGGCTTTTGTCAGCAGGTGAGATGATGGCATCATACGTTGAATAAAGTATGCTTTGCTGAAGCATAAGCCCTTACCACATTGCTCAGGAAGCAGAAGGACTGTGGGGAAATACTGTTCCCAGAAGCCAGAAAAATGCTTTCTCTTCTTTTCAGAAGAGCAGGAGATCCATATTCTTTCCTTGCAAGAATTTCTCAGCAAGCTTCATGAAACATAGGAACAAGGAGACCACATATGAGTGAAAATAAAGAGTAAAGCCAAATTTCTGATTTTGAAAATGAGAAGTGATTAAATCAAATTCACTATTATGTTATGGAAGCAACCTTGGTAGCCACTGAAACAAAGACATTTTTAGAATTAAAACATGGTTATTATTCACAGGACGGAAAATATCATGATTCATTTTCTGAAGTGGCAATAGGAAACATTGAACCATTGGCAATTTGACTTCAGGCATCCATTTTATAATCCTTTTTTCACCTCGGAATACTCAATACTAATTGTAAAACTGGAGCAGTGTCGCTAATGGTGTTTTCTGCAACTTCTAACCTGATTCTAGAATGTGTAAAAACCTAAAATAAGTCTGAAAGCTGCTGTTAAACTGTTACGGAGATAAGAAGCAATTACATGGGATAGTTGTTCTGCCTGGAAAAAGTGGATATTTAAATTTTCCTTCTGCCATTTACCTTTTCCTTGATAAAAATAATTACTTTATCTTGCAAACATAGAAGCTTGTCACTTATAGATTGCAAAAAAATTTCACTTAAAAGTAAAAAAATGTACAACAAATAAATGCATTAAAATAGATTTTACACTCAGTAAAGTTAAAATCTTGCAATTGAAAATGAATGTATTTCACTAATGCTAGTAAGAATTAGGAAACAAAAGTTCTAATGTTTTCACTTTAAGGCTTTTGTGATTTTAATTTCATTACTGCTTTTGGCTTTTGTATTGTTACTTTAGCTGACTTTTTGCTAATACTTAAATACTGCAGACAAGAAAGCAAAATAAATTCGAAAGACTTATTATTTTACTGTCCTTGTTCTGCTGTGGTTTTGTATTAGCAAAATCTTCTCCAAACAACTGACATGATTAGATTCAAAGCCTTTAACTGGTTCAACACTGACTGTGATCACAAATATCACCTTTCAGTCCAGGTGTCTTGGACTGCATAGCTGCAATTTCTTTTAACCCTTAGGTGACGACAGTACTGGATCAGAAAATTTAGACAAGATCATCCATGTAGTCTACTTTATTTACAACAATATCAAAGGTTGGGATATTTCTTTAAATTACCCATAAAATTGTTTGAAGGTGGGCCACAGCTTGTTGTTGCTTAAGTGATGCCAATGCTGTCTTCTTTGTCTTCCAAAGCATGAAAATAATGCAAACAAAAAACGATGCAGCTTACCTCAGTCAACAGTTTTTTCTGAGCCAGAGCAGTTAATTTCTGCTCAAGGAGAAGCTGAAGTGTTTGAAAATCTGTCATTAGTAGCCCGTCTTTCAGAGGACTAATATTAGCAGTGCTGTCAACATAGGTACTAGAACCTGTTAAGGAAAGAGATTCCTCTCCCTGCCCCTCGGCCTACCTGTAAGTCCACCAGAACATTACAAGTTCTAAATGAACAGTTCTGTGCTTCTGTTCTAACCATGAATATCTGTGTTTTTCTTGGCCTGCTATAAGATTGTTGGTATTCAAGGTACACAGTAACATGAGGATGGTTATACACAAGGCTCTTAGTGAAGACATCCTAGACCAGACTCATAGAACTTGAGAGCACTCAGTGAAATCAACTGCACTAACTTGAAGATCTGAAACAAAAGGTGAAATATTTTATATAACCAGTTGCTAGAAAGATGTTTTATACTTTTTCCTGATGATGTTCTGCTTAGCAATATGTTTATTGTACTGGTAAGTCTGAAGCACAAACAAAACTGCAACTCCTAACAGTGTTCAAAATCATGAGCCAGGACTGTAAGACTGGCTTAAGTTAAAGAAATGATATGTCCATATGGTTACTTTCTCATTTTTTCAGGCCATACAGAACAGTAAGGTCATACTTTCTAGCTTTCTCTTCACATACCAGTATTTGAAGCTTAAGTTTTTAGATGAAATTTTAATTTTTGCCATACAATAAAGTATCATGGAACTGAAATTATGAAGGGAAACCAATGACTGCAAGACTTCACAATTACATTTGTCTGTTCTGCCTTCCTGAAGAATATAATAAATGCTGTATTAGTTCACATCACAGGTGTTTTCAGAAGTGGTTGCTCCTGGGTGTTTAGCAAAGTAAAATGAAATAAGGTAAATGTGAAGTGATGCTCTTGACTTCCTACAATGAAAAACTTGGTTAGGCTTTGCAACCAGGACCACTGTGTTGCATACCCATTAACCTTTTGGCTTTCATAAAATCGTATGGTAGCAACTTCTGTAATTTAAGTCCATGGTCTTTTTTAAAGTAGCACTTAGTGTTTGTACTATATTATTGGATCATGCCACTTGCTTTTCTTCAACTCATCTTGTAAGCAACAAGATTACCACCACTCTCTGTTCAAGTTGTCCCCATTATGCATGGTTTTGGTCTTCCCTTCTTAGTTTTGACAGGCCTAACTCATACCTTCTGCTTTAACTCATACCTCTGGAATCTGATCCTTAAAACTCCCTTACTGCATGAAAGCATTAATGCTTATTGGTAGTCAGTGGTATGCAGCATAATTCCTCAAAAATCAATCACCCCAAAAGCACAGGTGTTGCAACTTCAATCCCTTGTAAAGAATGTGATGAGTTTTGAAGTTATGATAGCCAGAAAACTGTTATTTGTTCACCACAGTATTTTTGGGGAGACTGGAAAGTGGCTGCAGTTGCCTGCACATAGATCCTGAAGTGACCCTATTCTGTTATTTTTATATTCCCTCTTTTCCTCGTCCTCCAAAAATAGTTGGAAATAGTGTCAGCTACCAAGGCAGTAAAAACATCAATAACTACTTTACCTATCTCCTTGTCTCGGTGACTTGTGACAGAGGACTTGGGAGCCACTTAGTCGATACTCTAATGGAGATGCCTGTTAAAAATACAGTGTTATCTGGTTGGTAGATAAAGAAGATAAAAGAGGAAGGTACAGTAGAAAATGTTACAGAAATCAAAATGCCTCAAAGAATACACATGAACTGAGGCAATAAGGGATGAAACTGAAAGTTTTCAGCAAGTCCCAGGAAGTTAGAGAGAGACTTGAATGCTTGACTGCAGTGCTGGTGCCACAATTCTTCCAATTTTTTCGCTGTTTTCATTCAGTTTACAAATGAACTTATGATGTTGTTCTTCCCCTCATTCATCTCGTTTTTTAGACTGGAAAAATATAGATATAAAAACAGGGGAAAGGAGCATTTAATTCTGCTAGTTTTGAACATGACATTTTAAGGGAGATCTAAGTTATGGAGGCAGAGATAGCAGGGAGGTGATGTTATTGTTATACAAGTCAGGGTCTCCAGAATGTAAACGACTTTGTTTTCTCCTCATCAGGCCCCAAAAGCTTGGAGTATTATTTTGAGAAAATAATATAAGGGAAATTAGCTCCATTCCTGTCCTGAGTATCTACCATTCAGTTTCCAAGAGTAAGGCTTTTGTGTTCCTTGCTGGTCCTCTTGTCCAAATTGGACCTACACAGACATAAGATCTAGCAGACTCATTACTCTCTACACAGAAGTTCTGAAAGAAACCAAGGAATTTTCTTGAGATGATCATCTGTTAGCTCTGAAAACTGGACATTCTCTCTCAGTCTCCAAGCTTTCGTCTTCTATTGCCAATGATGGCTGTTGTCCCTTTTCTTCCTGTTCAACTCCCATGCCTGTCGCACTCAGACACGAAAAACCACGCAGACCTCGCCAGGTGGGAAGCAAGAAAAAGAGGGGCCGGGGCAAAACCCCGAACTTTATTATATATGTGCTTAAGAACCACCGTGGATTGGAGGGAGAAATTACCACCCCTCAATCACACTGGTCAAACGAAAAATCCATCAGTTGTCTCCGCCTAGAAGAATGGAATGAAAAACAATAAAGTACAGATAACAAAACATGACCATGTTTACAGAAAGTGCGTGAGAACTTCTACTACAAAAGTAAAAACACAGAACAGTAGAAAAACCAGGGCGACACATGCCTTCAATTGTTCAGCTGCCCATCTCCTATTTCTTTGCTTTCCTGCTTTTTACATGCCATTCTGCCAAAGTTTATATTTCATTTTCTCTTCTCCGTCCCCTCAGTTTCCTATTGCCCACTTGCCTTTCTTCTGAAACTTTCATTTAAAGAGCCTTTAAAGAAACTTTAAATAAATTATGTAATAAACTGAATAAAATTTCTGTAGATCCAACGAATAGGATATTCTCACAGCTGCCTCAATTTAATTTGGATTAATGTCTTTTCTTTTTACACTGTTTGGTTTTAAATAGTGTTCAATCTGGATCTGAAGTTCTGTCTCAGAATTTGAGTCTGATAATGAAGTCAGTGATATAATGAGGTCAAAGTTCAAAATGGTGTGCAGTGCTGATATAAATGATCTTAAAATTCGAGATTCCTCTTTTCAATGACTGACAGCAGACATAGATTCTGTATAGGTTTATTTGTGTCAAAAGTGCTATGCTTCTTCAGTTCTACATGAGGCTTCCAGCACAACTAGGGGTCTGGCTGAATCCAGGGTAATGTCATCTATGTGGCAGTGTAGTTACACATCTGGAACTGCTGCCTTTACATTTGGGTACCTCATTTTTATTAGATGTGGTTGGAAAATGGAACATTTTCTCAAGGGATTCATTTTACTTTTTTTACTATTTCTTTTTTTGATGTTAAAGTTCTAGAAGTAAGAATTTGAGAGCAAATCAAAGAAAGTTGAACAGTTCTTTGAGAAATTGAATGAGGGATTAATGCACGGTTTTTCAGATCTTGCCACATGAAAAACGTTTGAGGTCTTGCCTATTTTTAGAGTAGCTGCAATAGTGGCCAGCAACAAGTGCACAAGAAATCTTGACTTCGTAGGAAAAATCTGTTCAAGTATACAAATTGGTTCAGACATGGTACAATATTATTAGCATAAACAGTGAAAGTTATTTTTATTTTTATTTTGCTTTTTTTTTTCTAATTATGGGCACTTCTTTAGTTAATGAACAAATGAAGCTGCTTGCAAAAAATCAGCTTTGTCTAACTTTGCTGATATGATGCACATTTTACAACTATATTTCTTGAGTACAGCAAAACTGATACACATACAATCTCTATTTGATTACCAAATCCCAGTCAGGCAGAGTCAGGTCGCAAACCTGCAATGGACAGATATGTGTGAGTTTTTCAATCAAATCTGATAGAAATTAATTTGAGGCTAACATTTCCCTTTGAGATGCCTTCTGTGTGTGCTTGTGCACACAATACAAGCTTTTTCATGCTGGAAGCTCTTAAAGAGTACCTTGATTTTAAGGGAATAGCTTTTCCCCTGCTGAATAGTAATAGGATTTGATATTATATAGGACAAGATCTTTGAAACTTTGATTATCCCACCAGAGAAAATACTTTCATGTAAACCAGTTAAAGCCATAACATTCTTTTTTCTGACTTTGAAGACATTTATCTTGTAGCTTTATCCTGCTTCAGATATTTAATTTTAGTTCTGTAGCATCAAATGCTAGCATTACTCAGTTGCTATTGTTTTCTTTGATGTCTTGATAATAGGTGCTTATTGGATTGGGGCAAAACAGAAATAAAGACACATGCAGGTGGATGGGTGAGGCTTTAGGAATAGACAGGCGATTACACAAGAGTGATATTCCAATGCCAGGGAAGTATCTAGATTCAAGATATGGACATGCTGTACACTTACTTTGGCATCCAGGCCCCTTTCTGTGCTGCCCATCAGAGCTGTGGCCCATGCTTTCTCTTTGCTTTCTCAAGAGCAAGGATGATACTAATAGAAGGAGTTTTCCATTTTAGCAAAATAAAAGGAGAGAACCATGACTTCTTTTTCTTCCTACTACCTACATCTTTTCCATTATGGTAAACAAAGATCCCAACTTGGAGCAGAATGTGTGATAGCAAAGAAGCGTGCATCCCAGAAAGGAGGAGCTTTAAGGAGTAGAGAGGTCATTTATCTTACATGAATAAAGGTAAGGAGACACAATTTCCTTCACAAAGTGGAATATCTTGGAAAAGTAGTTGAAAGAGTGACTCTGCAGGGTAAAAGGAGCTATACGCTTAAACAAATGAGATTGATAGCACAAAGGCCTTTAATGTCACCCTGTGATGCAGCTCCTTCATGAAGTGCTGTCTCAAAGGGGAAAGGTCTTATCCTCTGACAAGGTGAGATTGGCTGGAAGCAAAGGTACCCCATCACGGTCTCCCAGCTCCCATCAACCTGTTGCCCATCCAAATATCTGGTGGCTCTATGTTTTCTTATTCATTATTGTGAAACAGACTAATGACACTGATAACTTATAATTTGATTTGGCTAGATGCAAAAAAATGCAGCCCGAAGGCTAGCATGCTGATGAATCAGAGGCTGGTAGTGATGGATCTTAATAGATTCTGAATTTCTATATTCCTTTCAGCTGCTTATCACTTCTTCTACAATGCGTGAACAAAGGATAATAATATCCCAGGAGATCAATAAAAGAACAGTGTACAATGCTTTTAATGATGGGACTTGAATTTTCCAGATGTTATTCTAAACAAGCTGCCTGTCATTTGCTGTGATCCACTGCAGGAACTGGAAAGGTATCAAGGTAAATCTCTCCTTTCTTTTACTCAACCAGGCTTCATAATGCTTGGGCCATATGAGCTGGACAAGAAGGAACTGAGGGAGGGCAGGTGCTGATCAAGGGCAAGGCTGTGAATCCTTAGCATGTGGTACTGCCAAGGGAGCAGCCCTGCAAATGAGTCAGATGGCAGCCTCTCTATGAAAAAGTGTGGCACAGGAGATGGCTTTGCGAAACCTGAGAGCAGAGCACTCGATCCCATCTACAGGGATTCCTAGAGGGTGGAGCTTGTGGCACCTCTTTTCAGCTCTACAAAGAATTCTCCACCAGAACCTAGAGAAGCTGTTACACTAGATATTTTCAATGTGAGGAGTGGAAGGGGAATGGGGAAAAGACATCCAAGAAACAACCTACAAGGAATTTAAGTAAATAATTTTGTACGTTTTTAACTGCAAGGGTGTTGCAGTTAAAACAACTGAAGATCTGGCCTTAGTCTCAAGTTGTTGCATGTGGAATAAATACTAGCTTAATATGTATTCAGTCAGTGTATGAAATTGTCCCAAATGATCTTCCCTTTGAAGGCTTATAATGCTTTAACCATGGCCCAGAGAAGCATTTCTAACAATCAGTAAAATCTTCCTGAAATAAACACAGAGGGCTGTTAATGCTAGCTCAGGGAATCTACACTCTTAAAGTGATCTGCTGCCCTTGATCTGTGAGGGAAGTTGTACTGATGGTAAGGGCCATTGGAAAAATTGCAATTCCTGTAAGATTGCTGAGAGGTAGTTTAGATCCTGAATGTTTGGAAAGGGGATGAATGCATTATATTATTATATGACAAGTATTTTATATTCTTATAAACCCTAATGATTTTATGTAATGGTAATTCCATGGTGTGAATTCTTATCATTCTTCTTTTAGTATTTTCATGTCAGGTACTGAAGCATTGTGCATTAAAATTGGCACAAAAAACTTATTGAAAATAAGAGTAGTGTATCTTAAAAACCATAGTCTATAAACCAGAAGAAAAAAAAAAAAAAAAAAAGATAACTACTCTGAATTTTTGGATTCTCCCAATTTTACTATTGCTGTGGCTAGCAGCATCAACTGCTTATACTTTTTTGTTTCCACCCAAATGCATCTATTGAGTTCTTAGAACCCCGTTTTTCAGAAATAGTTCTATTTTGTGTATGAAGCAGCTTGAGGGAATAAGTTACAGAGCAAGGCCATAAGGGTCTTCCAGGAGTAGGAACACGTGAAGATAGTACTCATTAAAATCCCAGCATGATATGACTTATACAAGTCACACAAATAAATAATCTAGAAGTGTATGGACTTTATGCGTGTTTTACTTTACCTTGAAAACCAATGTAGTTTAAGCACCCAGGGACACCAGAGGCACTTGCTCCACTAAAGATGCTGAAAGCACTAAGCAAGTACTGGCCTGCACAAAACCATTTACATTTGATATGTTGATACAGCCTGTGGCATACAATATTAATAATAGTTCTCATTTTTACACTCTGTCCAACTAAATCCAGATCATTTGAAACTAAAAACGTTGATCCCAAATGCTTTGTGCATGCACATATCCCATGAACATGGGACTTAGTCTGTTTCTTTGTAATCTCAGGAGATGTAAGTCAACATACCTTTATATAATTCAAGAATGCTTTTCTGATTCATCCTAGTTCAGGATTTTGTTGAAAATTACTTCAATTTACTCAATATTCAGTTTTAAATGCTTTCTATAGCTTCATAGAGTTTATGTTGATACAATGCATTTTCATCCTGGTCCATTTTTTTTGGAAGTGGCTGGTTTTTGTCGTCATTTCCCTCTTCTTAAAGGCTTTTACCCATTCACTGGCTAAATCCATTCATCCTTGAATAACAACAGAGTGTTCTGCCCTCTCCAGGAGACTACACTCTCCACCTCTTCATTACTGGACTGCATTGTACCATTATCTTAGCTTGCTCTCTTCATGGCTGCTGGCACCTATTTTATTTGATGCAGCGAATCTCTTATTCTAGGCTTATTAGCATCCATGTCAAGACAATGTGAAAAGTCCTTCTCTTTCAAGACTGATGAATATAAACAAGCAGAGAATAGAACCCATGAGCAATTTTTATCGTTTCACTGCCACATTAATACCTCTAACTCTAATTGACAGGGTAAATTAACCCCAGAGATATCCCAAGAAAGCAGCCTGGGTAGCTGTGATCATGCCATGTAAGTGACATAGAACACATTCTGTGAAATAGGATCAAAATGGTTCCTGTGCATTCTGTGTCACCAAAGCAGCTGTCCTGATGATTCACATCCTATTAAATCCTATTTAATGTGGTTTGAGCATGTCCTAATCAATTAAAAATAGCTGTCATTTCAGATAACAGTTTTGGAATTTTGAAACTGTGAATAGCTTCCGTTGGACAAAGACTCCTAAGGGCTCTCCTCCGTAGGACCCCTGTCATTCACTTACCTCTCACTTCTCAGGTTTGTAACAGTTTAGGGTCAGGCCTTCATGGGAGATCTCTATAGCAGAAACAATCTTATTTTTCTACTCTCTCCCAAGTCTTCACCCATTGTTTTTCCCAGAATTGGCACCAGTCTCTAGTTTCTCTGCAGCTGCTACCACATTGTTCTCACTCTTCATCCTCTTTCTAGCTCCTATTTTTTTATTAACCACCTCTTATATCACTTGGGTTGCCTGCTCTTCAGAGCATTCCAACTGCAGGAACAGTGATTTTCCATTTGTGGACAGTGAAATTTTATGGGGACAGATGTATCAGTTGACTTCTTACACTAGACTAGACTAGAATAGTTCATCTGGAATAGATCTAAAATGATCATCCAGTGATAGTCCAACTGCCTGTTCCATTCAAGGCTGATCAAAAGCTAAAGCATGGTATTAAGGGCATTGTCCAAATGCCTCTTCAGCAGCCTTTTCAGCACTGACAGACATAGAGGGACCTCTTCAGGAAGTCTGTTTCCAGGTTTGACCACTCTGGGCAGAGAGATATTTCCTAATGTCAGGTCCATTGGGCCTGATGGGATTCATTCATAGTAGTGAAGGAGCTAGCAGGTGTCACAGAAGGACCCCTCTCATTTACCTACACAGGGGTCCTGGGAGTCTGGGGAGATCCCCACTCACTGGTAGCTAACAAACACTATTCCAATTTACAAGTCCTGGCAGAGTCCTGGGAGTGCTCACAGGCTTGGACTGGCCTCTCCTCACTCCCGCCATCTCCTGCCAACGGCCCAGGGGACATGTCCCAGCTCCGCCTGGGACCTTCAGTTCCTGCCTGAGCCCTGCTGTAGGTGTGCCCATCTCTGTCCCTGTCTCCTGGGTGGGTCTGGGACCTGCCCTGCAGAGAGCTGCTCCCAGGGTGGAGCCCTCAGACCTGGGACAAACATTGTCATGCAGAGCTCTGGGTTTAACGTGGCATAACTGCTCTGTTCCATTTCCTGTGCTTATCATGAGTCAAGTAACAATGGTCATTATTTTCCAGAAATGTCAGGGGCATTTCAGCTCCAAAGACACATTCAAGGACATATAACACACAGGTTATAACTGGAAGCAGGATATTATTTTAATTATTTTTTTTTCCATCTGTTTTGGAACTGATGCTCAAAGCCATTACCACAATGTGCATGTGTAGCCAGGAGCAGGCTGATATGTTCTTCAGTTTAGCTTTAAAACTCATCCTTTGTAGTCTGGAAAAGGCAAGTGACAGAGCTACAGAATGTAGCAGCAGGAATACAGACCCAGCAGGTCCTGTTTCCTGAAGGGTGAGAATGTGAAGACTGAGAACCTGTACCAACCTCACACAAAAAAGAAGGAATGTGTGGTACCATGGGGTATTTTACAAATTATGACACATATCGATGACAAGCACGATTTTTGCTTTCCAAGACTTGCTTTGTTGCTGTGCTTCCTGGCCAGGGATGCATGCCCTGTGCTTGTGTAGCTCTGTGCCTGTCCTGTGCTTGTGTTGCAGGCAGGAGAACTGAAAAATGGCAGCTCTGGATGGATGCAAGAATTTTATGGGAAATGGGAGCCAAGGGAAGAGCAGAGCTCAGCCCCACTCCAAACTTGCAATTGGCAAGAGAGCCAGAGAGAGCCAGGGCACGAGTGGTGCCTTGGAGGTGTGAGGGCAGCAGGCAAGAACAGAGCTGCAGGGGCCCAGAAGAGCCCTGACAAGGGGCTGTGCCCAGTGCTACAGAAGCAACCCCCAGGGCCACCCTTGGGGCCCACCCTGGGAGTCTAGAAAACTTCCTTTCCTCAGATGAGGGTTATGAGGGACACCTTCAAGGAGCAAGAGCAGCTGGCACCTGGCTAAAATGGCCTGAACAAGGCCTGGCAAGAGGTTGTGCTCAGTGTGGCAGAGGAAAGCAAAAAAACCCCAGAGACACTTGTGTAGGATGTTTCTCAGTTGGACGGTTGGGATGGATGGAGACGAGAGATCTCTGAAGTCCGGTTTTAGAACATGAGGTTTATTGCTCAGGGCTTGGGTATAGGGGGCCTGCTTAAAGCTGCTGCTAGAAGCAGGCCAAAAAGCAGGAAGCAATAGAGAGAGAAAGAAGAAGAAGTGCAAGAGAGTATGTAAGAGATGTAAGAGATCTAAGAGAGAATGTATAAGAGATAAGAGAGCAGGTATAAGAGAGGTAAAAGAGTATGTATAAGAGAGAGTATAAGAGAGCGAGGTTCTCACTTACAATACAATAAATCTTCTTCTGTATTGAATATTCTAAGTTTCATCAACCAATCTAGTACAAGATACAAATCCTATAGCATTTACATACAGCCTGTAAGAATCATTGCATTACTATACTGCGTTATATTTTAAACCCTAAAACTACTCTTTGGACCCCTTCTGCCAAGCTAGCAGGGTCTGCTTTAACCCTTGGATCCTTGTGCTAGCAGAAGGTATTGTTCAATCAAAGGGGATTACCTTCAGTCAGCCATACCATTGTTTTCCAGTTGTTCAGTAACTAAGGCCTGGTATCTCAAAGTATGCTTTCATTTCAATGTCACTTATAGTTTCCATATTCTCAGCATCTTTTGCCAGGCAATCATATTTATAAGGCTTTCTTGTTTCATTTTCCCCAACACACTTGCAGCCCACTGTGGGGTAAAAAAAAGCCTTCCTCCCCCCAGATGCAGGGCATGACAGGCCATCTTCATGTGCCACGAGCAGCAGAGACTGCCAAAGGGACCAAAAATGGACAAAAAGGGGAACAGAGGAGCCCTCAGCAATGATCATGCTCAATGCTTCAGAGGAGTGCGAAACTGCCTCGGAGGAAGATTCCTCCCTGACCCCAGCACCCCAGCTATCCTCAGAGAATGTGAGAAAGACCTGTCTACTCCTCCCACAGTCTGGCCCTGCCTTCCAGAAGATGCCTAAGCCCTATTCTGCCCTACCTGGAGCCATCTTAGGGGCTTCTGGGAGTGGCCATGTGCCACCAGTCTGATCAACTTCAGGGGCACAAATCTTTCCTGTGCCTAGCAAGGCACCAGTGGGTATTCCAAAGCACTGGGATCCTGCCAACATCTCCGCATCTCATTTCTTATGGCTGCTGCCCCTGGCTTCACAGGGGATGAAGATAGAGTGCTCTGCAGTGCTCCTGAAGTGTTCCTCCAGAAGGCATTTCCTTGGTCTTACCATTTGGCTTGGTGCTCCTTCTCATCTCCTGAGAAGCTGGCATCTGTCCCCTGAAGTCTGAAGCATGATTTCCATCTATCCAATGGGCTTTGAGTATGGCTCCACTAGGAGCTGGCCTTGCAGCAGAGAACCTTCAGCAACCTCATCCAGCCCCCCTCAGCCCCCACCAAGTAATTACAGTAGCTCCTTAAGGACTTTCTCTTGGATGTCTTCAAGCTGACTCTGGGCCAGGTCTGTGAGTGGGACATAAGGGTCCCCATGCGCAGCCCCACTCACTGCAGCCCTGCCCACCTCTGTCCAGCATCCTTCACAGAATCATAGAACCACAGAATAGTTAAGGTTGGAAAAGACCTTTAAGATCATCAAGTCTAGCCATCAACCCAGCACCACCACCATGTTCCCCATTAAACCATGTTCTCACGTGTCATATCCACATGTTTTTTGAACACTTCAGGGATGGTGACATCTCCACTCTCTTGGGCAGTCTGTTCCAATGTTTTAAAACCCTTTCAGTGAAAAATAATTTCCTAATATCTAATCTAAACCTCCCCTGGTACAACTTGAGGCAATTTTCTCTCATCCTGTCACTTGTTACCTGGGAGAAGAGATTGACCCTCACCTGTCTATAACCTCCTTTCAGGCAGTTATAGAGAGGGATAAGGTCCCTCTAAGCCTCCTTTTCTCCAGGCTAAGCAACCTCAGCTCCCTCAGCTGCTCTGCATAAGACATGTGCTCCAAACCCTTCACCAGCTTTGTTGACCTTCTCTGGACTCACTCCAGTGCCTCAATATCTTTCTTGAAGTGAGAGGCCCAAAACTGAACACAATATTAGGCCTTCAGAGGAAGGCCTTTGAAGTGCTGGCCCTGAGGCAGTCCCTGTGTCCACGAGTCCCTGCCCTTGGTGGCCATATACTGGACACAGCTTCCAGGTATTCATGACATCTCCTCCTCCGCTCAGCTTCCAAGGACCAACCTCATGCTGTTACTCCTCTCTCAGGCCATGGCAGAATCCAACCCCGCAGCCCAGAGATCACCCCTATCAGCTGTCTCCCTCTGTGCCAGAGCTAATGTCTATGAAGTCCCACAATAAGGAGGACCAGGGACTTGATCTGTCTGGATATAAGCCCTTTTCCTGGGGCATAAGTGGGGTGATTTCAGCAGCTGCAGCCCAGAGGAAAGCCAAAGTATAACCAGAGCCATAGGCTGAGATGGACAGTGCCATAAGACCACCAGGGAAACAGACACTTTGGAAAACAAGTGGACAGAGGTGACACTGGTGTGATGAAAAGGTCAGTCATTTTTAGACCTTGAACATTTGGATCTCTGCCCGAAGCACAGTCAGGCAAACGTGACTTCCAAACTGTGAAAATGGCTCATTGCTGCTATTGTAGTCACATCCACTTGCCTTTCTGAAACCAAGATGTGCAGCTCCTCTGTTAAACACTGTAGCAGGGCATCTCACCCCCCCAAGAGCTTATCTGTTGCTTGTTAGCTGGAGAAATAACTCAGAGCATCTCACCCCTCAAATGAGCTTCACATGAGCTTGCTAATTGGTGAAATAACTCAATCAGGACAGCTTGTCTTATAGTGAGTTATTTCTGTACCATGGGAGTAATGCTTTCAGTTCATCTTGCTGTGGAAAATGTGGAGAGATAAGCTGGCATTTTTGACTGACAGACACTTCACTTTACAAATTATAAAAGCTACACCAAACTTTCACAAAGCAGAAGTTTTCTGCACATTCCCTGGAAATGTATGGGGCTTCCCCCCAAAGTTGGGATGCCTACTTTGTGATTTCTCTCTTGATGGTTGAGTGAAAAGACTCTGTGTACACTCTTGTCAATTTGGTGGTAAGTTACATTGAGTCCTAATCTATACTACTTCTTTGCTAGCTTTAATATAGGTACCTTAAAGTTGTGCACAGTTTTATGTAATCTACTGGTAGTTCTTTTGTTTTATAATGTGTAGTAAGTAACTCTGTTTAAGGCCTTTTGTCTGTTATCTCCTGTTTATTCAATAAATGACTTATTTTATAATAGACCTTGTCTGCCATCTTTAGAACTTGTGGGCTGGTGCGGGCCACCTAAATTTAAGCTGCTGCCAAAAATCTGAGACTAAGGCAGAGCTTGTCTGAAGCTCCCATTTGTTCGATAACAAACACATCCATTGGCTAGGTTTACATGGGATACAAAGCACGCTTCAGTAACGGCATAAAACTTTTAAAGCTCATTTCTCATGATGCCAAAAGATTTTTAGCTTTTTTCATATATTTGTTGCTTTATAGATTTTTAATATATAGTTGTATCCTTTCTAGTATTTTTCCTGCCCTCTCTCACATTTTAGAACAATAAGCTAACCCTTTCTAACACATTCTTGAAATTCTGTTTAGTCTTATTCTCAAGAAGACAATTTTTGACAAGGACATCTTGTTTTTCACCAGAATTTGAGAGACACAAGAAAATATAGGCCAAAGAACCCCTGGACCAACTCCAAGGGGCAGAGCAACCCAGTAACCCAGAGGTTACTGGGGCAATTGATCTCCCATTGGATGTACCTGCTAGATATACTAATTAATTAATCTTATAAGAATTGTAAAAATCGTGTATCACATGTGTGCATAGCCATATTTGTGTACCTGAAAGCTTTCATTAAAGAATTGCTTTTTATCTTACCACTCAATATTGTTTGGAAAGTTTCTGTCTTTTGATTCTAGGCAACACTCACTTTAACCTTTCTGAGAGATATTTGCTTACGTCTATATGCGGGAAGATGTTCAGGTCTTATCTAAAGCCTTGTCAAGTCTCCTTTTTCTTTAAGATTAAGTAGCTGGACTACTGAAAGATTAAGAGAGGTACTACTACTGTAATTTTGTACGTTTGTGCCAAAACTGGTGTGTACCTTCTGACTGTGTGAATAAGGGCATTTATACCAAAGACATTCTTTTGGTTGTGGTGATGCCAGAGATGAAAGAGGTTTTGTTCCCTCTGCATGTACTTTGCAGGGATGTAAAGAGCACGTGTGGTTTCACCACCGTTCCTCACCAATGCATCAAGGGACACTTGCTAGTGCACTGTTTATGGTGAGGTTGTCTTTTTAGAAAGAGGTCCCGAATATTTTTGTGTTCTTTACCATATTTTCCCTTGCACTTGAATAGCTATTTTCCTCCTTTGGTCTTCATTCTTGATCCCTTTCTTGAAGGTGGTGACAACCCTATCTGCCTTTGTATTGCTCCTTCCAGTCATCATTTTTCTTCTCTAGGCACTCCATGCTCATAAATCATCTGCTTAGTCTTTGTCTGCATTCATTCCAGATGGAATTTGTCTTTTTAGAACTCGAGGAATGAGAAATGTCCATAGAGGTACAGGTGAGTTCTCACCAGGGCTTTACACAATGGTTGCCTTTCTTGCCTGACACTCAGGAATACTTTTGCCTGTATCCCATTCATGGCTCATTGTCGCCCTGTGATCTACTCATGCTTCCAGGAGCATTTGCCTCCTCCAATGTCTTCAGACTGGAGCAGAAACTTGTGTCACTCCACCTGACATGGTGGTACCTATTTCTACCCTGCAGTTCCTCATGCAAGGAATGTTTATTGATGTAGGGGATGTCTCTTCTGTCAGAGCTTCAGCTGGTGGGGAGGATGGGGGCTGTAGAATTATGCAATGAGATAGAGCTTTTCTTCCTCATGGGTGCCATGAAATCCAGAATATGAAGTGGACAAGGAAATCTACATTCTTGAATGATGGCTTTACGCAATCTAAATTCAAAAGACCTGACCATGATCTTCCCTGTTTCCTACACTTGACAGCGAAGAGGGAAGGGTGGAGCCTGAGAGATGTGTTAAGGGGGCTTCCACCCATGAGTAACCTGCTGGAGTCCAGCTCCACGCAGTCACAACCAGATCCAGCCTCTGCCGGCCAGCTGAGCCATGGACGAGGTGTGTGGGTGGGCTCTGAACACGGGGCTGGTGGTGTCAGTCCAGCCCCTTTCAGAACTGGTGTCTGCCTCTTAAAAGAGAAAATATCCACGGCTGGCATTAACTGAGCTTCCATTGGGAAGTTTCATGGGAGAAAGTGCCCAACCAGTCCAGGCACTGAGAAACTACAAGACACCAAACCCTGCTGGGTCAGTGCAATGCAGTTCATGTCCCTGCTGTCTGTGGGGATACACTTTACTCTCCAGGAGCGTGAATAAAGCTTGCTGATGAACTTTTAAATGAATTCTGCAGCTATATAGTGAAAAGGAAGGTTGTGGCTGACATGGATAAGGAGGTGGCTGGACAGGTGGGCATCCAACACCAAAAGACAACTGCCACTCTTTAGAGGTCCTATGTGCCTGGAGGAGAGATGCCAAGAAGGACTGAAGAGTCTGCTTCTTATATGTCCACTTGAAACCACCTGTGATTGTCAGTGTGATGAAATGACCAATGATATCATTCAGATACAAAGAAACTTATTTTTCTTTTTAATTATTGGATGAAAATATGAAAAACAGTCTTCTAGCATACACATGGTAATGAGTTTGCAAAGCTGGTGCAATGAGTGCAGAAAGTTGCCAGAACATGTCTGTTCATTTGAAGAATCTTTATATATAGCTGCAGAGAGCTGCTCTTCCAGATGGACCACTCAGGCCTAGGTCATAGCTTGTCTCCAGCCCTGACTCCTGGATGGACCTGGGACCCATGATACAGCCCTGTCTCCAGGCCTGTTTCCAGCTGTATCTCTTGCTAGTCTCCCTGGCTGGCCCGTGGACCTGGCTCATTCCCTCTATGTATCAGAGAGTCTTTTTGGAACAGGTTACTAGCTGCTGGCTCTGCCTGTCTGGGCATGGGCCTGTGGGATGGTGCCCCTGGCTTGCCTGCCTTCAGTGAGTAGCAGGGACTTGCTGCTCCCTGACAGTCTTCTTGCATAACTTCATCCTCAAACATTTTGCAATTGAGGCACTTCCTAAGCCAAAGGATGTCAAAGTAATCATTGACCCATCAGCTGATTGCCCTCCACAAACCTATCCTGCCTCACCATGTAAGCTTCTGGTTAACATATGGCCAAACTGTAGGCCACTGATCCTCAGCAGGTGTCTGAGCATAAAAGTTCGGCAAAGAGTGATAAACATCTTAAAGGAAAAATTATTAGCAAAATTTAAATATAGGTTTTTCTATTAACTGCACTTATAATAAATGTCATCACTTAATGACTTTCCCCTATACATAAGCAAATAGCACAGTTTACTGATAAATGAAACAAACTCAGGAAAAATTAGTACATGGCAGCTCTTTCAGTAGCTCAAACCTATCACATTTTCTCTGCTGATCTTGTGTAATGTACAGCAGGATATAAAGTCTCTTACCAAATTTTGTGAACTGACTATCAGAAGATCAAACATTTCTCACTGAGACATGTCCTAATACAATGCCAGGAAGTACGTCTCTGTATATAGTGTACCTTTATTTGATACATGAAATATTCAAACACCATCTACAGTGCTTGGAGCAAGAGAAACACAGGTATATGGGTACATAATTTTATTTGGGCTTTTAAATTTTTTTCCATGGGAGAGAGGCAGCTACTTAGGAGCTGGGGATCTAAGGCATATGTAGTGTGTAGGAAATGTGTGCTTTCACTGGCACTACACACCCCTTCTGTCACATCCACCTCCACTCATTTTTGGCTCTGATGATGCTGTCACTTCATTGTGTTGTGTTGAAGTGGAAGTAGCACCTATGCAAGATGAGCAATTTACAGCTCAAGTAAATGAAAGCAAATATACCAGTGAAAAAGAAGTTAATCATCATCACACACACAGTGAAACGAGCTGCTTTTCCTGTTGGTGTGTGTGCTGGTTTAAAACCCAGCAGGAAAATTAAACCCACTCAAGCTGCCACCCTTTCCCCATCCCATTCTGACAGAGGAGAAAACACTAGGAGACATTATAAGATGAAATCACAATTTACTGAAAAATCGCAATAACCACAACAATATTGATAAAAGAGTATACTCAGCTGGGCTCCACTCTGTGCCACTGCTGCTCTCTCCTTTTTCTTTTTCTTCGAGTGGCATCTCAGGCTTGCTGGTGCTATCTTTCAGCACCAACCAGAAAACCCACCACTCAGAGGAACAGGAAAGGGACCACTGGTGGCAGAGAGGGGCCAGCTCTGCCAGGCTTACTCTGAAACCTGCACACCCTCTCCCTTGAGCTTGGTGAAAGATGATGATCCTTCCATTTCTGGCCCTGGCTTCCTCCTGCTGAAACCACCCCCCTGCCGTGATGTGGGTGGTATGGAATTAAACAGTGCTAGAAACTCCACCCCTTTACTCTATAACCAATATAATGTGGTAAGAGCATTACTGTTCTGAAGAGTTACACAGTTACTGATATGAATCATTAATAAATTCCTATTACTCAAAGAACAGAAAAATGTGCCTTATTTTTGATGTTTCTGCTGTTCTTGACATGTTTTAAATCCTGCCAAAGATTTTGCAAAAGTTTTGGAAAAAGATTATTCCATTCACTGTAAGACTCCTCTTTTTGCCTCCCTTGAATGATGTTAGTTTACCCAGATATGGTCTGTTCACATGGTGTAAATCTCCATTATTTCCATGGTATATCCAATAAGGAGAGGACTTAAAAAGCCCATTGCGCCAGATACTGCGGAAGACACGATGAGACATGAAGAATGTAGTTTTATTAGAATGCTGTAGTTGGGAATGCACCTGGGAAGTATATTCTTAAACCTTACCCACTCACCCCTTTCTTGCTAATCCATCTTGCCTCTCAGCATGTTTTTCTTCCACAATTCCATTTCACCTGATAGAGGTGTGAGACTTGCCTGTCCTCTAATTAACTAGAGTCCATCATCATTGGTGTAACCATCTCTCATGACTTAAAGCAGGAGTAGAGGAGGAAGCTGCTGTCTCTTCACTTTGTAGTTTACTATGGAGAAAGAATCCCATTCCCATTTCCTAGATTTTCATTTTATATAAATTCTAGTTGAATCAGGAAACTGAAAGATCTGTTGAACAATTGTCCTTCCTGAAACACAAAAATAAGTTCAATCAAACCAGCTTCTTAGATCTAGAAAGAAAGGGGGAGAACTTATTCCTACCTTCCCAAAGATACAAAGCATTACAGCAAGTCCCTTTTCTCTAAAAAAACAAGAAAAAGAAAGTTTTTTGCAGATGTTTTCTTTAGACAGTGAAGGATAAGCACTGAGGGAAAGCCATCCCACTGGCTGTACAGAAATGAGTATAATGTAGATTATGCCTTGTTCTAGCAATTTAGGCACAGAAATATCTTTTCCTGAATTTCCTTTACATGATATAGGAAGGGAAGGAAGTGCCATTCTAGAAGTGAGAGAGTATGTCCCAGTAGCTTGGTTTTTGAAAAATGGAGCTCTGGGGCAGTGGGAGAAACCTAGAAATTATACACAAATGAAATCTGGAGGAGGAGAAATTAGAAGTGTCAGAGGTTTTCTTAATAGCAAAATTCCCTTTGAAATGTAAAAATGATTGGCCAAAATGGCTTGCAGAGGCAGGAACTGTAATCCATTACTGTCTCTTAGTACAAAACAATTATTTCGGAATTAGCAAAATTCGGCAGAAGTTTACTCTTACAGAAACCCCACTCACATATCCATGAAAATCAAGATGCAAAATGTCATATAGTGTCTGTTTGGCAGAGATGGATAGAGAGAGTGAGAGAGAGAGGAAGAGTCATTGACAGTTTAGAATTAGATTTGTTAATTTTCAAAGAGTGCAAGACTGGGTCTTTTGTGTTTAAGTGGTGAGTAAAGGGCCTGTAGTGTGAGGTACAACAGCTTGCTCTGACAGTGCCCTGCATCTGTCACTCGAGAAAAGAGGAAAAAGAGTCCCCCTAGTGTACCAATGCTGTAAGAAGCAGGAGTATCTTGCTCAATTCACTAAATCTGCTGCAGGTTCTGCTATGGCATGTGAACAAGTGCCTAAAGGTATTTTAGTAAACCCCCGGGCTCTGTTGATCACAAGGGTTCTAGTTCATGAACAAAGGAACCCTAGATAATCATAAATAATGAGCATTAAAAAATGACCATGTGTTTTAACACATTTTAGCTATGAAATAATTGGGTTTTACATTGCTGTATAATTCTAAATACTAGTTTTTGCTACCCAGGAAACATATATTCTCCTAGAAGACAGAAGAGAAATTGTTTTATACAGTAATAATCTTTTCACAAGTTCTTAGCTGTGTATCTGTGAGGTAAAATCCAGCACATTATTCTATTCAAAAATACCACTTTTTTTTTTTTTAATCTTTTCAATTAAACAGGGAAGTCTACTGCAGTTAAAAGTATTCAGTGTTACACTTTCCCTGGCTGCCAGAAATCCGGTGTGCAACACAAAACACAGGCTTTGTACCACTTTGAATTTGCACTGTCACAGATTAAGTGATAAATCAGCCTCCTCCCTGTGTAAGCCCTCTCTCCATGATCTTAGTTACAGCAATGCAAACCTGGCCCTTTGTGACAGGTGCTGAAGGGGCATGCATATAGGAAGGCATAGCTGCCGTATATTGCTGTGACTCCATAACTATTTTCCTCTCAGGTATGCTGAGGGAGAGCCATGGATAAAAAGTTTCAAAGGAGACCAGAAGGTCTCTTGTTGGAGATACAGTACTGCTGGTTGGTAAGCAGTATTTGTCATTCTGTCCTTCAATAATTTTCCTCAAGATGCTCATGCTAGAGCGAGAGAACCTGGTGAGTCAAGTTCCCCTTTGCACCCTGCTCTCCATCTGAGTCTGCCCTGTGGCAGATTAGGCACTATCTTGCTCCCTCACCTTTTTGACTGCTGACAGGAGAGCTAAATCACCTTTCCAGCAGCAAAGGAAGCATGTATTTTCAGGGGAGGGAGTGGGGGGAGTGGGAGATGTTAGGGAGATAAGTCCTCAGAGTAAGTAAAAAGACAAAATGGGACCAACACCTTTTGGGAGGTGGCCAGTGGAAGGCCAGAAGGATGAGAAGCAAAGATGAAACAGTGCTCAAGGACCAGTTGTGCGGCCCCTACAGACAGGATCAGATAGATTTGTCTGAGGGAAAAGGTCTCCAGCTCCTCAGAGGTAAGGGCAGCTCCAGCAGTAGCAGAGGAGGCTCTTGCAGCTGTTCGGATTAAAAATGGTGCTGTAATTTATGCAGAGGCATTAGCAGCATGGGATATTGTTTTAGATTTTAGAGAGTAGATTGGCATTTCCTGGAAGTGTAGGTTAATTATGGTAAAAAGAGAGGTAGCATATATCTCACTTTGGGAGGAGGGAGCTTTTGCAGCTCTGCCAGTGTTGTGTGCAAGCCACTGGTTGGTTTGTTGTTGTGTGAGGGTGCAGCAGACTTGTGGGCTTATTTGTGTTCTGCAACAAATGTTTATGTCAGTGTCTCTGCTAATAAAAACCCTGCAGTGCTAATTGCCAGGTTTAGTTACTTAAATGAGTTAAAGGAATTTGAAAGGTGTTTGTGCATATTCACTGCAGAAAGGCTCCTCCTGAAGAAAAACTATAAAATAGACATCCTTAACTTTCCTTTCAAATTCATGTGCAGTATTTGACTTTAGCATGTCTGTTTTCCTGAAGACAGCTGAGGCAATCTCCTCTACTCACTCGCCCACTTACCAGTTGTATTTTGAATTGCTTGCGATGATATGGATGTTGATTATGGCCTTCACAATACTGCTTGTTTTTTCCATAGAATTGTTCTGGAGGATGAGACCGCAGCAAATTCTCAGCTGACCAGAAGGCAGCCCAAGGTATTAGTTCAGTGTATTTTCTTTCATGAGTAAGAAGCAGATAAGATTTCAGCCCAAATGGTGCATTTTAATTATGTTTATAAATGAAATGCATAGCAGATGTTGGAAGCAACATTTCAAGTACTCCTTCCACTTCCCAGAGGCAATGTTTCATTGTTAATATTGTATATCTTTCTAAAAATGCTTGATTTGAAAAATTTGTTATGCTATTTTGTTGTCTTAGGAATACTGC
The DNA here is from genome assembly GCA_013397775.1 of Eulacestoma nigropectus. Classification (NCBI taxonomy): domain Eukaryota; kingdom Metazoa; phylum Chordata; class Aves; order Passeriformes; genus Eulacestoma; species Eulacestoma nigropectus. The sequence goes on along the minus strand of VZTE01004191.1, from coordinate 126,457 downwards.
TGGGTCCCCATGCATCTACACGTGAATTGTTCTTATTTCTAATTTTTAAAACATGTATCAAGATTTCCTTTCTTTTTTCTTAACATTAAAAAAAAAATTGTTTTATAAAAACTCAAAGAATGCAAAGTAAGCTGGATATTCCCTGCCTATCTCACTCCCTCAACATACATTTCATCTTTTCTATATTTGCATGCATATGCATATAAGTATATATATACACACACGTATATATATACCCACATATACATACACATATACATGCACTCCACCACATTCCAAACACTTATGGATGTTGGATCTTGAAATTATATAGTAGGAAATATTAGACTGGCAAGTGCCTACAATTGGAATATTGTTGATATTCTCACATTTCTTTGACTATAACAGCTAAGATCAATATTTTCAATGCCTTTAAAAATGAAATAATAATGTCAAAATATTGCCAGAAACTTATTGAAATGAAAAGGGTGTGTTAGGTTAGGCTTAGAGACTAGACTGCTTTTTTTCCTGCATTTTTGCTTCTGACATTCTTTGTAAAGTGTGTTGTTTGCACAAGTAACTGAAATCCAATTTGAGGAGGACAGAAAGATGCACTAATATTTTTATGAAGGTGTAATATAGCAAAAAGTATATGGGCTGTTATTCTACTGTATTGCCAGAGGACTGTATTGATCTTCAAAGGGTTAAAGTGCTATGAGGTTACATTAATGTCACCCTTCAGCAATCACTGGCCAATAACGTATCAGCAATCAATGCTGCAGTGTGTTGTTCAGGACACTCAGTTTTTGGAGACGAGTGGCTGATACATTTTGACAAGAATAAAAAATAGTCTTGGAAATTCTTGCAAATCTTAACTCAGAGGGGGAGATATATGAAACAAAACTGCTTCCATTTGAAAAAAATGATAATGTTTGCCTTCCTAAGTAACAACATTTTATGTCAGTTCAGTGGAGCAGTGAATGAACCAAAACTCTGCTAACCTTCAAAATGGAAAGAATTCTGTAAGTAGGATTTACATAGTCTGAATATTTAATATTTTGAGTGCTCATCACAGCTCACATAAACTAATACTTAAATATATATTTCCAGTAAATAAAACATTTGACTTCTGGTGGAGTAAAGCAGTGAGGTGTTTTGATGTGTGAGTACAGACACAGGTTTCTCAGCCCCTGCTCCTTTTTTTCCTTTTAGCAATTTTTTTCTATCGAGTTCTCATAATCTCCGCAAATCCAAAGAAGGCCACACAAGCCACTTCACTTTGACACAAAAGAAACTTAAAGAAAAAAATCAAGAACGCAAAAAGCCATAAAGTAGAAGTATAAAGGGGAGGAATAAAAACAGAGGCTGCAAGAGGACACGAGGGGTTAAAATTCTGACCACTGTCTGCATATATAAAATCATATCACCTTGTCTGAAAAGTTTAGGCTCTAAAGAAAACACTCAGTTTAAAATACCTTTTAGGTATATTAAATCTTTAGGCTGAAGATTACAGCAAGTGTTTCTCTGTCGTGAATAGCTGTTTGTCTCACTTTATTTACTTGGTATTGGGTATTTGTCAATGTCATTTCATATCTGCAGAAAATTCATACGTTCTATGGAAGTATGTATGTGTCTGAGTGTGCTGAAGGTCACATGACTATTTCATCCTATTTGGTGGAGCAGCTTGACTTTTTTCCCTTGCTTTTGGTGATGGTTGTGAGTGCAGAAGTTGATTGACAGATGCATGCCAGAAACCCCCATTCTCCTTTTCAAAGACTACATATGATGGATTGCGATCTTTCAGCTCAGCAGGACACAGGGACCATGCAAGCTGTAATTGGTCAGGTATGGAGTCAGCCATTTCTCAACTCCCCTTTTATTTTTTTTTTTTTTCACAAGGGTCTAACCATATGATTCACATAATTCATATTTACAGTACCATCTTTCTATCTGTATCTTCAGCTACCAGCGAGTGTAGTACTGAAAGTGAGAAAGGCAAAAGAAACACAATAATCTGGCCAGGGAATCACAAGAAAAACCTAAATTACGATCCTTTTCTTCTAATAAACCCCATTTATAATTCAGTCTCAGCTTTACCAAATCAATGTATTTATTAATTTGCTGTTTTATTTTGTTTAAATATGCTGAAGTAGAAGAACCGAGGAGTGAAAGTGTTATGTTTGCTGGGGAGTTGCTTTCTATTTGTAATGCTGTTCATTATTTTTATATTGACTGTATTCCTGTACTAGAGGCTATGGCTTTTATTTTTTATTTTTATTTTTTCTTCTTATAGTCCTAATCCAGATAATGTGTGATTGAGCTTGGTAAATGTAGTAGTCTGCTGCTGCAGAGGGGCAGCCTGCAAATTAAACACTGCCACAATCTGAAAGGTCCAGGTGGTCTGCTCGTGCTTCCTAATGCAATCCAGCACAACAGCTTTAATAAACAGCTCTATTTAGTTCTCCCTCCCTGTATCCAGGGAAGTGAACTGGTCTGGGGCTGCTGTGATGAAATGCCAGAAGAATATCTCTCAAAGGCCTCACAAGCTGATTTTTAGAGCTTTTCCGTTTTGTCGTCTTTGTCTTCCAAATGGGTCAGTGAGTCCTTCTCTTTCTGTTTTGTGATTTCTGATAAGTCTTTAGTTTTTATATGTGTGTTTTAACCATGCTGTTTTAAGCTTTAGCCAGAAGAGAGAAGAATCATTGTCTTTTCATTTGCTTCAAATAATAACCTGAAGCGGGGAAAGAAATTATTTTGTTCTGATGAACAGGGAGGGCTGTTTTCCTGTGAAAGCAGTCAGAGTCAGATAAGGGTGCCTGTTTTTCTTTTTCTAACAAAATTTTAAGTACTCAACACTTTCTCATTAACCACTGACTAGTAAATCAGTCTCTGGTAAAGGGTATTTTTTGAACTCTTAAAAGTTTGTGGTTTTTTGCATATGTTTCCAGTTTAGTGAACGCATGCTGCTGAGCTGATGACATAGTATTTGTTTTCTATATGTTGATATGATGGTGGAAAAATACGCATTCTACACACTGTTTTCAACTAAATTATGGCAAAGCACTGAAGTCCCTCAAAGCACATGGTTTATTAATACCATCGTACATAGTAATGCATTTCTGGGCGGAAAATGTAAAATATGTAATACCATGTTTACCACAGACTTTTATTGCTTTAAATATTTTAAAAATAGAAGATACATTTTTTATTAAAAATCCTCCAAACATTAACAGCTTTCTATTAGGATGTCTTATACCTAAAAAGTGGGGCATGTTTGCCAGTACTACATTGTGCAAAAAGATGTATTTTAGACTGTGTTAATTACCTTTTTGTTTTACTTGTTCAGTCTTACAGAAATATATTTAATCATTCTAAGGCAGATACAATGGCAAGGTTTTGAGCAAGTACACTTGACAGATAGTGTACCCTGAAATCTTTATAAATCTAAAAGCTTGTAATATCTCTTTAATGTAACTTTTGTTTTCTCATGTAAGAGAGTGTAAGTTAGCTATTGTATGCTTAAGGCTTACCAACTCTCAGAAAGTGGTTTTGAGGCTGGAAAAGGTAGAAGGATTTTTTTTTCCCTGTGTGTAACATTCCATATTTGATGAATTAAAAAAAGTTCAGTGAATGTCTGGAAGAATGTTTATATCATGTGTTAGTGTATTTCATTTCCTAAAATTAATAGCAAGAGCATATACTTAAAAGAAAAATAAATTTAGGTATTTTAGGTGACTAACTTCTGTGGGTTTTCTGTGTCTGAATTTATAGATGTTGTTATTCTGAAACTTACTGTCTTAGGCGTTGCAAACATTTTTTTCAGATCAGCATGTGTGCATATTTACATACCATATATGTAAGTGTGCACATCAAAATGTGGTCATAAATCCACAAAATTTTCAAGTATGTTTTTGTTTTGATTAATTGCCCAGTGTTTGGTTGTTATTAGCTATGTGTTAAGACAGATAGAATAAAAAGTTTAAAAATATTTTTTTTCTGATAAAAAATGATGCATTTTCTAGTTGTATAATAAAAGAGTTAGTTAAAATGTGGGAATCTCAGGGCAATCAGTATAATTACCATACATTGCTGTAAATAGACGTAGATTTTCTGTATGAACTTTAAGAGAAAATAACTATCAAAAGGCAAGCCCCATGGCAGAAAATCTTTCCACACTGCAAGTCTCTATTTTGTGTTGTTAATAGTTAAGGTTTGCATATTTGGTAGTTGCATATTTTTAGAAGAGACATTTATTTCCTGACACTATTAGAAAAAGTTCTTAAAAGTCTTTGTTAACTTTTAAATCTCCAAACCCAAAAACTTAGACAAATGTTTATAATTTGGCCTTTTTATTTCAGTATTGTATTTTTTTCCAGGCATGAGAATGATTTTTTTTTTACTAATCCTGCAGATGTAGCTCTAAAGTCTTGTTTACTACTACTGGAATTTGAACTTGCCTAATTAAAAATCCAAAGTGTAAATGTAGAGCTGATGCAATGGAAACTAGCAGTTGTTTGTAGTTCAAACATTAGTCTGTGTATGACACAAATGGAAGAGCAGGAGCATACTGATTTCAAGGCATTTTCAACACCAAGTACTTGTTCACCATTAAATGCATTTTCAACCTTTTTAAAAAACTCCGGTGTTTCTAACCACCAATGTCCACAGTGGTTCCCACTGGTGATGGCAATGGTGGGCAGAGTGCTACAATCCTGACCATTATCCAGCACCTGGGTGTACTGGGTCCAGGGTGCAGAATTGCTTGTGAACCTTCCCTCTGGATTTTTCCTCCCCCAAGCAAGCAATAAAACAGCCAAGTACTCTGAAGAACAACCTCCTTGCCTTGTGTGTCAAGATCTAGAAGCTCATTGCTCATTGTGATTTTGATTCATAACTGGAGTGTTTGGCATGAAACCCTGATCCCTGCCAGCAATAGTCCGTAGCATCCTTCCTTGCATGCCATACCACAATATCCATTATTTCTTCAATTGTGTTTTGCTCTTATAGAAACTATTAGCTAGATTTTTATGCCATGTTCTTTATATATCCTGAGCCCATCTGAATGAACAGGTAATTAAATGTGTGATCTATTTATTCTAATGATGCTGTAATTTGTCTGCCTTGTATGCTTTCTAAAACCTCTACTATACCTTTTTCTTATTATTT
>VZTE01004191.1:77369-121243 GCA_013397775.1 Eulacestoma nigropectus | reverse complement strand
TTCAGACCTGAGCTTGTGAGTGACAGGTTAGTTCATCAGCATTACAGCCCTCCTGTTTTTGTCTCATCTCATGCAGACAGGTCACTGTGTCCAATCACCCTTCTGGCTCTGCTGTCCCCAGGGGAGCCCAGGCCAGCCTGCCATCTTGATCCACTGGCCTGAGGCCCCAGGCTGGCTGCACATTTCTGTGTTCACTGTTTCTTGCAAATATAGTAAAGTGGGAAAGGGGAGGGGAGCAGCTTAAATTAGATCTCTGTATACTGAGAGGAAGCAAATTAAGTAACATTCTTCTTCAAATAAGCATGTGTTTGCAGTTATTATCGCTATGTTTGAGTTCTCTTTCTACAAGTTTAGCATGTTTATTTTCTGTATTTCAATGGTATCCTCCATATGATCTCACCATGTAGTAAAAGCCATTCATGCAAGGGTAAACATGCTCTTTTCCCACAGAGGGTTCTCTGAAGCCCAGTTTATGAAACTGATACAGTGCTGCAGTCAGTGTGGGTCTTTCTGTTCTGTTTAAGTTTGTTGGCATTTTTAAAAAATTTTTTTTGTGTTCTTCCTCATGATTAACCTCAATAGAGAGGTTACAAGTTTTACAAGAGGTTACAAGAAACCATTCTGTTTGTAACTTGTGGTCACTTTTCAGAAGTTTAATCTGTTCTCAGTGTTTTATAATGCAGACTAATATGTATCCAGGAGTTTAATTTTTACCAAATGAAGATTAGATCTACAGTGTTATTTTGTCTTGAGCAATGTCTACATGGTTCTTCTTGTAGCAGTAGAGAAGTTCTTTTTCTCTTGGACTATCTTTTTCTAGATCTAATATGATATAAAGAATTGCCTATAGCATATATGAACAGAAAAGAACCATATTACATGTAAATTTAAGACCCACTTTTATAAGACAGCAAGGAATTGTGCCCTTTTGTCTGCAGTTTGGGACAAATCCTGTTCTTTCAAGTAAGAATTAGACCCATCACTGTAAGAATGACTAGTTGCCTAATTAAGGTCAGACTACTTGTCCCCTTATCTGCTCAGTGTATAACCAGAAGAAACATTGTAATCCTTTACAGTCACCAGCTGTGGTTTTGTGCAGATCAAGACTGTGAGGGAGAGACTTATGGACAGGTACACATTGACTGGTTTTTTCAGTAGTAGAGAGACAATGTAAACAGTAAGAATTACGTTTGAAAATCTTCAAAACCATACTTTTTAATATTTATGAACAAGCTGGCACTCTTATAATGAAGCATTCCATCTTTGCAGAAACCCACTATTGTATACACTCTCTAGACTACTGTGTCCCTAAGAATTATTATTGTAAGGAGATGCAGGAATGTGGCTGTAATATTTTATAGTATAAATATTTGTTGTAGAGGAATTTGGATCTTGTTAATTTAATATATGTAAATTCTTTGGTCCTAGGCCTGTATTCCAGTAAAAGAATGCATTTTTCTGTTGACTTCTGTTTTTACAGCAGAAAAGATGGATTTTTATAATTTTGATTCATACTTAAAAAGATTTTTCTTCCCTTCACACCAAAATTGGATTTTAATTGAAATCAGCTTTCTAAAAACATCTTTGGTATTTTTTTCTTATTGAATTTCTTTATTCTTTTCTGTTCTGTACTACTCTGCTGTCTCATCTGTGGGTCAGGCCAGCCAATTAAGAGGTCAAATTTTTAAAAAGCTGTGATATGTACTCTTTGTATATTCACTATATATTCTAATTGTAAGAGAAAAATAAAGTATGTCAGATGACCTTTAAATTGCTGGACAAGTGACACTCTTCCGGTGATGTAGATTATTATCTTTTGGCAATGCATTTACATTCAAGTACCTCTGTTATGTTTCCTAGATTCTAGACTGATAAACTAAATATCAGTCTGGCCCATTTTTGAGTGTATAGTACATAGAAGTGACTGCCGAGCCTCTTATCTTACGCTGACCTGTAGCTGTAACAAGACTTTTATTTTTCTTCTCTGATCTTAACTGCAACTCAAATGGAAGAAAATAAAAGGACAATCGAAGAGAAATTATATACAGCACTTTCAACATTAGATGAGGACATGGCAAAATATTCTTTTTTCCTGTGATTTACATCGTTCAGCAACATTAGTAATGCAGCTTTTTATTCTGAAATTCTAAAAATGGAAGAAACCTCAGATCAGGCGATTTTGAATATGTGCATATTTACCTTTCACTAAACTTAACTAGACTTAAGCATGTAATTAAAAGTTGGTCAGCAAATCACTTAAGCCCGTAAGAAGTCTGCAACTGCTAAATCTTCAAGTGCACAGTATGATACTGAATATAATGGGACTTCTCATATATATAATAATTGGCAGGATCTGGTCCAACAAGTCTATTGAGTTACTGCTACTGCTAATAAATATAACAAAGTCTGGCTTAAATGCTAACTAAATAATTGTTATGCAAACTGTTTTACAATTAGAACTGACTATTAGGAATAAAGATAGGAACTCAAGGGTCTTGAACACTTTTTGATGGACTATCACTTCAGGGGTTTTGTTTCAAAGTTAGTTTTGAAACCTCTGTGATGTGTAGTACTTTCTCTTTAAAAGAGAAGTATTAGTTGTTGATATTTTCTTCTCTGTTGATTGGTAGTGCTGTTCTACAGTAGTGCTTTATCTAACTGTTAGATCAAAAGAAAATTTTTAAGATCAAGGGACTGTTCTAAATTTCTACCCATTCTTAAAAGAGGTAGTGGGAGAAAGCTTAATTTAAAAAAGGTTGGGGGGAGAAAGAGGGGATCCAAAAATCTTTATTTCAAACAATCCTTACATGGCGAATTATATAAATTAAATTTTCTTAAGCTGTTTAGAATAGATTTTGTAGTTACTGATAAGCCTGTTTTTTCTATCTATATTTGTATATGCCATACTATATTATAGCAAAACTGTCTTCAACAAACTTACCCACGAGTAATAGCAATTGATGTCATTAACACTGTTTAATGACATACACTTGAAGTTGAAGAAATTCTTTTCAGAGATGAGAGCCTCATAAATGCATCTTGCTCTCTGCTGTAGATGTACAGCTGTCCCATGTCCTTTGTACATGTGAATGAGGATTTACAGGGTAGAACTCTGATAGTTGTTCTTGTCAAAACACATAGGTCTTGTCTTGGCGGGCTTTCCTGTGCCACCTTACTGTAAAAGAAATACAATAATTTGACAAGCAGTGCTACAAAATCACACTTGAGACAGTAATTTTTGACCCTGTGATATTTGCAGTGAGTGTCGTCTAAACTTTTTGCTAAATATGACCTATTCCCAAAGGTAACTCATTCCAGGATGGGGTTCTGAATCCACACATGGGGAAGGGCATTATAAAGGAACATAGGACATTAAACAAAAGAATTAAAAAATTGTTAAAATGGATCTTTTTGCTATTTCAGTTGTTGATTCCATGAAGTAATTTTTATTTTATAAGTTGGTAGCATTTTCAGGGATCTTGGACTTGTGCGTTTGGAAGACACGATCCAGCTATGGCACTGCCAAAAAGGAAATACTACAGGGACAACAGTAAAAGACAAAAGTGTTTTTTAGCTATCCCCTGCTATGGAAGCGAATTTCAAGAAACAGAAAATAACAGAGCATGAATTTTTTGCAAGCAGATTAGTGAAAGTCATGTTAATAGTATTACACAACTGCTGTTAGACATACTGTAAGTGATACTTGTGTATCAGAATGTTGTATGTTTCACTAAACTGTTACATCTCTAACTGCTTTTTCACTTACAAATCCAACTTGTGGAGCTTTAACTCAGTTTTCACTTGAGCTTTTCTTATGTTTCAAGTGCAATGAAGTTTTACCGGAATAAAAAGCTGATGGCTCTAGCCCATTTCTGGAAGACATCCTTCTTTTTTGGGAAAATAAATAGCTAAATATAGATTTGCAGCACAGACTTAGACTGAAACAACAACATTAATGACTAGAATGTTTCATATCCTTGTTTCAAGCTTATGAATTCAAATCGCATTGTGTCCCATCAGTGGCAAACTAGCATCAGCTTTCATTTTTCATAGTATATCACATCAAAGGCTGTCATTGTTTTGGTGTTTTTTAATCATAACAATGGAGAAATGTGCCTGATTGTTACTGAATCCACCTTTAAAAATACAAAAAAAAAAAAAAAAGGGCTAAAGATGCAAATAAATCTGATAATGGTTAAGTGTGGTATTTCTGAGACTGTCATTGTGTCTGTAACCTTTGCTACTAGAACCAGATGCTGCCAAGTGCTGAATATGTCGAGAGTCCTGGACTTCCCCTGGCTTCATTAGGCAGGACACTGTTCCAATGAAATAAAATAATCTGGAATAAAGAAGAATTATGCTGCTATAGGAAACAAAGAGTTATTGTGAGATTCCTGTCCATTAAATCTTACCTTCTCTTCGCTGTGCCCATCCCTTTCTGTGTACAAATGTGCTTCACATTTTTCAAATGGATTATACAAAGCAGAAATAATATCTGATTTGTATAATTCTAATCTTTTGGAAGAAAGGTTGAAAGTTGTGGCAAATGTAAAAGTGACTTCTAATGTGAAAGAATAAAGCAGAAAATATCAAACTCATTTTGCTTAGTGTCAGTCATGATGATTTATCATTATAGTCAGGGCGAACTATGATCTTGGAGCAGAAACAATTTTGTCCATTAAGAGGGAAAAAAACAACTCCAAAACCCAGAATGTTCCAGCTTGATTCTTATGTCCTTAGGGTTGCAATACTGAATTCAGAATTGGGGAAGCTAAATCTTGCAGCCAGATTTGACAAGATGCTGGTTGAGCAGTAGGCAGAAGTGATGGTTTGTGTGTTGTAATGCCCATGGTGGGAAATAAAGAAAGATAACAAGATTTTTCCAGAAGTCTAGGTTCAGTGTTCACCACCTGTTCCAGCTTGTCACCAAAGTAGGCAAGAAAACTTTTTGTGTACAAGTTGGTGAGCAACGCTTACAGTTTCAAAGCCTGACAGATGACAAACTTGAAGTGCTCTATAACAGCATGTGAAGGTTTCAGAATAGCTCTGAACACAGCTATCTGTTTAATGCTATTGCTTCTTTAAAGGGTGATCATGGAACCATTTGAACACATCCACAAGTATCTCCACAATTTATTGGGAAAGCTCACATGAGCAGCACATTGTGCTTTAGACAATATAATGCTAAAGGCCTGGCTCTCCTCTGGTTGCAAGAGGCTATAGACATGTACTGCTGGAAAAAAATAAGCCAGTTCTCCATCTCCACTCAGTTAATCCTGGAGAGTAGAAATCTGTGTGAGTGCATGTGTGTGCGCGTGTGTGTGTGTGTGCGCGCGCGCGCGTGTGTGTGTATTGGAGTGTGTAGCCAAAAACCTAGAGGCTGAAACTGAAATTGGCAGGTGTTTGGAAAATAAGACCTGGATTTTGAATAGTCAAACAATGACACAAAAGAAGCTAAAGATTGGAGTTTCTTCCCCTAAATATACAGATTTCTGTTTATTTTTCAAGTTCATGCTGGATTTTAGCAAGAAGATAAATTTAGGGTTGACCCCTAACTAGGGATTTAGAGTGACTCTGTAATGAATTTTAACCCAAGAGGCACTGTGGATATTCAGCAAACCTTTGTTCTATTCTGCTCATGTCCTTATGCTAGACCCATCACTGTAGTTATTAGATCTCAAAGATTACATTCTTTGATCTAGTGCTTTCTAAATCCTTAAACCACAGTTTATTTATTTAAAAGGTTATATCCAGCATTGGATTGGATTGTAAAGTACCCTTTGACTCTCATGAAGGACACAGAAGAAACAGATGCTGCTGAGGGCATATTTCCTTCTGACCATGAAGTACCACAGCATTTTATTGAATTAAGAACTGCGCAAAGATCTGTGCTTTTAATCTGGCCAGTGTGTTCAGAATTTTTTTAGCTCTATGGTACCTTGATGTCATTCATTTCTGATACAACGAACATTAAGTTATATAGATGAATTTCTGTTACACTCTGAATATTAAAAAAAGCTGCAAAGTAGCCTCATATTTCTCTAAGAATATAAATAAAAGCACACTAAACCCCAAACAGATGTTTAACATGAGCATGTTCAGTGTGTGTTCTTGGGGGTCTCTTTTCTATTTGATATTTACCAGGATTCACCACAAGTAAATCTGTGGAGCTAAACAGAGTTACATTTGGACAAACAGGATCACCAGGAGCCTTTAAGCTTGTTCTATCAAATTCAGAAGCACTTACATGAGCAAATTTACCAGTGTTGTCTACAATGTTTGAATAATTAGTAATTCTTAAGATAACCAGAAAGAAGGCACTGAAAGCAAAAGAGAAGAACACTAAAATTAAACCCAGTGTGCTCCATCCTGACAGATATTAATTATACTCTCTCCAAACGGATCTTTTTATTTTTTTTCCCAATCAGTCCTGCAAGGCAAACTGTAAATAAATTTCATGTATTTTCTCTTAATTTTGGAAAAACGAGACTGAAATTGGCATCTGAAAAAGTTCATTAAAAATTGTAGTTATTTTTTCATTTTTATAATGCTTGTGTTTGGTCATTTATCTTTTTTGGGAAGCTCAACCACTGGAGATAGTAGCCTAATGCTACTTTATACTGAGACCTCTTTATACCATCTGGAAGCACAAACCAGCTGTAAAGTGGGTTGTAAGAGTAATTTATTTATGCGTACTTTAAAGTTCTTTTATATTTCCATGAATGGTAGAAACCCACCTTGATGTAAATAGGGATAGAGTCCAAATAAATGGACTAGAATTTCCTTTTTTTTTCAGATGGAAATGAAAAAGGGATAGGCAGAAATCAGACTGAGAGAAGAGAGGAAGGAGAAAGGCTTATTTAGTTACACATAGATACCCATTAGCAGACAAGGTGAAAGGTCCAAATCCTGTTTTATTGGCCTCTTTGCTGGCAGTGATGAAAACATGAAAGGGAGGGAAGAGAGCACTGCTCAAACCATAGTAGTCAGAGCTGCTTTCTCAATCAATTTGGTTTTAAAATGAGTATGCTTAAAACAAAAGGTTTAATCTAGTTCTCTCTTTTCTTTCTTCTTCTTTTTTACCCTATGGGCTGCAGTGTTGTTCCCTGTGACATTTGACAAAGGTCTATCTTTCCAGAGCATTATTCAGTTAGTATACCTGGATTAGTGAAAAAGAAAATAAATTGAATTTATAGGAATTAACAGCAATTAAATTCCCTCTTTCTATACTTTCTATTGCAAGTTGCATTCTTCAAGTCAAAGGGTGAATAAAAACAGCGAAGAGAAAAAAGCAAAGCAAAGAACGACGGTTATGCTAATGAGGAATACCTTAAAATTAGTCAGACATGGGAAAAAAATATTAAAATAGCAATTTTGGCATCGACACAAGAGTTTCCTTTGAAATTTTGAGGAGCTTCCTACTCCATTTTATTTCATAATCCCTTTTAAATGGGAACATAGGAAGCTTAAGGGATTCTGTGAAGTTGTGAGATATTTCTCTTTTTGCTTCCCCATTTTGTGAGAGCCTAAGGGAAAAATATTGGCAGGGCTTGTAGAACCTTCTGTAATTTAAGTAGCCCAGTGTTTCCTATTTTAAGGACCTTTGATGCTGCTCTTAGTATTTCCACCTGGTTGGCTAACTCTTCCTGAATACTTTTGAAGGCAATTTCTGCTAAAATACTTCAGTGGTTCCCAAGGAAGGTAGGGAAATATGGGGTAGTTGCCCATTTAAAAAATACATTGTAATTAAGAGAAAAACTCTGAATCTGGTGAGGAGTAGTAGGAGCATTGACATGTTTCTTCAGGTACCCTGTGGCAAGCCATCCATGCTTGGTTATATTCCAAGCCTTTGAGAAATGTAGTTGGCACATGTTTACTTGGGAACTCTAAATAGATACATCCCTTAAAAATTCACAGAAAAAGTGCAAAAGGAACCTCAGAAAATCACTTGCACATGGATAGGATCAGCTTATCTGAGTCACATCTGACAGGTATTTGTGTAAGTGCTTCCTGAAAAACTCCATCCAATTCCAAACTCCATGAGCACCAATTCCATACTATCTTTGCCCTATTCATTGCACCAAGTAAAGCCCAAATCTTCTTGCCTCTTTTAGGAGTATCAGATTATTTCTGTCCCCCTTGAAATACTAGATTCTAACTGTGCCTGTCTTGGGAAATGGCAGAGGTGGCATCAGAGACCCTTTACTTTTCTAAGTACTCAGTGACCATATTCAGGGGGCATGGAGAAAAGAGGTGTGATTCAAATGAAGAAAGAAGAGCCAGGGAAGATAAAAGATATGGAATGAAACAATGAATGCACAAGTAGTCAACCATGACTAGAGAGTGACAATGCATGGAGAAGCAGGAGCCTGAAGGAAGAGTAGATCCAAGAGAGGTTTGGAACTATGAGGGACAGTAGGGAAGAGGACTTGCCCTGTGTGTGGGCAAACCAATATGAAAGAAGCAACACAAAGGGGACTGGTTAGGGATAAAGACAGAAATAGAAACCCCATGGGGCAGGTTCCCTTGCTGCCCAGAAATTTCTGCTGGCAAATCTCATTGGCAAAATGTCTCAGTTCTTTGAAACATATAAAGCTATACATACAAAATGTGGAAAACAGTATTTGTACTGTTAAGCAACATAATTCAAATAATTTGTTTTGCTTGCAAATATATATAATAATGACCCTTTAATTACATAAACAACTATATTGTTTATGTAACAACTTCACAGATTAGGTTCCTTTAGTGTGACTTCTTTCTCAATATTATAGTTGATATATATTGTTATTTTGCTCCCTAGAAATTGCAGGAAGTTTATGTATGTATGTGAATATTCATACGCATATATACACATGTGTATATTTATTCTGGGCCAAATGCCAAATTCTGAAAAAGTCTTATGCTATTTTAAAGGGGGAGGAGTGTTGTCTTTGCATGATTTTAAAAGATTAAAAAAGATAATTTTTAAAGAAAAAGTAACTTTGACTAAAGCACTCAAACTGTCCTGGCTTATAAAACGTCAGACTGAAACATACGGGCTTTTATTCCTCTTTCATGTGAATGGCAGGATTAAAGGTTCTAACATAGCTGAATTTTCATTTTGAATGAAAAATTTTCCAGAGATCTTGCCATTACTATTTCCAACAGACAAAGTCTATCAACTTACCCAGTATTTTTTCTAGAACAGTGACTGACATCTGGATTTTTGGATATATATAGACACTGGTCTTTGCACAAAGTAGACACATTAAGCCCCCATAATAGGTGATACTTGGCTCTTGATTTTCCACTGCCTCCACTAGTTATTTACAATGTTAAAAATGGAAGCAGTGCAAAGCCAAGTGCTTTTTTCCACTTTAAGTGTTCAATACAGTCCCTTTACTGCAAAGTAAAAGCTTCAGGTTCCTATGGAAAATCAACATTTGATTATAATTTGAACAGATATAATTACTACTATCAGCAACTTGAAGTCACTTTAATTCCTATACTACACCAATTTTATCTCTGACAGGAGGGGATAATTTTCTGAAACTTATTTAGCTTCTCTTGACCATTATTTACAATTGTGACTATAATCTCATGTATGATTTAGTAGGAGAATGTTACCATGCTGAAGGAGAATTGGGAATAGGTATCTAGTACAGACCAGGGTGGTGTGCAAAGGGGAAACAGTAACTGCCAACATGGGGTTGTGAAAAAGGTAAGGCTAGAAGAAAGCAGGAGATGCAGTGTGGAAAGAGAGCATGGCAGTTAGAAAAGAGGTGTTTTGGTAAGGTTGAAAAATTAGTTCTTTTTTAAATAAGTTTTTTATGGTTTTATATATTGAACTAATTGTAACAAGGACTCAGAAAGGCCAAAAGATTAGGACTAGTAGCCAGGATTAGGCAGCGGCAGAGAGCTATGTGAAACAGTTGTGCACAAGAAAATGGAGGATAATAAAACTACATCAATGTTATATCATTTCTCTTCATCTTTATCCATTCAGCATCTGCTCAGATACAAGTTCAGGGACCCACCTTACCAGGCATCAGCAAACCATGCTTGTGGTAGTGGTGCAGCAAGATCTGATACAAGCATAAAACCAGGGCTCAATTCCATTACCTTCCTGTTCTGTATCAGTACTTTGCAAAGCTTTTAGCTGTTGCAAAATTAATGTTAATCCCCTTAATTCCATTTTTATCCCTTAACTGAAGATAGATTGGCACAGGAATTGTCTGGTGGCAAATTGGGGCCCACAATGTTTCAGATAAAGTTTACAAAACCAAGAACAAGTCTATGAAGCTGTCTCTAGATGTGACTTACATCCAGACCTGTTCTGTTAGCAGAGGTGTTGCTGGCCATGGTATCAATCCGTCCCTCAGTGTGATTTAATGATTTTTTTGCAGTTGCTTTTCTAAAAGACAGTTTGTTTCTTGGTCAGTATCTTTCTCCTTTGAATCAGCTTCAGCTTGGTAAATGCCACCTTGGACAGTCACTGTATCTGCAGCTGTCTCCAGCATGAGCACAGAAGGATAAAGCATAGGAGAATAAAGTATATATTTTATCCCCCCCTTTCATGATTTCATCTCCCCTTCAGGCTAGAGAAAGAAACGAATAATTATTATTTTATTATGTTTTACTGAAATAATACTTTTTTTTCCCTCACAAATGATCTGATAAGAATGTGGTTTGTGGGCAAGATCACATTGGTATCTGAGGTGTGTATGTGTCACTTTATGCTGCAGTCTCATGTCAGAAAATATTTGGGTAACCATTGTTAAAAGATTTTGATTTCTTTCTGAGTTACTTCCTAAATCAGAGTTATGAAATACACATCAAAGATCCATTAAAAAGATATGGCCTCTGCTCCAGCATGTAAGAGTGTGGGAAGAGTGTGGCAGAGGGAGGTGATCCTCCCCCTCTACTCCCCCTAGTGAGGCCACACCTGGAGTGCTGTGTGGGTTCCTCAGTACAAGAAAGACAAGGAGAGGGTCCAGCGGAGGGCCGCAAAGATAATTAGAGGTCTGGAGCATCTCTCTTATGAGGAGAGACCGTGGAAGCTGGGCCTGATGCATAGAAATATCTCAAAGGAAGCTGCCAAGAGGATGGTGCCAGACTCTTCCATGTGCTCAGTGGCAGGACAAGGAGTAATGGCCATAAACTAAACCACAAAAAGTTCCACCTTAACATGAAAAATAACTTCTTTATATTGAGGGTGGCAAAGCACTGGAACAGGCTGCCCAGGGAGATTGTGGAGTCTCTCTCCCACCTGGATGTATTCCTGTGTAAGCTGTCTTGGCAGAGTGCTGGACTAGGTGATGTACAGAGGTTCATTCCAAACTTAACAATTCTGTAATTCTGTGGTTCTGTATGTAGTTCAAGTTTGGAAAAAGTGTGTGGTTCATTTTTCTTTGTTTTGGTAGTGTCTTTCTCATGGATTATGGTTTAAAGGCTGAACCACAATCACCACCATTCCCCTGCCCCCACAACAAACCAACTGGTTTTTGATAGGTGGAAAACTTTTCCTCAAAGAGGAAAGATAGACAACAGATGAAAAAGTAGGACATTAATGGAGAGCTTTGAAAGCTGTTTCTAAAAGAAGGAACAAAGAAATAATTATTCTGCCAGTGCATATATGGGTATGGGTTTAATCTTTTTCATATTGGATTCTTTTTCCCAACAGCCTGATGAAGGTTTTGACATTTAAGCTGCAAAGAGGAGAAAGCCAGATGCATCCTCAAACCTCAGCTTTCATAATACAGCTTCATACTATGAGATTCCTTTTAGGCTAAATGAAATCACAGGCAAAAACTGGATTAATTTGAGAGTCTATCCTTTTGCTGTGGGTAATCAAGTATTGCGTTACAGTATTGCTAACAAGCTTTCTTCTCAACAGAATGTGCGTTGGACTTACTACAATGCTCTCCACTTGTAGAAGACTTCTATATCAAAGGGGCTTGTGCTTGAATAGTATTATGTCAGTGTGTCTTTCTTAAAGAATCTGCACAGCGCTGCCTCACCTTGAGTAGTGCATGCAGTTTAGGTCACCACAATATAACAAGACACGAAGCTATTAGAGAGCATCCAGAGGAGGATGTATTGGGTTTACATGGCCAAGCTTTGGTTGTGGGGGGCTACAGGGGTGGCTTCTGTGAGAAGCTGCTAGAAGCTTCTTCCATGTCTGGCAGAGCCAATCCCTGGTGGCTCCGAAGATGGATGTGCTGCTGGTCAAGGCTGGGCCAATGAGAAATGGCGGTAACATCTCTGTGATAACAGATTTAAGAGGAAAGAAAAAAAAAAAGAGTTGCCGTGCAGAAGTAATTGCAGCCAGAGAAGAGTGGAGTGAGAATATGTGAGGGGACATATTCTTTGTGCAGACACGAAGGTCAGTGGAGAAGGAGGAGGAGGAGGTGCTTCAGGCACTGGATCTGGAATACCCCTGCAGGCCACTGTGCAGACCATGGTGAGGCAGCTGTACCCCTGCAACCCATGGAGGTCCATGGGGATGCAGGGATTCACCTGCAGCCCATGGAGGAGCCAATGCCAGAGCAGGTGAATGCCTGAGAGGAGGCTGTGACCCCATGGGAGGTCCATAGAGAGAGGACCCCACTCTGGAGCAGCCTGTCCTCAAAGCACTGCACCCCGTGGAAGAGTGATGCATGCTGCAGCAGTTTGGGGAGGACTGTTGTCTGTGGGATGGGCTCACATCCAACGGTTCACAGGGAGCTGCTGCTCATGAGATGGATTCATGTTGGAGAAGTTCATGGAGAACTATTTCCCATGGGAGGAACCTCCTGCTGCAGCAGGGGGAGGACTCCTCTGCCTGAGCAGCAGAAAAAACAATGGAACTGACCATAACCCCCATTCCCTGTCTCCCTGCCCTGCTGGGGAAGGAGGTAGAGCTGGGAAGGAGGCAGGGGTGGGGGGAAGGTGTTGTTTAGGTTTTATTTTACTTCCAATTATCCTGCTCTGATCTTCTTAGTAATAA
Source organism: Eulacestoma nigropectus (assembly GCA_013397775.1). Classification (NCBI taxonomy): domain Eukaryota; kingdom Metazoa; phylum Chordata; class Aves; order Passeriformes; genus Eulacestoma; species Eulacestoma nigropectus. The sequence goes on along the minus strand of VZTE01004191.1, from coordinate 108,273 downwards.
ATTCAACTAATATCTTTAATTCTATCCTGTTTTGCCCATGGTGGTATTTAGTGAGTGATTTCTCCCAGTCCTTGTTTCAACTCATGAACCCTTCATTATATTTTCTCTCCTCTGTCCAGCTGCAGAGGGGAGTGAGAGAGTGGCTTTGGTGGGTACCTGGCATACAGCTGGCATCAACCCACTACAGAGAGCCATGAGAATGGTGAAGGGCCTTGAGGGGAAGCTGTATGAGTAGCGGCTGAGGTCACTTGGTCTGTTTGGCCTGGAGAAGAAGAGAATGAGGAGAGACCTCACTGTGCTCTTCAACATCCTCACAAGGGGAAGTGGAGGGACAGGCACTGACCTCTTCACTCTCATGAACAGTGAGAAGACTTGAGGAAATTGCATGAAGCTGAGTGAGAGGGGGTTTAGGTTAGATATCCGGAAAGGGTTCTTCACTGGGAGGGTGATTGGGCACTGGAACAGGCTCCTCAGGGAAGTGGTCACAGCACCAAACCTGACAGATCTCAAGAAGTATTTGAACAACACTTTCAGGTACATGGTGTGACTCTTGGGGCTGTTCTGTACAGGGTCAGAAATTGGACTTGATGATCCTGATGGGTCCATTACAACTCTCCTGATTTTATCAATCTCTCTTCAGTGTACTTATATATTCTGAAGTGTTTTACAAATGCAACATTCTTCTGCTTCTGAGCCCTTCAGTTACCTGTAAGATGAAATGGAAAAATATGCAGCTGAGCCTAGCAATTTCACCTGACAGTGAGGATATGGAAGTAAAGAATGTGTTGCCAGTGCAGTTTAAAGGATTGCATCAATTCCAGTGTGGAGCTTGGGCAGGATATCAGCAATGCTCTGTGGGAGACTTCCATTGTCCTCTGATAGCCCAAAAGGTAAAAAAAAATGTAGCTCTATAGATGCAAGTGTGCAGGCTGCTTTTTCACCGTGTTTCTCATTTGGAGAATTGATCACAGATGTTAATGTGTGCATGCAAATATTAGCTTCTGAAACACCTATTCTCTTCCATATTTTTGTGTTTCTACCAGGTGCTGTTTCCAGTCTAGAAGATTATCCTCTTTCAGGTGTTTTTTTCGTATTACCCCTTTGCAGGGGTAACAATATCAGGAGATGGAGTTCAGGGCATTCATTCATTATGTATTTGCTGTTTTCTAGCAAAACCAGTAAAATAGCCCACTTCACAGATTCATGAAATCACAGAATCAACTAGGTTGGAAAAGACCTTTGAGGTCATTGAGTCCAACCTATGACCTAGCACCACCTTGTGAACTAGACCATGGCACTAAGAGCCATATTCAGTCTTTTCTTAAGCACCTCCAGAGATGGTGACACCACCACTTCCCTGGGCAGCCCATTCCGATACCCAATCACTCTTTCTGTGAAGAAGTTCTTCCTAATTTCCAGCCTAAACCTCTCCTGTCCTCTTGTCCTATCACTGGTTGCCTGGGAGAAGAGACTGACCCCCACCTGGCTACAACCTCCTTTGAGGCAGTTGTAGAAAGTGAAAAGGTCTTCCCTGAGCCTCCTTTTCTCCAGGCTAAACAACCCCAGCTCCCTCAGCCACTCCTCATAGGACTTGGGTTCCAGACCCTTCACCAGCCTTGTTGCCCTCCTCTGGACAAGCTCCAGCATCTCAACATCCTTCCTAAATTGAGAGGCCCAGAACTGGACACAGTACTCAAGGTGTGGCCTCACCAGTGCTGAGTGCAGGGGAAGAATCACTTCCCTAGTCCTCCTGGCCACACTATTCCTGATATAGGCCAAGATGCCATTGGGCTTCTTGGCCATGGTGGGCACACTGTTGGCTCATGGTCAGTCTGACATCAGCCAGTACCCCTGGGTCCCTTTCTGCCTGGCCACTGTCCAGCCACTCTGTCCCCAGCCTGTAGTGCTGCAGGGGGTTGTTGTGGCCAAAGTGCAGGAGTCAGCACCTTGTCTGTTAAACCTCATATCATTGGATTTGGCCTGGTAATCCAGCCTGCCCAGGTCCCTCTGCAGAGCTCTCCTACCCTCCAGCGGATTGACACTTGCACCCAACTTGGTGTCATCTGCAAATTTACTGATGGTAGACTCGATCCCTTCCTCCAGATCATCATTTATAGATATTAAACAGGACTGGCCCCAGCACTGATCCCTGGGGGACATCACTAGTGACTGGCCACCAGCTGGAGGCAGCACCAGTCACCACCACTCTCTGGCCCCGGCCATCCACCCAGTTCTTAACTCAGTGAAGGGTGCACCTGTCAAAGCCATGGGCTGCCAGCTTTTCCAGGATTATGCTAAAGGGTACTTCAGTCCTGTACCAAGGGAGACAGACCTAGAATGTAGAATGTCATAGTCCCATTGACTAATACAGATCCTTGTTCAAAACACAGACTGTATGCATGGACATGGTTCTGATTTTGTTGCTAAACATGCCATAATCAATATTGCTAAACAAGCCTTTATCATGAGACAGTCAGACCAAGTGTAAATACTAATTAAGGACTAATCCAAAAATCTATTGAAGTTTGTGGCAAAATTCAATGTGCTTTGAACATGTCCCAAGGTAAACAAATAATCATTATTTAAGCAGGGTTCTGCCCGTACAGGTGAGAAAATTTCTTTGCTAATGAGGGACTGTTTTTGTTTACCTGAGTCCTCCCATGTTCCGAAGCTCTCCTGTTTTTAGCTTGGTAGAAATAATGTTTACATAACAAGTATGAATTCACTGCAGAGAAGTAGAAGCAGAAAACCCTATCTTGCTGCACAGGGAACACCATCATAGAAACTTACTTGTTTAAATAAAACACAGCACAACTATCCAACTATACTATATTGTCAAGCTCAAAATCTGTTACGCTTGTTTACAAATGTCTGTGGAAAAAGGATGAAAGTCCTGGCTTTACTGAAGTCAACAGGGATTTTTTCATTAACTGATTTTGCTGAGGGAGTTTATGGTAGTTATGGGTACAGAAAGTCTGTGCTGGAGACAGAACAATTCCAAATCTGCTTTGAATGGTCTTGATGAACAGAGATTAAGGAAAAAAAAAATCTAACTTCCAAAAGCTATGTATTGACTAATACCCAGTGTACCATGAAGGAAGTTAAAAAACCCCAACAGCTCCAAAACCTACATGCTCATTCTCAGTGGTTTAAAGAACCCCATCTTCCAAGGATGAATATCTTTTTATTGCTCCCTTTTGCTTTCTGGTAGTACCCACATTTTGCTGTAACCATTCACTGCTTCAGGAGCAACAAGAACTTTCAAAACAAGATACTTGCTAATTAAATATTCATTACAATATTCAATACAGCATTTTTATGCTTTATGTAATATTTTAGTATCACTACACGTATTTTCTTGAAATGTGTACATTAGGACCCTCTGATACTTAAAAATTACTATGGCAGCAATCTTCAAATTATATACTGTCAGGATCAAATGAATCCACTTCAATAATGTTCTAGTCACAATAGTTTTGAGCCCTGCTTGTATGGGAAAGCTGCTGAAGTCAGTTATGCCCTTAAAGTTCAGAGTATGCTGCAGTCCTTTGCTGGAGCATGGCCTAACCTCTGAATGGGTAAATAAGGTCGGTGTGGGATTCTTCCACAGTAGTCTTCTCTTCCTGCTCCCCAGGCTATGGGTATGCATTTGTCCTTATCAACTTGAACATACCTTTGTAGTTAGTGTCAAGTCGTCCAAATGTCATCTGATTAGCTTTAACAGAAATATCATATAGGAATATGGACGAATGATGCATTCATTTCTAAATAACATCCAAGAGATTTACTTCTGTTTATCTGTTTCTGTTCCACAACCTATGCAATCTAAAAGCTATGTGTTCATAGAAGATGCTGGGTCTATATAAGTCCCCAGTCAGAAACATGGATTTCAGGATGCTTACAATCCTTGCTTAAGTATAACATAAATGGACCTTAATATGTTGATGCAGTTCCTCTGAAGAGAAAGATTTAACACATTTTGGTTTTTTTAACTTCTCTTCAGAAGTTAGCCATTTTCATCTGATAAAATATTGTTGCTGTACAAATGGGAATTAGCACTTACCCCAATTCTTAGCAATTAATGCAGAGTTAATGTTACCTGAAAGGATTTTAAATTGTTACAAGTATTTCCTAAATTAAAATTGTTACAAGTATCTCATAAATAAGTGTTGGGGGTTAGGATTTTTCCTTTTGTTTCTTTCTCTCATGGAATTTTGTCCCATATGTTGCTAGGAAAAAATAACTACTGATACTTAAGAAAACGAATATGTAGCTGGGTGTCACAACATTCCATTGAAATGGCCCTGATTTGGGGTGGGTTGCAACTGATAACGCGATAGAAAAGGTTAGGGGGCTACCCAGGAGGTTTGGGGCTGGGTTTTTGGTCAGTCCGGTTTCTGGGTTTGGAGAAGGAAGGAGCTGTTTGCCGTTTTCCCTGCCACCTGACAGCTCCAGAGCTCAGAACCAGCGCATGTGGTGCTGACACATTGGGACTGGCTCCTGCTGGACCCTCTGCCTGCAATGCATTGCAACGGCTGCTCCTGTGTGTTGGATTCTGAGATCCCGGTCTGCTGCGATTTTCCTGCACTGCAACTCTGATTAATTCTTTTTTTGTTTCCTGGCCATTTGGGGGGGTGGGTCCTGGAGCCGATGTGTGGGATGTCACCATATGGGCCATCTCTGCGCGGTAACCCAGCAATGGCAACCAGCTGCTGCCCATGACTTCCCATCTCGGCCAAGGCGCCATTAACTTCGTGGTCTCTGAGCTCGCACCACAGCGCCCCCTGCAGCCGCGGGGGAGTCACCGCACCCGCCTTGCCTGGCCAGGAGCCAATAGCACCCCTGCTGGCTGTGACTGTAACTACAGCAAAGGGGAAAGTGCTTAAAGAGCAGGAAGAGACTGTTTATTGGGTTTTCTGGTTTGTTTGTTGTTGCTGCCATTGTTGCTGTTTGTTTGCCTTGTTATACACATGCATACTAGTAAAGAACTGTTATTCCTTTTCCCATGTCTTTGCCTGAAAACCCCTTAATTTCAAATTCATAGTAATTCAGAAGGAAGGGGGTCATATTTTCCATTCCAAGGGATGTTCCCACCTTCCTTGGCAGCTACCTGTGTTTCAAACCAAGACAATGAGAAACTTAACTAACTTTTAAATTCTGGGATTTGGAGAGCAACGCAAAACTGCATTTGGTGACTGGAGGGATGTTGTACCTTGTACAATTATGTATTTTAATGAGAGAATTGCCTGGCACATCTCCATCCACATAATTTAGGGAAACTTCTAAAGAATTTTCAGTTTTTCAGATGTACTTGCATGTTTTATGAATCCCGTAATTGTCAGTCTGTGGTTTTCTTCCTCCTGGTTAGACTTTTAAAATGTGTCTGTGTGTCTTCTGATGCTTAATTTCTCATTTGGCATATACCTGCTCTGACTTAGGCATTTAAAAATTAAAAGTGAATGTCTGAGGCAGTCACTCTAAAGCCTGTTTTCTCTCTAAATGCAATAAAGGAAGGCAAGTACTATGAGCTGCACTGGAAAGTCTTACTAAACTCTTGTAAATAATTCTTGAGTAAGGAAATATGAACTGTGCCTTTCATTATACAACAACTGAAAGCAAATAATTTCTTTAAAAAGCTTTTTTAAAATTCTTGCTGGAGGTTAACTCTGGCAAATGAATTGTAAATTGCAAATGAATAAGCCTGCAATTTTGGCTTGCTAAAAAAAGTGTTCTAAGCAATGTACAAAGGCTGAGGGTTGGAAATGCTCCAACTGTCTTCCAACAGAGGAAGAGGAAGAGGAAGAGGATGTGTCTAATAGCACAGCTCATTTCTATAAAATATTCAGAAGAGGTTTTTTCTGCATATGAAATATTATTTTGATTTTTTCCTGAATCATCTGGCATGTGGGGATATATGTTTTCCTCCAAAAAAGTTTTTAAAAATACCGTGAAATTAGAACAAGTACTGACAGTCATGCAATTCTTATGTGAGTTGAATAACAACTGGGAAGGAAAAAGCATCTTGCAAAAACCTTCCACTTTTATAGAGCTTTTGCCCTCAAATATTACTTCATTATAATATATAATCACATCTGTCTTGGTTTAATACCATTTAAGAGGCAGACACTCTAAAATGGGTTACCTACTCATTAGTTTTAACCAATCCCTTTCCACCAATAAGGAGAGACAGGTATGAGTAGATAGAAGTGAAAAAATAGCAGTTTACTAGAAAATGAAATGGCAACAGGCAAAAAATAACAGTAAATTATCACTAGCTACAAAATAGCTAAATCTCTCAGTCTCCAGGAACAAAGAGGAAACTAAAATGGCAGAGAACTCTGTTGTGGTTTGACACTGGTCAAACGCCAGGCGCCCATGAAAGCCATTCGTTCACCCTCTCTTGCTCTCAGCTGGGCAGAGGAGAGGGAAAAAATTAATGAAGGGCTCATGAGTTGACATGAAGACTGGGAGAAAACACTCTAAGGTTTTCTTAAAACAGATTCAAATTTAAAAGTATAAAGTAAATTTATTATTAACAGAGTCAGAGGAGGATAATGAGAAGTAAAATAAACCTTTAAAACACCTTTTTTCCCCCCAGCCCCTCCCTCCTTCCCACCAACAGCGCAGGGAGAGAGGGCGTGGGGGTTTTGGTCAGTTCGTCACTTGAGATCTTTTTCTGTTCACCCAGGGAGAGGAGTCCTTCCTCTGCTATATCGTGGGGTCCCTCCCACAGGAGACAGTTCTCCGTGAACTTCTCCAGCGTGGCTCCAGTCTCATGAGCAGCAGTCCTGCCAAAACTGCTGCAACATGAATCCCTCCCACGGGCAAACAGTCTTCCCAAAACTGCTGCGGCATGGGTCACTCTTCTATGGGGTGCAGTCCTCCAAGGACAGTCTTCTCTAGTTTGGAAGCAAGGGCCCTCTGTCTCTGGAAACAGGGGCCCTCTCTCTCCATTCGGGTCTCCCACTGGATCACAGCTTTCTCTGGCATCCACCCGCTCTGGCGTAAGCACTTTTCCCATGGGCTGCGAGTGGATCTCGCATCCCCCGTGGACTTTATGGGTTGCAAGGGGACAGCTTGCTTCATTATAGTCTTCACCATGGCCTGTAGAAGAATCTCGTCTCTGGTTCTTGGAGCACCTTGTCCCCCTCTTTTTCCACTGACCTTGGTGTCGCCATGTTGTTCTCCCTCACGTCCTCACTTTCTCCTTTTCTCTGATTAGAAGAAAAACTGCTGCCCGTAGGTACTATTGCCAACAAGTTCCACCAATTCAAAGATTCTTGCAGCATCCTGCAGTGCCGAGAGTTTGATATCGTCTAGGTTCTGTGTTGGAGAATCACTCGCCATGTTTCCGCTGCCAGCCACGTGGCCTCCGCTGCCGCCACGCAGGCAGTGGCAGCTGCCGGGGCGCTGGTGCTATTTAACAGCTTTCTTCATGGAGGGCGCTGGGAAGGAGAAGCTGCCGCTGCCGCCCATGCCCTTCTGCCCGCAGCGCGGCTGGCTAGTGGTGGCCAGGCAGGCAAAGCTCGCTGCAGGCTGCACCGAGATGGTGGCGACTGTGGCGCCTCCCAGAAAAAGCCGTGCATGCGCTGTTTTGATTTTCTTCTTAAATATGTCATCACAGAGGCATTACCAACCTCTCTAATTGGGCCAGCAGCATGTCTGTCTTCAGAGCCATCAGAGATTGGACATGGTGGAAGCTTCCAGCAGCTTCTCACAGAAGCCACTTCTGTGGCCCTCCCCCGCTACAAAAAAACCAGGCCATGCTAAATCAACACATACCCCCACCCCCGAGATGGGACCCTCTGCAGACAACTGTGTTTGGGGAGACAAAGGGAAAGACAGCAGCAGGCTTTCCACCTCTCCCGACTATATGTGGAGATAGACAACGAAGAGAAAAACAGCAACACAGAAACCGAAACTCCTTGATTACAAAAACTCCCTCTTCCCTAAACAATAACCAGCAGGAAACAAGGACAAAACAAAATGAAAACTCACAGTCCAAACCCAGTCAAATGTCCCCTCAATCTCCCTGGCAGTGGTAGCTTCATCAACAAAGGCAGCTGACACATTCTGGCAGCTGGAACTTGGGAACTGAAGAACCTGATGAACCTCAGCAGCTGGTTCCAGATGGTGTCAGCTCTGCAGCCTCCAAGCCATTGGTGTTGGTGCTTCTATCTCAGGTCTCTTTTCTGATGAGAGTGAGGAAGGAACACAGACTCCTGAGCACCGAAGAAAGGTGGCCCAACCATGACTGGCTGTGACATAGCTCTATGGACAGTTGTTGCAAAATTCCCTCTGAAACTGTTTTGAATTGTGAAATGCAGCTTCTCAGGATACTACTGTTGCCATGTGGAAAACCATCTGAAGCAACTCCCTCTAGAAGCCACAGAGAAACAAAAGAAAAAAATTCTTCAAGTTAAAAATTACCAACCCTAAACAGGGTTTTTTGCAGACAGTACTTGGTTTGATAAACTTCACAGTAAAAACTTTAAATTCTCTATTTGTTGTTCTTTACATTACCAGTTATTGTCCATAAAAAAATTTACTAGCATGAAGAGGGCCTGGATGTGCTGATATGTTTACATATAGCTCTGATTATTTATACCTGCTCTCTTTGCTCTCCACTGGCTGTCCAGTGCTACACATTTAATATCCAGAGAAGCTGTGAGTTTCAAAGGGAACCAATGTAGCATCAGTGCTATGCCAGGGGAGTTGGAGATGGAAGCTCATAGGAAAACCAATGTGTACCCAGCTGGGACTCTGAGCGGTAGTCTCAATATCAATCACCATGAGATACATATGTAAGTTGTGCCTGTATAAGTGACCTCATGTCGGAAGCACGCCTCCAGCCCAGGTTCCATAGGAGGAGGTGATGTTTCTGCTGGGTGGAGAAAGGTGCTTGGCCGTCTTCCTCCCTTCATTTACTCCCCGAGTGCTACTCACTCTGGTGTTACTTTTTGGTGTACATCTCTAGTATCTATCTTCTCGCTACATGATGGGGGTTTCCAACAAACGACACAAATGCAGCTGTTAGAGATCTACTATTTTGCCATGTTATTTCTAATGGTGTAGCTACAAGCAAAAGTTAGGGTCCAACTTGCATCTACTATGAAGTAGCTGTATTGTAACTGAAAATGGTTGGATTTAGTTTTTGAAGCTGAAACTAATTGCTGTGCAGAAGAGTCTTCTCTCTGATTAAATACCTCTGTATTTAATGTCACTTTGCAGGGTTAAGTGGAAGACCCAGTCCATGTAGACTTTGTAGTTATCCTTCACATGAGAATGAGTTAAATTCCATGCCTTTTTGTGAGAGATGTGTTCAAATCCGGTACTTAGCAGGATAAAGTTGAAGTAAATGCACACCTGTTTAGTTGTCAACTGATAGTGATTACAAGTTCTCAGTGATTTTTACAGTATTGACACTATATATTGGTTCCCAAAGTTCTTCAAAGACTAACAAAAATCCATGTAACCAAGAGGTTCAGTTCAAATCTGTTGCCCACGTTACATTATGTTTAAAAGATGGTTGCTGCAAAGATGAACACAAAAAACCAGACAGACCCTTCTGTCCAAAGCCCAAACAACTCAGTTCATGTAAGGAACTCCTATCTTGTCTTGAGGTGGGATTAATTAAAACCTTGGATGTCAGTATGATACAAATAGCAAAAAGATTGTCTAATTAGGAAGGATAGTTACTGTCAAGTGACAGACTCATCTGAAGGGAGTTCCCTTGCCAAAAGAACAGCCCTCAACATGGGTCTGAATATGTACAATTTTTTTGTCTCTTGTAGGGATCTTGAAGTACAGATGGCCTCTTGTGGACAAATGTTGCTTAAAGTCTCATACTTAGAAAAAAACAAAGAAAACTTTCTGAGTATTTTCCTGTAATTAATTTTGTGAACTGGAAACCTGCATAGCACATAGGAGGGCAACTGAAGCTCCACAGTGTGGGAACAGATAGTGTTCAGGTCTGGAAAGGGGGACACCTGTGTGCCTTTTATTAAACAAAGCTATTGGGAAGTGGATCTAAGACGTACTGTTAGGACACGTGAAATGCTGTTTTCTGGGTTATTGCAGGAGAAAAGGAGGGATAAGAGTCAGTGCTACAAGATGGGGAGATCTGCCAGCCCATGCTGTAGTTACGTGCCTGCTATAGGATGCCCTCTGATTGCCTGTGTAGTGCCATGTGTTCACCTTTGGTGCTTGGCCCAGTCATCTCTGCTGCCAGCAGGTTGCTTTCCGTGGTCACCCTGGGGCTGTGCCTTCCCATACTGGTGGGTCCCTTGATGCAGCCCCTTACTGCTCCCCATGCCATCTCTCCTATCGTCACTTTATTAAAAGGTTTTAGACAAGAAATAAAAGCCCTCTTCAAGTCAGTCTTCTGTTTGCTCCCACTAGGCTGCTCTCTAGGAGGGAAAAGTGTCCAAATTTTTTAGCTCCTGCTTATATCTTGTTTTAGATGATGGAACCAGGCTAAAGCATGATGATGGTTATTGGAGGACTCATCCTTTATTGGCTGGTAACTTGTATTTTCTTCTGCATCTGAACTGGTAGAGTTTTCTGTTTGGGCGTGAAGAATCATAGAAAGTCATACTTGTAGGCACAGCACAAATAATGATGTTATAACCATTTGTAAACAAAAGGTCTGCAGTGGGGTTAATTCCATTATTGCTATATAGTGCTGCTTACATCAGATGCCCATGCCATGGCTCTAGGGAGCCCTATCCTTGTTGGAGTGTTGCCTTGAGCCGGTGTAACCTACAGTTAATAGTTTACTTGTGCTGTAGAGCACCTAAAGAACTGTATAAAATTCATGTCCATTTCCTGCCTTTTTATCATATTAAAATATAAATGTGGATTGACTGGATCCCAACAATATTCTGTCTGCTGCATGTTATTAATTTCCAAATATGCTTTTCTCCTGGGATTCTTCTGTGCATGACTGGAAAGAACAGACAGTGGCATAAACTAGGCCTTCTCTTATTCCCTTTGAGGTGTTTCTTTCCATCTTTTCTCACACGACTGCAGTAAGTTCAAGCTAAGTATCTTCATAAACTGGTGGTGGGACAGAGTAGGAGAACAGCATGGTAACTACAGTAGGGGACTTTAAATCACATTTTCTATCATAAAGTCTCTAACAAGAGCTGCACTGTATTAAGATTGTTAGGGTTACTATAAAAGCTGTTTAATAATATGGTACCTGAACAACTGAAAGCCATTAAGGTCTTTATAACATGGCAGCAAAAGTGTCCTGTGCAGTGGCATGTTAAGCAGGACTGGTGTCTGAAGCGCTCTCCCATTATGCACCAGTTCAAAGGGAGCAGGGCTTGTTCAAAAGATGATGGTTGCTATCAGAAGAGCTCGGGCAGAGATGCCTGCAGATAGCACAGGCAGGGCTGAGGTGAAATGATTAAAGGAGAATGCTTGAATTTTATTTCACCATGAACTTTTTGTCACCATGCATGCTAATTATACTCATTAGTGAGAGAAAAGTTTTCTTTAGTGGCATCTCCATTGCACTTGGATAAAGAAAAAGATATCTGCTGGCAAGATCTTCTTTCTTGTCCTATCTGTTGAGCAGAATGTTCCGAAGTGCAGAATGCTGTCTGTGCTCATGCCACACAGTCTCTCCATCATTGCTGTCCCCTTTCAGAGAAAGAATTGGGATGTTTGTCCATCTTCATTTGTGCAGAAAAGACTCGAGGTGAGTGAGAGAACAAATCCTGTAAGGCAATTCTGTCACTCACCTCATCTTCATAATCTTTCCTTAGCTCCCTCTGCCTTCTAACTCTGCTATTGATCGTGTCATAGGCTACAGTAGTCCAAGGCAGGGGGCTGAAAACCTTTCTGAACAGCAGTTGCCAGTCTGCCTGTTGCAGCTTGAAGAAGAAAAGCATGCTGTGAAAACAATCAGTGCATTTGCTTTAGATCTAAGTGATTCCAACTAGGTCGATGCTTCATGCTGATGTGTTGAAAACATTTAAAAAATTTCTCTGAGTTTGATTTCAACTGAAACATTTCATCATGTGTCTGACTCTCTGAAGTTGTTATTTCTCACTAATGTAGCAGACAACAGGTTTTTTTCCACCCTAGCACAAAGCAGTAGGGAAACTGGGCCTTTTGTCCAGGTAGGTTTTATTTGAATGATTTTATGGGAGGGGGAGGTTGGTTGGGTTTTTTTATAAGCTGAGGCTCTTGCAAATTGAATTTAGAGGAGTACCAGTTTATTTCAGGAAAGGAAAAAGAGGTAATCACAGTTTTACATAGTGCAAATGAGTGTATAGCTTTATTTAAACCTCTTTTTTCCCCCTGTACTTGAATTTTCCTTCAAAGGAAGGGTAGTTCATTCATAAATACATGAAGAATATTTTATTTTCTTTAAAGCACATGATGCTTTTTTATAATGAGTTTGCCCTCAATATAATTGGCTTGATTCTCTCTTGGTTTGACATGACAGCAAATGAAACATTGCAAAAGGAAACTATTCTCATCCAAATTCATTCAATTTCCAGGAGTGGCATGAACCCAGGACAACATTTTTCTATGGCAGATGGTGGCACAATTATTTCCAAACTTATTCAAAAAGAACACAGAAATTCAGAATTTGCTACAGACTGTCTTACTATTTGGTTTGGTTTGCACATGCTCTGCAGCCACTAGAGTCTATAGGAAGCTAAAGTGAGCAAAAACCACAGGACTGCAGTCCTAGTTTGGAGCTGGCTGTTCAGTGATTTTGCGTGGGAGCCCATCAGTAGGACCTCACCTCTGATTCTGCTCCACTGCACTTTCAAGCATACTCCTCTTGTTTTATGTGCCCTTTTCAATAACAAGTACTTATCAGTGCCTGTTGGTCTCTTTGGGATACCTTTTTAATTATACAGCATATAAATATATATTAAATATATGTTGGAATTTCTCTTCCCCCAAGGAAGTGAAGTCACGTCTGTGCTGTTGCCATCTTTGCTGCTTGCTTCAAATAACACAAAGAACATTTTTGTGCTGCTTCAACAGGAAATAGCGAGCAAGTACTTGCCTTAAGGTATTTCATTGAGTTTCAGAATACCAGCAGATAGAGATGTTCCAAAAAAACAGATATTTTGTTGGAAGAAAATAATAGTAATAATAAAAATAATAAAAACCTTTGAAAGCTGTATTTATCCGTGGAGAGGAATTTCCATTCCCCCCTGAACTAAGCCTTTGCAAATGCAGTGTATAGTATACATGGCACTAATGGATTTCATACTTCAGCATTTATTTTACCAAATATCATGCAGGGAACAATAGTTGTCATTTAAGCTGCTGTAGTTTGCAACTGTGTAAGTCCTAGACATTAAAACTAGATAAGCCAGTGTAGAAGTGTGTGTGAAAAATTCTATAGTCTTAGTGGCATTCTTTCATTCATTCATTTTTAAAATTATCCATCGGGATGTTGCAAAAGTGCAAGTTATGATTTAAATGTACTACTAGGAATCTTGTTTATAAAGGGTATATACACTTAATTTATATATGCAAGATCATGGTTTAATTAGATAGTTGATTTTTCTCCTCAGAGGAGTGGGTAGAATCTAGAGAAAGATAAACTTCGATTTGGTTTAAGAAGCTTATACCTGACAGAAATGTAGTTAGATCAGACTCTTCTGCTGTGATCTACCATGGCTGCTGAGCAATGATGAAAAGTTTCTTTCCAATAATAGGCTCTCCTTTTGGGACTTGTTCCACTGGAGCATATACTTGAAAGCAGGGAGGAGGGTTGTTTTAATAATGAGTTCTCAGTGGTCCAAACAAGTTGCCTTCTACTGGCATGGATTTATATTTTTAAGTTGCAGTGGTTCCCATAACATTGGAACTGGTTAGGAATTCATTACAGTGTCAGTTTGTAAATATAAAGTCTGTTCAAGCAGAGGCCATTGATGCTGAAATGCTCAATTCCTCCATGGAATACAGAGAACGTGAATTAACTTGTGCTTGGATTAGTCTCTTTGGTGGATTAGTAAGGAAGTAGTTAAGGGTAATTTAAAAATGATTTTATAAATTCTACTATCCCTCTGCCTCTTACACAGACTTCTTCAAACCACTTTCAGTGTAAACTTTTCACCCTCCCTCAACTGTAAACAAAAACAGCATTCAAAATCTCTACTTTTTGAATTCCAAAAGGAATTCAACCCAAAATCCCTGTGATTCCCACATACATTGTAACCTTCACCCTACCTTTATTGATATAGCTTTTTAAGCCTAGGGTTTTACACAGCATTAGCCATAATTGGAATTGACACCAGAAAACTACAGAAGGCAATTCACTTAATCTAAGTTTGTTGTGAAACTGAAAACAGAGTTCTGCCTGAATTCTCTGTAGATTTCCTGGGAGGAAGCATTCTGTCGTTTTCAGGTGAAATTTGTTCAAAAGGACCTTAAAGAAAAGGGTTTTGCTTTGATCTGACTCTTACAGAAGTCAATGAAAGAGACTCCATTGATTATAACGACCATTGGGAAACTGTCCTATCCAGAGCTACATGTAGACTTCTGTTTCTGGACAATTGCTTTTCCTCAGTAACAGTCCAAGGAGAGATTGATGTAACTACGCAGGGAAGACAGACAGTGGTGAGTAAGAGGGAGCTCATCCCAAAGAGCAACTGAACAAAGAGGGAGTGGAACATGAGAATTGCTATGCTTTGTTACTGCTTATGTGCTGAACTGATAGGTTCAAGTAAGTCAGCCGTATACTGAATTAGAAGAAAGAGGCAAACGGAGAACTGACCTGTTAGATACAGCTAGCTGTAGGGCTTGTCTTTCTGCAATATTTTTGTCTTTAAATGCTGTTTGTGCTCAGATGCTTTTACTACTATAAAATAGCATATCAATTTTTCCAGGGGAGACAAAAAGCTTGTGTATCACTGTCCAACAACTACCTGTACCTCTACCCTGTTACTTTCTTGCAATAGTCTACTTTGTGTGATGGTAATACAGTTTAAATTGCTTCAGATCTTTTATGTACCAAGGTCCAAATACTAATGACATGCATTCCATAAATTTTAAATGATTTCAACAGGGTTGTCTAGCTACACTGTCAGCCAGACCATGTACCTATGTCAGTTTCTCCATTACAGAAATTCCACAGTGTAGCCCTGAGTGATAATTGAACCAGATGTATACTAAATAAGAAGAGTATCTTATATTTAGATTTGGCTCCACTAGCTTTCAGACATAACTAGATTGCTCGCAACTATCATGAGGGCTAATACCTCAGTCAAGGACATTGCACCCAAAATGGTAGCCACCAGTCCTTCAAAACCCTAGGCTAACAAGTGCATGGGGCTTCTGTGGTCTCTAAACAAAAAATTAAAATTAAAAATGTGACAGGGACGGTGGTCAAGAGGCTATTCCAATTGTGAATATGGGGGTAGTAAAGCAATGGAAAGGAAGGCATTAGTAGAGTTGTTTTATGCTTGCCACCCTTGCAGACACCAATTGATAAGCTCTGACTTGGGTGTCTGACAGTGAAAAACTCTCTTGGGCACAAATCTACTCTTCCTATGGACTTAAGATATATATACTGAGACCTGTAACTCCAGTGACTCCAGGCTATCAAGCAGACTAGTTAATGCATGGTCAGAAAGTTTTTATGCCTCCAATACACTAGAGTCAATACTGCAAAACTGCCTTAGCAGGATTAGCAGCTACACTCTACTTCCCACTCCCCCAAACCTCCAACTTGTCTCTGCTTTCCTTTTTCAACCAAGCCTGCCAAGCTGCAGGTTTCTTTCTCTGAAACATATATTTCTTTGGAAAAAGTTGATATAAAGGGGGAAAATAATTTTCTTTATCCTTTAATCCTTTATTCTCTTTGCTTTTAAAAGTTTATTTACTTCCTACGGTTGGCCATCTTGAGCTTCGGTTCTCTGCTGTGTCAAGACTTGCTTAAGCTTGAAGGTTTTTTAGGCTTGACCAAGCATTGACAGCACTATCACAGGAGCTAATGCTAGAGTCTGCCAGTTTGATGGATTAAGTAAACTTATTGAAATCTTTTTTCTTTAACACTAAAAGATGCCAAGGGCTGTTTCTATTCTTGTACTTCGTGTGAAACACCCACTGACATTAATGGGAGTCCCATGTGTAGAACGAGAGTAGAACACCACCCTTAATATTTAAAAAACTTGTCAGCGTTGTGCATGAAGTAATCTGGAGGTGTGTTGTGATGCTGCTTTGCTCTGCAAAGGCCATTCTCCTTACACATTCCCTGCCTTTTAAAGACACTTGCATGAACTGCAGGGCTGATAGCACCAGCTTTAAATAACTTTTTCCCTTTCTAAAAATATTTTAAAACATGCAGTTCCATTTTTTTGTGATCTGCCTGCTTTGCTTGGTCAGTAAAATATGCTTGATCTGTTTCAGTATGGTTCATAAACAATCTTGTTTTCTGATTTTGCCATGCTGTTACTCTCTGAAGGAAGAGAAGAAAAATCTTAACAGAGAAGCCATTTCAAATGTCCTATGCATTCTTTTTAGTATTTGTAAAAATGCCTAATCTTTCATTGTCCTCTTGTTCTTGAGTACCTTGCTCTGATGCAGTGGTGGTAGGCAAGGTAGCTAAAGAGAGTTGAATTATTTATGTTACCAAAAAGAGTTCACCACCAGTCTCATTTTTATTTCAAATGTACACCATGCTTATTTGCTAGAACAAGGACTGCAGCTCACTAGGGCCACCAAATTGTCGCAGATGGCCTTGGTAGGTTAAAGCTTTCTACTTAGAGAGCCAGCTGCAAAGGTGGTTTCTTTGTCTTCCCATAAAGACTTTCTCTCACCAACCTCTTGCTCTTCCTCAGTCATGGCTCTTGAAATTTTTCATCTTTACCTGGGAATGACTGCTTCTGCCCACAAAGGTCTTCGGTGGCTTTTTGGCAGGGAGGGTAGAGCTGGTGACATAATTACAAACACTTTCTGAAGATTTTGGTTCTAATGCTAGAAGACTAGGGAAGAAAGGAAGGGAGATGGGGAAAGAAGGGACTAGGTAACTTTCTTTTGCTTTGAAGATAATTTGGATAATCAACTAAACAAGACAAAGATGGTGACTTCCAGTATAAAATACTTATGAATATGGTATTCATTTACTATCATCTTAGCCTTTCACAAATGTGACTAGCAAGTTTGCTTATTGTGAAGTATTGTGGAAGCTCTGACAGTATGTTTACTAAAATAAGAATGTTACTTCTTGTGAAAAAATCCTAAGGATGCTGTCCAAATCTGCATACAGGGTACAGTAAAATTGCATCTACTTATGTCAGTAACCTGGATCATGACCTAGATGTTCACATGCAGTCGATGTTCAGCCAGAAGTCTACTGAAATTAATATGAATAGCTTTTGTGCTTTACAGTGCTGTGGTGCTTTGCAAAAATGCACTGGCATCTACAATTCAAAGGGATTTTTAAAGGTGTCTTACCAGACGACTTGCCTCCTGTGCTATTTCTTAAATTTTTACATTTCTGGTATTTCTAAACCAGATCACCTGTGTAAGCAACTGAGAGAAGGGTGAAGTGCATCCACTTAAAAGTGGTATACGGTTCTGAAAGCATATATAGGCTTCAGTATTATGACATTTTCTTGGTATGTTTATTGGTTTACTATGTTAATGGTTAGTTAATCAATCCTGAGGGTGACTACAGAAGACAGATGATATAAACAAGTGACAGCAGCATTTAACAGTGCAGAATTGCCAGAAACTGATGGAAACCTAGGTCTCCTTCCCAGACTCTTCACCTTAAAATTGTTCTTCACATTTACAGAAATTACTGCAGTGTTTTAGGGGGACAGTAACACTGCACTGAAAACTGTTTGGTAATTTTTTTTCTTTATTATGAATGAAAGAATGGAAGACTTACTAGGTCATCCAAAGCAGACTTTGTCCTGCAGATTTCAAGATGTCCATTTGCAAAATGTATAATGAAAGAACATGGAAACGACATTTCTCCATTCTTACTCTGTTTCACTGTGCTCACAGCTGAAATTAGTTCTCTCTAAGACAGGTCCTCTCTTTTCCTCTGTTCCTCCTTCTGTGCCCTCCTAAACACAGCTTGGCTGTGTGAGGCTTATTTTCCTCATCTGTTGCCCTATTTCGTTCCCCCATACAACACTTTTAGTTTCCTCTTCTGTTAGATAAGGCACAGGAAAACTTGAAGCCCAACAAAACAAGGTAAATTTTTTTTACTAGTCTTTACATAGGTAAAGCTGGTTCTTTTTACTCTTCTTTCCTTCCCTTGCTGCTGTCCAATGGGGAAGAAAAATATTAAAAATTCTCAAAATCAGAGGGGCTGAGGCTGGAAGGGGCCTCTCTGGAGGTCATCTAGTCCTTATCTCCTGCTCAAGGAGGTCCGCCTAGACCTGATTGCCTAGGACCCTGTCCAGATGGCTATTTAACATCTCCAAGGGAAGAGGTTGCACAGCTTTTTTGGGCAACCTGTGCCAGTGCTTGGTCATTGAAAAAATATTTCCTGATGTTCAGAGGTGTCTCGATTTGAAAGACAGGTGTCTGTTAAGGAAGGCAGGAGCCTCCCTTGGAATGGAAAATGCAACCCCCTTCCCTCCAATGATTATAATTTTGAAATTAAGGGGCTCTCAGGCATAGATATGGGGAATAGGAATAACAGTTCTTTACTAATATATATATATAGAGGCAAACAAACAACACTAACTATGGCAGTAATAACAAACAGAACCAGGAACCCAGTGCCCGCCTTCCCTCGGCTGTCGCGGGGCGGGTGCGATGGTTCCCTCGCGGCTGCAGGGGGCGCTCCGGAGCGAGCTCGGGGAGCACGCGGTAATGGCGGACGGGGAGCTCGCCTCACAAACCCCCAGGGGCAGCCGATCCCGGTGCCCAGCCGGACCCTCGGGAACAGCAGGCCGGAACAGCAGGGACGAACACACAGAATCCTGGGTGGTAGGCGAGATGTATCAAACTCCGGAGCTGCAGCGGGAGCCCCGGGAGGTCTCGGCAGGCAGGGGGTGCGGGGCTACAGCGCAGCGAAGGCTCGGAGCAGCGGCAAAGGAACGGCAGCCGTGGCCCGGCTCCCAGCAGGGCAGGGAAAGGCGGGCTTGGGATCCCGGGGTCCTCTGATGCACCCGAGCAGATGGGTAGAAGGAAGGCAGCAGAAGGCAGAAGGCCTGTGTAGTAGTGGCGAATTCTCTCCACAACGACAGCAGCTTCTCTCCCCCTCGAATGCCGGCAGGACAAGAGATGGAGGGGCCCCACCCAACCCCTTTTACCCAGTTCAAATCTCGCGACCTCTCTGCCCCACACGAGAAAATCCCAGGTAAAAGAGGCTGGCCAGCTAGACGACTCCTCCTGTGCCCAGGTCTTTTGTCTCTTTGGCAGCTTGTATGGGGAAAAATTCTTTGAGAGAAAAAGAAAACAAAAGGAGAACTCCTAAAACCCCAACAAGAGGGAACCTCTTATATTTCAGTGCATGGTCCTTGCCAGTCACTGGCCCCTACTGAAAAAAGCCTGGCTCTGCCTTCTTTTCTGCAAGGACACATTGATTGCTTGCATTTAACTTGGTGTCCATCAGAACTCCAGGTCCTTTTCTGCCAGCTTACTTTCCAGATGCCTGGCCACCAGCAAATAGTCACGCACAGGACTGTTACTTCCCAGGTGCAAGACTTTGCACATCTCCTTGTTGAACTTAATGAGTCAGCCCATTTCTCTGTCCTGTCAAGGTCCCTCTGGATAATTGTTTTTCTACAGGGCAGAAAAAACAGGTTAGACTAGGTTCATTTTCAAAACCATTTTTATTATATTTTTCTAATCTTCTCAGAAAAAGCTTTAGTCCGTGATAAGCTGTGTTTCTTTGTGGAATCACATGAAATTTTATGGTAGTAAGAGGAGAAGTAAGTTTCAGCCTTTTCTACAGGGTCGCTCCATAATTTAATTTGGAAATTCGCATTGTCTAGTTGTATGAGAGTAGTGTGCCTTTGAATAGAAATGCAATTTTTAGCTTGTGACATAGAAGAGCTCCTTTTTGAAATTTTCTAAGAATATATTACAGATTTATAATCTGGAATTTTGCACATCCTGCACTTTTGGCAGATATGTGTGCATATAACATTCATATAAGGGTTTGGAAAGTATAATTCAGTTAATGAATCTCTTTAATGTGATTTGTGTGGGACAATGAGTCAAAAAATACTACTGTAAGATGTAGTTTGAAGACACTTTTCAGTATTCTGAAAAGCACATCTTAAGGCGCAGAGGGTAAGATTAATTTTATTGTGTTGCATCACTGGTGTAATTTGTTCTGGGCATTTGAGCATATAAAAAAAGCTTGGCCCTCGGATGCAGTGTGTCCATGGGCCTCTCCTTGATGAAAGCCCATCTGGATTTCCTGGATCGGGTCTCCCCTCTTCGAAAACACTGAGAATTTTGTATTTTGGTGGATGCAGGATTTGGTCCTTTGTGGAAATTACGAACATTGGTCTTTGAAGATGTATGTGTCCTTTGGTGTATAGGAATTTTAGCCAGTATTTCTAAACAGAGCTCCATACTATTTATCATCTGTTTTTCTTAGTGCATGTCAGAAATAGATAGGTAGTCGCAAATGGGTGAGTATAGACACCCATGATTTGTCTTGGCTGTAATCATGCAAACATGCAGATCAATTGTGAGCAGTGTCCATTCCAGGAGCAGATACAGGGTTTTGTATTCATGTCTGAATACGAGAAAAATAAAGGCGATGAAAAACAAAGCAAACCAGACCAACCAACCAAAAATTTATTAATCCCTTTCCTGACCCAAGTAGCTCTTGTCCAGCAACAACAAATCCAGCTTGGGTAGGCAGACAGTGAGCTGTACGTGTGGTTTCCTCTGTGAGGAAACTATTATCAAATTTCAGATATAGTATTTGATCCTAAATTCAATGTTCTCCTAATCTGTGATATTAGAAAACATTAGGAAATAAAAAGTGGGTTTGCTTGTTTGTTTGCTTTTTTGCAGTTTGGTTGGTTGGTTTTTGGTTTTATTTTTCCTAAGCAAATGGTATTACTTGCAGTCCAGGAAAACCATGTCGCTGAACAAAACAAAAGAAGGCAACCTTTATGTAAATAACAGATGAAGCCAAACACCTAGAGATGCTGGATGTGCAGGTTAGAGAAGGGTCTGAATAAATGATACTACTACATAGTAAACCAGATGATTTGTGCTACTCTGGCGTAGTTGATTGGTGGACACAAATCTGAACTATGACTTCAGGAGGGGCTATCCTCAGAAGTAGTGCAAGATACATAATGGTATAAGAGAGAATGGGATTTATTCAGTGTCATGTAAAACCTAGTGTGGTGGATCATGAGCTCTGACTGTAGCAAGACATGTTCTTCTTTTATGGATGGGGCACCAGCATGTTTCTTTGCAAGTAGTATTAGGCCCTTTGCATTTTTTGTTTCTTACTTGTGATGCTGCAGGGATATTGAATATTCCATGGTAAAAGAAGACACTTGCATATTTCTCTGAGATACCCAAAATTGTTTCAGGATTCTGTGATAGAAGAGAGCATGTATGGTATTGTTTGTGTATATTATTGTATCTATATGGGTCAGAGCTCCCCTTTGATGGAAACTGGCCATGGGCTGCCACTGACAAGCTATGTCTTTCTGACATTCTAGTGTTTCCATGAGTTGCCAATGTGAGGGAAACACTAATCTGACAAATCTGGTTTCCTGGATGGCTTTTACCTTGGTCCAGATGACCTAGCACAGATGAGGCGCTCAGCTTTAAAATGTTGATGCTGCCTCACTGTGATACCCCAGTGTATGTGCACATGTATATGCACATGTGGGCCTTATTTCTTTTCTTTGACATGCAGCGAGGAGGTGTACTGATGGGTTCACCATCTGAACTTGCCAAGTACTTTGAGACACTCCTCTGAAATAGTCCAAACTACACAGGTTTGAGGAGAAGCTACAGCAAACTCCTGAAGATACTTTACTATGGTGTCCTAAGGTAAAAATGAGATTTGTCAGTCCAAGACTACTTAATTTTATCCTTTCATCCCTCATGGCAATGATGTGAGGTGACTTTATTGGGAATTGATTGTACTGTATTTGTTGCTCTCCTTTATGTATTTTTGTCACTGTAAGTCTGCTTACTCCAGTCTCATTTGCTCTGGTGGACTCAAGGATAGTAGAGATAATAGAGGGGGAAAAGACATAACTTTTAACTATGTTCTCCCATGAAACAGTGCCATTGTTGAGCCTGTTTAAATATGTTCTGATAGCTTCTGCTCAACTAAAACCTTGGGACCTAGGACCTGTTCTCAAGCACTCTTGTTTATGTTCTCCTGTTTATAAAACCAAAACAGCCCCCACAAAAAACCAAAATACACGCTTAAAGGATTTAGGAAATTGTGCAAGCAGGTTCCTTGAACTATGGAAGTATACAAAGCATTGGATTTTCTGACTCTAAAATTGATGGCTTCTGCCATCATTCCACCATATGAAAAAGGCCAGAGAAACTTATTCAGGTACACTGGTTTTCAGAATGTCACTAGCTTTGTTAGAGTTCTGCATCTTAAAACATTCAGAACTGCAAATAGGCTTGAAACGCCCTGTCTTTTGGGGGTACTCTGTCAAACATGAGGCAGTTTCAGATTTCTGAACTCAAAATTTTTCCTGCCTGTGCCTTCCTGTCATATTTAGTTTCTCATGTTATTCTGGATCTTTAGACTTAATTTTCTGTGTTTCAATCAAAGCCTACTTGCAAGAGAGAGCCTGGTCTCCAGACCATAGATTTCTCTGGGCTGCAGAGGCTGCCTCCTGTCCTTTCAGGTGTCATAGCATTAGGAAGAGGGACAAAGCTCTTTCTTCCTCTCCTCAGCATGCATCCCCTCAAATATTACCACCCAGAATACTTGTGTGCTGGGAGCGCCAGGAATAGAAATGCAACCCAGCACATTGAGTTTCATACTGGCACTGGCATTTAGAATTGGAATGGACATTTAAGTGCCCACACTGTGCATATGACCACTGCTGCAGAAACAACACTATAGACACTTCCGGTGGGATCCTCTTACTCTCTGCAGCAGGAAAAAGAGATTGTGTAAAAAGGACAAATAAATTCCTCTGCTTGCGTGCATAGCCCACTTCTGACTTAGCAATATATTTTGACTGCTCTCTGTAGACCGTATTATCATGCTGTCTTCAGGCAAATGCTACTTTTGCTTCTATGTAAAAATCACATATTTAAGTGCAACATGACTATATGATTTCATAGTGTAAATGCCAGATGGCATGTGCTACTGCAGCAATTGGATGGATACCTTTCAGGTCTGTGAAGCACCTAGTAGTTTCAGTTGCTATATATGTAATAATTAACTCTCAGTGCCTGAAAATGTACCTATATAGGCACATGTACAAAAAAAAATCATATAGATATACACAATGTAGTAAATATTGGTGTGTATGTGTAGATATATACATACAAAGTACAGAATATTTGTGTAGATACAGAGAGATATAGTAACAAACATATATGTGTGCACGGTTGTAATGACATTTCCTCGTATCACATCTATCAGGTTACAAGCAGCTAATAATTTTCTTCTTCTACTCACAGCTGAGCATAATGGCATACACTCATAAATCAACATCAACATGGAACATTGCTTAGCAAATATAAATGTATGTGCATTGCAGAATGATCAGAGATTACGAAAATATATCAGAAGTCAAAAGTAGCTGCTGGAGAAATGCTATGTCTTTAGTTTATTGAGATTGTTTGGAGGATCCTAATGTACTGTCACTGAAAGAATAATTTTTCCTTTACAATCTACTTAGCAAAGATTTATTGATCCTTTTCCCCTTCATAGAGAATTACTGATCCATTTTAGAAAATCAGATTTTCACACCTTTCATGAGAATGTGCATAGCGCAGTTCTCTAGGGATTGCCAAGGAAGTTGACTTTGACATGAAATCCCTAGGTACCAGCACACAACAGCCTATAGTCTCATCACTGATTTGTTGCACAGGGTGGTAAAATACTTTTATACATTTATAGAGAAATGATTGCACTGCAAGGACTTATTTTTCCATGCTAGTGGATGTATTCAAGGTCCTGTTATTTGTGTAAACAGCATTTTTCAGGGGGGTTGGTTCTTCTCAGCTCTGATGTTATGAACAGTAAGGTAAGATAAAAGTTGTTGAAATTCATATTGCAAAGCAGTACGGTACTGTGGAATTTTTCAGTGTGTGTAAATAACTTTCTTCAAGATGTGTCTACTCTCTGTCCTCATTATTGTAGTATCCCAGGTAGCTAAGCATTAGGCATGTTATATTGAAGTATGCATCATAATGAAGGTGATTTATTATAATTAAAACAGCATGGAGTGCAGCTTTTATTAGACATATTGTTTCACAGGAGAGCTTAATAAAGAGCATTATTATTAGTTATAGATCTGTGTGAAGGATGTTGTTTACTGAGAGTTATGTGAGTATTAGTCAAAGTCTGAAGTTGCTCATTTGAGCTGTCCACTGGAGGGGGAAAAAAAACCCGAAAAACATTCAGCACAGCAAAGAGAAGAATTTTAAGATTGGAGGGAAGAGAGAGAGACAGAGACAGAGAAAAGGAAATGCCGAGTGCATGAAGTGTTCTCTGCAGGAGCAGTTCTAGAATACTTTATTACATATCTACGGAGACAATGGCATGGACTGTAAGTAGCTCCTGTCTCTCAATATAATAATGCACATAAAGTCGGGGTCAGATTGGGTTCGCTCTGGGCTTTGATGCTGTAGAAGGTCACCAAGGGGATCGATGGACAAAAATGAGACCCGAGTTTCATGCAATCAATGAGATTTTTCTATTTAAAGTGGACACTGGGTGTGAGTGTCGGAGCTTCAACTGTGCTTTTGCTCAGCTTGAGCAGATTGAGAGAAAGATGTACTATAAATGTGTTGTTTGTTTTAATAACTGCTGGCAGAAGGACTGCATATCTAAACAGTTTAGTCTGACGAACTCTATTATGAAGTTGCATGAGCTGAGAATAAATGGACAAATTAGCAGCTACTTTGAATGTTAATTACACTGAGTTTTTATTCTGTTTCTGTAGAGTTGTAATTGCCTGGCATTTAGATAACCCTTAAAATATGATTAGAGATATACTAAATAATTTTGTTCAAAATCATGTGGGATTTATCTGTTCTATAAAAAATACTTTCTACCTTTAATTTCCTAGTACTCTATACTCATTATAGCCAATTCCTTAATTTCTTTAGAAATTGTTCACATTTCCACAGATTAAAACAAGTTCTTATCTGCCTTTGGTTAAGAAGCTTCATTCTTCTGAGTAGCAAATGGATACTTGGTACAGGATTGCTTCGATAATTTTCTTCCTAAAGTTTCCAGGCAGGTGAAAGATCATACGTTGTTTTGCCTTTTTTGTAAACAGTTATGTCTGTCGGAAGAGGGAAGCAATCAGGAAGAACGTGATCAGTGAGTCTGACATAGCTGTAACATTGGTGACAGCAAATAATAGACTGATATGGAGGAAGTTTATCTCTGTCTTGAAATAGTTAAGAAATTAAAGCAAATTATTGATCAATTTCTAATCACGGATGTATATGATTTTAACTACTTTGCAGTTGATGGAGTTGTTCTAAATTTACACTGCCCTAACAGACACAGGTCCTGACACTGTTTTCAATTTCAAAGCAAGTCAGCTATTGGACTGCACTTTGTAAATGAGAAAGCCACTTGAATCTGGGACTTAAAGGATCTAATTGTATGGTTTTAAAAGCTAAAATAGCTAAATACTCTTCTCCCTCACTCCCTCAGCTGTTCTCTTTCAGTAGATTTCAGAGAAATAAAGTATCCTGTGTTTTCTGAGCTTCCGTTTCACAAATTGAAGTGTTCAGATACTGAAGACTGTTTGTCCCACATCACTGCATAAGTAAATGTCCATTACTGGCTATGAGGGAGGAAAGGGGGAAGCAACAAACCCAACCCACTGCATTTTTCAATCTATTATTAAAAATGTCCTTTTGATGACAGTTAATACATCAAATTTATTCCATCAACACAATTCCCAAACAATCCCAAAACAAAGAAACAATCCAAGGTGTTGACAGACTTATTCATTTAAATATCTTAAATACAGAGTAATTGCACTTTTGTGAGAAGATCATTAGAAATCATAGATTGTCTACAGTTCAGGTCTAAATTTGTTTACTAGATTCTGAAAAATGCTGCAAAGAAGAGTAGGTGTACAGAAGAGAATTTAAGCTTCTGCCTTAATCTAATTTCTGCTAGAAGGGTCATTTACAACTCAAGCAGAATTTATGTTCACCTGAAATGATTTTTTTTGTATTTTCATGTATGCCTTGAGTAAGAACACTTCAGTTTATATTATTGTCCTTAAAATTAAAAGCAAAACATCTTCCACCTCAGCTTCCTCTCTTAATGGTCCTTAGTATTGCATTCTAGGATGTGTTAGACATTTTCTAGTTAAGTCTTTTTGATAAAACATAGAAGTTAATGAATTAGTTGAATTTTTTAAAATGAAAATATTGACAATAAAAGCCCACTGCAGTAAGCACATTCCACAGGAAAACAGGTCTCTGGCAGTTAATGGAAAGAGTAAGCAATCGTAGGTGGCTTATATAAAACTCAAACAATAGCACAATGAGCCAACCTATGATAAATTGGAAGGTCATATGGAAAAGAGTTGCAGGGGTAGAAAGAAAATACCACAACATTTGTAATATTTTTCTCTGGACATACCTGAGTCCAGTATTTCTCTCTTTGCTTTGGCTGCAAATATAGGAAGGAGATAAACCATGGCACATACAAATTCAGTTGTTAATTTGTAGAACAACTACTCTTATTTAGCCGATGTTGAGGTGTGTGCCTTTTTTGGACAACAGGTCTGGCATGATTCTCACTGACGAGTCACTGAGAGTTAAATTATGTGTTTTGCAGTAGACACAATGACTGCTGCCCTTTAGGGTACTTTCTTTGAGTTAAGCGTATGCAGCCTCTTTTGACCTCCTCAGAGACATCAGCTGATTTTTACAGCCACCCCCAATAGGGTTAAGTTCTCAAGTGTTCACTCATGAAAATGTTTTTGAGGTTTATAGTGAAATTCCTGCTTGCAGAATAAGGAACAGAGGCAACTGGGTTTCTATGCAAAGACTTTTGCAGAATTAGGTGGAGAATTAGGGCATGCTTCCCTGATAAGACCTTACATATGAGGCTAACACAAAGATGTTTTCTGATTCTCTGGTTTAAATGTACTGTATATTTCATTTTACTTTATCTTTCTGAGTGTTTTAGAAAAGGTTGGAAGATGAACTGCGCATACAACAGCAGGAGCATATGGACCACAAGGAAAAGAAATACAAATGATCCAAAACTGGGGAAACAGATGAATTCAAATGAAAAATTTTGCACACTGGGAAAATATTGAATGTGGTTTATAAGGACTTCACCTTAATATTCATATGTAATATACTTTCCTTTTTATACTAACTAATGAACTGTCCAGAAAAGAAATTCTTTACTCTTTCCTCTCCTACCCATTTTAAAATACTGGAAAACAGACATGTAAATTAAAGCTTCCCATGGACATTTTTAACTTCTGCAACCTGCTTATTCAACATATCATCCTAGGTCTCGCCGATCTTAGCAGCATTATAAGGATCATATTTTCACACAGATGAACCATTCATGGCAATTTCTCCAATAGATTTGACACAAACATTCTTTTCTTTGATACTGGAGATATAAGCTTTCTATTTTTGACCTATTTTTTCTCCTGACCGACATATTTATTGAGGCTATTGCGAGGAAAATCCCACTTTCCATTAATATTTCACTTCTGTGTTTCTTTCTTTTGCAGACTTTCAGGCTGATAGAGCAGTAAGAGGGTCTTGGTCAATGTCAGTTTACATATGGGCATGCATCAATAAAAACAAAACTCAAAGTTTTATTTAGAATTTCTATTTAAATAAATACATGTGCAATAGTTAATATGCATATATGTATCATTTTGATGCTGTCTTCATGATTCTGCTGTTGTAGACCAACATGTAGCATTTTTTGGTCTGTTCTAAAGGCACATCTAGTTCCAGAGAAGATTTTGATTGATTGTCCTCATCCAGAGTGAATTCTTTCTCCATCTCTCTAGAGTCTTCCATGGCATTGGCTGTGGATAGCAAGCAGGCAAAAGATTCCTTTTTGAGGAAAGGATGTAATTGTATATACGTATTATCATGTTTGAATTCCAAATAATTATTCAATGCCCTTTGCTTTTTCCATCTGAGGAACTTGATACACCAGTTATGCTAAGAGTCTATAAACTATTGGTAGTGTATAGATATCTCACGTCAATCCTCCCTTCTACAGAATGAGATGATTGCAACTAATTCACTGCATGGAGTAGGAATGTCTTCTGTGACTCGTGTTGTTTGTTTCATCAGATAAATATTCATCCCCTATAACCTTTTAAATTAAATGTTTCAGTTTTAAGAATTCCATGCATGCAAATGTCTATTAAAAAGGTAGGAAAATTATTAAATATTTTGCATTTTTTGATTTTTAATATAGAAGTGTAAGATACCTTACTGCATATTTCAACACTAGATGTTTATTGCAATGACTCTCTATTCTCAGTTTAGGTCAAGAAGTAAAAATGCACTTGCATTCATCTGGATAAATAAGCTATATATCCACTCCTCACTTACTGGTGCCAGATGCAAACACAGAATATATTGTACCGGTCAGGTTTTTGGACCACAGTCGAGAACCAGACATCAGTTCACTTTCCTGATGCTATGTAATTTCTACCTCCTCTTATGGTCTGAATGATCTCTCACATTTTATCTCTAAGTTCCTTCTACTTGCTGAATGAGGTAAAACAAAAGGGATGCAGTCCTCCATCTTTTGTCTTCCCTTTATAAACTGAAATGTTCACCACAGAAACCTGAAAAGGAAAGGTATGAATGCCAATCTTATTTCCTGGCATTCTCCATTAACTAGATGTTTTGGTTAGACTCAGTAAGATGCCCATGTCTCTCAGGTTACTGTCCAAAGAAAATGTTATACTGTCTTGAATACTTTAATAAAAGCTGTCTTCCTGCTTATTTCCATGCTATTAGTTGGGTTGGGGTTTTTTTAGACTGACAGTAATTCTCCCCCACAAAGCTTTGTGTGCATGCCTTTAACCATCCTGAAGAATGAGACTGCTGGTACAGAGTTAATTCCCTTTTCTGACAATCTAAACGAGAAAAACATGCTTGGAGGCTATTCTGCCACAAATGCATACTTGGAACAGTGGATAAACCTCAGGCTCTTGCAGAATTCAACTGCCACATCACTTGCATGGCTCCCTGAGAACTGGAGTCTGCAATGTTGACTAAAGTTTGCTTTATGCCAATTCAAGACAACTTCACTTAGTTTTGAGCTGCAGTTTTACCTCTGGATGGCAGTACGGTCACTGTGAACAGGTCAGAGCTCCTCCAGTTTTCTCTCAGGAAGTACATATCTGGCGAATTTGTTGTTTTCACTCATGCTGTTGGTGTGGTTTGCCTTTACCTCAAGCTTCTTATCTGACATAAGAAGTGAAGTGTCTAGGCTGGAGTCTACTGTTTTCAAGGTTTTCTGTTCTTTCCTCCAAGTGAGTCATCAGTTGCAATTATTCAGCATTTTGAGAAGTTGCTTCTTCTATTTAATTGGGTTTTATTACAGTACCTGATCTGAATGCTCTCCAAAAGTTGTTGAGAATATAAAGTAGGAACTCCTCTCAGACTAGTTATACTCAGTTATAATGTTATTTACTCACAGTTTATTTCTTTTGGTAGACTTAAGCTCTAGCATGTTAAATATTTTCACATTATACAAGGATATTCAGTGTTGGTAATAAGTTTTCTTGAGCTACAAGGAAACTGGAGGCATATTAGTCAGAAGTGAAAAAACTCAAAGTACATACTTTTTACCCTTGCCCTTGTGAGTTGCAAACAGGAATTACCTGACAAATTTTCCCCAAGTTTAGTGTAAGTTTTTCTCTTTGGTATTTAGAATGTATCTGGTTTGTTCATTTTTTTTTTCTTGCAAATAAATGGTGCAAGCCAAAGCAATGGGATTTGAAGCAGTACAGGGAGATAAAAATGTGACTTTGTTGTGAAATTATATGGTTATTGTGCTCCAAGTTGAAATTGTTTTCTAGGTAAGATCTATGCACATTATAGTTCTTTGCTAGAAGTATCATATTAGTGTAAACCTGTGCAGAGCACGCATACTAAGCAAAGTCAGATTTTACTGTTTTATCTATGACACCAGCAGGGATACGAAAAGGAACTCAGCTGTGCATTGTCATCAACGTAATAAACTGTGTTCCACTTTCTAGTCTGCCTTTCCAATCTCATTGCCTTAAATGAAGTGCTGAACTACACTTGAAGAACCTTTGTGAAGGCAAAAGGATTAGAATAGGTGTTACTGAGGTCATAACTTATCAATGATGTTAATTTCATATACGAGGCAGGAGAGAACCCCCTTTGATAGTGAGATCCTAGGTTGAGTCTGTAGAGACATTTAGAGGGAAACCCAGGAAATCTTTGAAATACTTTTGGAGAGGAAAATAGACACAAACCCATATGGTCTTTAACTTTTTCATTCATTGTCAGTGCAGTGTTTTAAAATTTTTCGCTGGATTATAGTGCAAAAAGTATTTATCTGACTCAGAGCAAATTTGAGGTGGGAGACTTTTGGTGATACAGATTAGAAGACACCACAACTGTGCACAATTGTGCATTCCTGTGTTACACATTTCTCTGTCCAGTAGATCTTCGAATGTTACAAACAGAAGTGCTTTTTCTACTTAACTTTTCAGAAGAAGATTGTAATGTAAGAACTTGTGTTTCTGGGTTCCCCCCC
>VZTE01004191.1:60496-77296 GCA_013397775.1 Eulacestoma nigropectus | reverse complement strand
AATGCCCATTATATGCACTTAAATGTCATTTTCATCCTTTTCCTCCTACATAACTTTGTGGGTAACTTTGAGCAATTTGCCCACACTACTGCATTCCAGTCTCACAAAATCTGATCCCAAAAAATCCCATTGATTTCAGTATGTACAATTAGTCCAAGGTTACATGCTTGAAGAACCAGTTTATAACCTTCAGATATAGATAAATGACTACAATATCTTAAAGCCATAATTTAACCACAGTATAAGGATGGCTATGTTTTCATCACAGCGGTTCAGTTACTCTGTCACAACAAATTTAACATATCTGATTGGGCTTCTGTTAGTGCTTTTCAGTATGTCGTCATCTTTTCTTTAAAGACCCCTAGGGATGTGTACAGACACTAGTTCATGTGGGAGAAAAAACTGTATAGATGGAGTGACATGAGTCACATGGAGTGACCTCTAAACATTGGGGTTTGAAGCCCAGCATAAGTGTTCACTTGTGTTGTCACTTCTCCATATGATACCTCTTCTTTGTTTGTGGTCTTCCAGATCACTTTGATATTAAAGGAAATGTGTGTCTTTTAAAAGTTTTACCTTACTTGTGATAGCAGTTGTATGAGAGGTGGAAACTAATGCATTTTCATTTAACAATTTCTCTTCCTAAGTGCACATTCATTCACTTTTTCTTCTTCTCTGATGCTTGTAAAAATGTAATAAAAAATAGTGGAAGTCTGAAGCTAGAACTTTTCCTCAGAAAACAAGCCCAGTTGAACAATTTGTTCAACTGTTTTTATGGTTAGATTGTCTGTCCTCCTCCTATTACTCAGTTGCTCTGCTGGAATCAGACAGGTTGGGAAATGATGTAGAGTTGGGAACAGTTCTCTGAGTGAAGCTTTGTGCATGTGGCCATGTGAGACTTCTAAAATTATAAATGCTTTAAACTACTAGATAAGGCTGATTTTGATGTGATAAAGTCCACGGAATTGCTGCTTAAGCATGCAATTCATGTTAATTCACCCCGATCCCTGGTGAGTTGCTGATTAATCTAAGTGGGTTATAGCATAGACTCTCAGTAACTTTTCTTTAACTGATACATGGAACAGAATTAAATGTTTCTTCACACTGAATATATGGCCTTAGAAAATTGAAAAAGAGTCCATATTTTTTTCTGATTATTGTGGCTTTAGATTTTTTCTTCCTTTATTAACTTCTGTTCCATACAACATTTGGACTTGAAATATAATGAGATTGATATTCGATGCTTAATACTCACAGTCTTCCAAAACTGGGATTATTTCCCTTCCCCTTTCGTCTCCCTCCCCCCATTCCCCTTCCCCTTGACTCCCAAAGTATTTCCTTTGGAGTACAAAGCTTATGAATTTCTTGGCTTCCCACATGAAGAGTTTTGAGCCCAATAGAAATTTTGGTGCGTGTTAGGATTTGAAGCTGAAAAATGAGCAGAGAGAAGTTTGGAAACTGCTGGTAGAATTGTACAAGTAGTGTTACTTAGGTGGAGACTACAGTTTCTCTTTTCTGCTGGACTTTGGCGATAGGGAATATCTGTGCACGTATCTTGGTGCTACAAAACTGATCTCATATCTTAGCTAAATATCAAGTCTGAGAACATTTAGTGCTTTTGCTATTTTGACTGCACAAGTGAACCAATTTTTTTGTAGAAGTGTTTTGATTCCATGTAGGAGTTGCTGGTTATCTTTTACTAGTAATTCTCTATGTAGGCCTGTTAGTGTACTACTTTACATTCTCTTGGAAACAAGCAAATACTTTGTGATAGTCACTTAAGTGTCCTTATTGTGCTCCCTACGAAGATGTCCGACTTGTGAGTGCAAAATTGGTAGCACATGCTTATTGGGGAAAAAAAGCTTTTTCCAAAACCATTGCTGCTGCTATTGCAGTAATGGGATATCAAACAGGCAAAATTGTATGTGTTTTCAATGTCTGCAATATAATTTCATTGACTTACAATGTTTAAAATGAAGGCATGATGGTAAGCTTATATAAGGTGTCACATTTAAGTAATCACGCACCAACTTGATTTTATGGCAAAAGAGAACATTTTAATATCCACACAAATTCTGAGGACACTCCAGCTTGCATGAAAACACAGAGATCAAAGTATGTGATTAAGCATTCAGATACTGTAGTGCTGAGAAATACTTAAATAACCCAACAAATAAACAGACAGAGTAAATGTGGGTAAAAGTAAATATGAAAGTTGATTTTAATCTATGAATAAGTTTGGTCTAAAATGGGAAAAAAGAGAGCAAAAAGAGGGGATGGTTTAATTTTACTTACCCCACATGTGGCCACTAGTATTTATTTGGTGCTTGCCTAAGTCTCTTTGCTTATGCTTTTATTTTGCCAAGATTTCTCTTCAGCAATCTTCAGAGCAATGTTTTAGGTTGAAATCAAATGATAAAAAGGATCCCGTGTTTGAATGCAGAAGAAGCACATGAGCTGGACTGTCAGGCCTGTGAGTTGAGCAGACCTACCTGTCTGTGTGAAAAGGGACCTCAAGGAATGTCACAGATGTGTGGGTGCTCCACTCATTTTCCTCAGTTGTAGATCTGAATCATTGTACTGGGCTGGCTGGCTGGAGGCAAATTGCTTCATAGCAGCATATATGATGATATGTTTTGGATTTGTGACTAAAACAATATGGATGACACCCCAGTGTTTTGGCTATCTCAAAACAGTGCTTGCACAGCATCTATGTAAGAGACAGGCAAGAAGCTGGGAAAGGACATTCTCTCTGTAAAGCCTCCCTGGAGAAAGACTCTTTACAAGAGCATGTAGTGATAGGACAAGGGGGAATGGCTTCAAACTTAAAGGGAATAGGCTTAGATCAGATAGTAGGAAAAAATTCTTTACCATAGGAGTGGTGAGGCATCAGAACAGGTTGCACAGAGAAGTTGCGGATGCCCCATCTCTGAAAATGTTTAAGGCCAGGTTAGCTGGAGCTCTGAGCAACCTGGTCTAGATGATCTTAGTGTCCCTTCAAACCCAAATTGTTTGCTTGTACAATAGTGTTGGGATGTCTGACCCCAACTGACCAAAGGGGTATTCCATACATACGATGTAGTGTTCAGCATTAAAAGCACGGGGAAAGAAGGCGGAATTGGGATTATTTGTATCTATGGTGTTCATCTTCTCATGTAGCTGTTATGCACAGTGAGGCTTCACTGCCCTGGAATTGGCTTGTCAGTGGGAAGTAATGCTAAAAATTCCTTATTTTGGTTTGCTTGCATATATATCTTATGCTTCCCTTATCAAACTGTCTTTATATTGATCCACAAGCCACATCTTCCTCTGTTTGTTGTCGGTGATTGAAATACAGACTTTGCCAGGTCCAATGAGGACTGTCCAGCCCTCATGTCCTCTGTGGCTCACCTGCAGCTCTAGTCCCTGATGCAGGGCACCATTCGTAGCGACTGGGACACGCACCCAGACCGGCAGGGAATCTGAATCCTTTATTCAAAGAAACGAGCTGGTTTTACACACTTCTTCAAGGCACAGTATTTCCTTACATGGCAACACTCACTACCTGACCTATCCCATGCTGCCACATCAGCAACACGCTTTCTGAATGTCCTTCTATGGGGTGATCAGGCGCTGTTCACCCATCTGTCAGCTTCCGGCAGCTCCTTTCCGTAGGGTTCTGCCGTGTGACACCTCCTCCCCCCAGGCTCCGGCAGAGACAAGCCTCTCTGTGCCTCCATGTGCTCCTTTGTGCTGCCATGTGCTTCTTTGTCCCACAGCCTCTAACTCAACTCCATCCCATCTCTTCCCACAGTTTGTTTTCTCCTCATCCTGTGGGAGAGGGGAGTGAGCAGTTGTGTGGGTGCTTGGCTGCTAGACATAATAGCTCACTAAAACAGTGCAACTCTTCAAGAGGGAGCAACTGCTGTAGCCACAAGCAGGAATAAATATCTTGGAGGAAGATTTCAGTAGGTTTAAAAAATAAGAACCACCTACTGGGACTTTAGGGTAGTCATATTGATAACTGATTGGAAAGGGAGTATTCCTGAGGAAAGTGCAGTGGTAGGAAGAAAAGAAAAAGTAACATAACAGGATAGGGTCTGATAACAGCAGACATGAGCTCCTGTTTTACAGTGTTTTATTTTCCTGCCTTCCTTCTCTGCAATGAAGATCTGCTTTCCTAATTCTTCTTGAGCTCCTTAGGCTGGGAGAATGGAGAGCATGCATTGTAGTAGTCTGAGTACAAGAGAGCAAGGACAAAGCATCTTTGCTCCTAGAAGACCCTTTGAAGTCGTCCCAGTGTTGAGTTTGACAGGTACAATCGAGACCTGCAGCAGCTCTGTGAAACGTATCAGAAGTGCCACCAGGTTAAGAAATGAGAGATGGATTTTTCTTGATGTAAGGAATAAATTGGTTAAGTATGCATTAGCTAGATTATTTGCTCAACACACGAGAAAATGGATATCTGTGGATATTGAAAGCAGGTAAATCATTAAAGGAGTAGGTTAACAAAAGGAATAAATGAATAAAATTATTAATGGTCCACTTAAATGTAGTGGAAATTGCCCTAGCAGTAAACATAATTAAAATTTTGTGAGTGTGGTTTGAGGAAAGTTAGTTTTTATGAAACTCTAAGTTAGATATTATTAAACCTTAGAAAAGCATAGAACAAGAAAGAGTTCAGTAAAGACTCTGTGGGGATAGGGTAGATTATTTATGCAAATTTTCATAGGAAGGATTAAAAGTCTCAGTAGACACCCTTGCCTGGCTCTCTCCTTCACAAATTGGTTAAACAATATATAGGGATTAGGTGACTTGGCTGGCAATGCATACAGCTTCAGTGGCAAAACTGAACCTCCAAGGTGCCAGCCCTCCTATTATAAGCATCTGGTGACAAACTTCCTCGCCCACAAAGGAAAGACTATTTTTTGTTAAAAGAGGACTAACAGAAAGGTCAGAGATGGTTTGAACACTGTATGAACTTGCAGCTGTACTAGTATACTCAGGCCTGCGGCAGGAAATCCAAGTGGCTCTTTGGCTTTGCATATGCAAACTATAACTACATGTAGTCTCTAGGTTCAGAAAACTAATGATAATTATGGACATAGGAATGAACTTTTCCTTAAAGTAAAAAGCAAGGTTGCTTTCTTCAAATATATATGCCAAACACACAGTATCAATTTCCATTTGGACTGACACATGAAAATAACTTACAATGAACAAATAATGTGAGATTGTGATTAAAACTCATATTCTGCATTTTATTGCTCTATTTTTGTATTTTTAATCACTCTGAAGTTATTAACAGCTTTTTAATATTCATTTTTGAGATGCTAATGTTACCAAAGCAGTTATTGTAATGATCTGCATATTTGTGCATGGGTTGTGCATAAAAAAAAAAGAAAAAAAAAGTGCAAATTATGCCATGTCTTGAAATAATATTAATATTAATAATATTAATAATTAACAATATTATTAATTTGAAGGAAACTTTTATTTTCAACAACTATATTTATTAGTTGTTTTTAAAAAATAACATCAGTTTGTAATAGGTTAAAAAGCAGGTTAAAAAGTAATTTGAGACAAATAGTTTTATAAGATTATGTTGACCTATTTTTTTTTAAACAACTAAACTACATTTAGGAATACCTACTGATATCTTGTTATTGATTTCAACGACAAGAAGATCAGTGCCCTTATATATAGATCTCAGTGATTTTTCATGAAGAGAATTGAGTATGTGTTTGTCCGTGTTGAAGCAGATGGCAGCAATCCAAAAGGAATCAGGCCTGCTAAAAACTTTTTTATATGTGTGATATTTACATATATACATGTGCATACATTAGATATACATGTCATAAACAATAATAGAATCTTTGTAAATATTTTTCTCCTGTTGAAACAGAAGAAAATCAACAGCACTTGTGACTGCTCTCTGAGCAGAGCAGTGGTAATTACTCTTTCAGGGTGAAACTGAGCAGCCCAGTGATGTCAGCCAGTTTGCAAAAACCATTAGCAGCAACGTGTTGCTATAGTTGTATGTTTTGGTTTACTCTGTAATCTGATTTTTCCTTCCTTAAAATATTGTTTGTTTTGAAGGAGTTTCCTTGAGAAACAATAGGGAGCCAATGGCAAATCATTGTACTGCAAATTTGTTTGTTAGAAGAAATAACAAACCCTCTAAAAATCCCTCAGCCAAACAGTATCTAATAAAGAACAGAACTGTTCATGTAGGAAAATATCAGCAGATTTGAGAAATGCTTCATTCATTGTTTATTGATAATCCAGTTACTGTAATTGCTGCTATAATGATTGGCAAATGTTCTGCTGTTTTCCTGTTGTAAAGCATTAAACAGAAAAATGCTTTGTATTGAAGAGATCCTCCTGTATGTCCAACACATAATACTGTTGCTGTGTGTGGTGTGTGACACATCCTACCTTAGCATTATGAACAAAACACTGGGAAGTTTATAATTATACCTGCAACTTCCAGCAGATTAAGGCCATTGATGAAAAGGTCTAGCATCCTTTGGGCTTCAAGTTCTTAAATTCTTATACAAATTGCATTAGAAATATGAATCTCTGTGATAGTTGAAGGCATGTTGAATTTGGAATACATTTAATTAGAAAGTAATATGTTGTGATCTACAGCATGAAAAGATGTGGTACCCAGGTGTTGATGAAGACCTGGTATGAAGAAAAGTAACCCTGAAGATCTTTTGTAATGATTAAAAAAACAATTGCACTCATTCATCAATGAGAAAGGCTTGGGAAATATAAAAAGCATTGCATTATTGATCTGCAGTATTTGTGGCATTATTAAGTATGTTTAGCAGTTGTAGCAGCAGATTTTGCTGTCAGATGATCTCAACATAGGAGAAGGATAGGAAAACTATTTGGGATTCTTCCTTTTAACCTGGAAGCTGCAGTGCATCTTCTAGTATCTGGAAAAAGAAAATAACTTTTTAGTCTGTGAGCCTCAGATCAGGAGCGGCTTTCAGTTGCTTCAAAGGATGGGCATTATTGCTTTTTTATTCTATGTTTAGAGCAGATAAAAGGAAATCTGAAGGTCCACCTCTAGAAAGTATGATATGAGTAGAAATGCCAGAAAAGAAATAATTTCCCACACTTGTCACTGAAATTCAAGTGTGCTGTATTACGGGAAGCTCCATGAAGAGCTGACTAACTTATTAGCCACATAATATATAAAATTAAGGTTGAGCTATCCTAAGTTTGGATTCAGATTTGGGAAGACTTCAGCCTTGTTTAAGAAGAAGAAGTCAAAGCAGACTTCCTGACTTGCTTCAAGATAAAAAAAGAACAATTTTAGATTGAAGACTTTTCATCAATTATTCATTGTGATATTCTGGTGAAATCATGATTTGCCTGGTGTGATTTGTTTAAGTGTTTTAACCATGTTTGTAAAGGAATTTAAAAAAATTGCAAAAAATAGATATCGAACTTCCAAACTGGTCTAGGTTATTACCACATATTGTATTATAAATTATAACTGTTTTTAAAAGTGGTGTTCAATTCAAAACCTAGATGAAACTGGAGTTAAAGAAATATTACTTTTAAAATCTTCAGGAAAAAAGAATTTTCACTACAAAATGTTGCTTCATTGCACTATAAGGGATTTGTACCCATTTCAACAAATTTTCTTCTGAACGTGTTACATTGTGGATGTTTGATAGAATTTCTGGTGAGAGCTAGGGAAGAGATCCATCCTGATATAGGAAGTGACTTTCCTGATATAGTTGAGTCCATGGCTGACTACAGATGGATCTTGATTTGGGCTTTCCTAGACCAAATGCAAGTAATTGAATTAACCAGTGAGTTGAGTTACTATTTAACCCATGCTCTGATCGTCAAAAATTCAAGTTAATGGTTTCTTTGTTTTACATCATGAAAATCCTGATGTGTTATGTAAAATTAAGTTTTTGTTCAACTAAAAGGAGAGCTTCTTTCAATTGCTCTGAGTCCCTTCTCTGCAGCCTGGTCAAGTTTCTCTCTCATACCCGATCAACATTCAAAAGCTATTGTAAGTTTGGTTTTGGTGTGGTTCTGGACGTGCTGATTTCTAAAAGAAAGTCATTTTAGCTGAATTCTGGATTTGATATTTTTTCACCCAAAGTAATTTGTGTGCATGGTTGACAAAGCCTGACAAATGAAAATAGAGAGAAACTGCATATAATACCTTATTTAAATTTCTGGTTAGGCCAAATTATTCTCATTTGACTGCTTTGTGGTGGAAATCCCAGTAAGAAATCTTATACCTAGGAAAGACTAACTCAAGTATGGAGTATTTTATCATATTTCTTAATTCCAAAGAGGTTGTTTATGGCCTCTTCTTCTCATGGAGAGCAGAAGGATTATGCCAATAAGACCATACTGTAGGTTCTAGAAGGATCTTTTAACACATGTAATCATCTGGAAAGAGAGGCCTTGTGTTTAAGGGCTATTCAAAATAGAAATTGAGCAAATATTAAACAAGAAAAAAGACAAGTTATGAAACAGGCAGGCTTATGAAAAAGCACTTGTGATTCAGTAAACAGGGTCATGTCTTCTCAGGTGGTCAGTGTGGAGACTAAAACATCACTACATGAAATAATTTTCAGGGTGAACAAGAAGGTTGGGGTTTTTTTAAAGCAAGGATCTCTTAGCTAATGTATTACATTAGGGTAGAATAGTATTTTTCCCATAAGAGTAATAAATACCTTTATAGAACTCTTTTTTTTTTTTTTTTTAAATGAAAGACAATGCTTTCCTCTTCATACTGGATTTTTTCCAAGTCTTCTGGTAAGTTGGCCCCACAGTCTAAAAATTTTAGTTATTGTTTCAGGCTTGAAATTTCCTAGATGTTTTCTTGTGTTTGACATGGCTCCTTCAGAGTAGAACTGACAGAGCATTGGGAATCATCCATTACTCCTATGAAGAAAATGTGTCAAAGTCTTACTCTTGCTAGGACCATCTTCTAATTTCAGATTTAATTGCTCTCCTACAGCATCTCGTTCTTTTAGGAAACCAGATGAAAGAAGAGTAAGAAATCTCTTGGTTTGATGATCTTAAAGGTCTTTTCCAACCTAAATGATTCTGTGAAATGAGTGGGAAAGTCTATCGAAGGCTTATCCACCATGTTAGTCCCAGTCAAAAATGCCTGTTTTGCCTTTTCCCTATTCCTTTTTCCTGATCTCTAGGGCCTGATTGTCTGCTTTCACAAAAATGGGTCAGGTTTTGTGTGACTCCAAGAATCTTTAACTAGAAGAAGGCTGATTTCTCTCACCACTCTCAGGACTTGTTATTTCTACTAGTGGCTGTTTGCTATTGTCTATCATGTGTTTTAAGTAGTGTGGTAGCTTCCCAGAATAGTAGCTTCTCTTGTCTCTTGACCTGTGTATGCATACAAACTTTTGCTACATGTCCACAGAGAGACAAGCTCCTTTCCTGTAAGGCAGTATGTCATTTAAATGGGGAATCATTATAATCAGACCATGGCCAAAATTACAACTCTTGTTATCTAATTAATAAAGGAAAGTTTTGAATAGCTTCACCCTGGATCTGGTACAAAACTCTAAACAAGAGTTCTTGTAACAAGAAGAGCAATATGATCCTTAAATCAGACTAATAATTGTATCAGAAGCATTAAGGTCAACTCTAAGACTTGAAAGCAACATTTAAAGTAAAGCTTCTGTGCTGTGTGTACTCTGGCATTAGTGATCCCTAAGTGTCATGTGTGTCAGGAAAAACACGAAGTATGGATTCATTAGTGCACATACTTCTTTGCCAGCAGGATTAAAAAATGACTTTTCTGGACCAGAGGTGCAGAAGTCTCCTACAATGAATTATTGTTCCTTACTCTTTCTATGGTGAAACCAGCATTCTTTGCCTCTCATTCTTTTTGAAGATTGCAGCATGAATGCTGGGGTACATTTAGAGCAATAAACCCAAACTGATTACAAAATAAATGGTGACCTAGCTATTTACTACTGTGCAGCTTCTGTGTGCTTATTCCCTGCAGCCTCTAGCTAGCCTGATGAGCAAATTGAACTTCTCTTGTGAACCTTTCAGCTTGCTCTTAATAGGTGTAAGAAATATGTGCAAAAATATCATTAGGGAAAATAATGAAATAGGGGAAAAATAAGTTTACTGAGGGATTTTTTGGTATGATTTGAAAACACATTATAGTACCTCAATCTCAAGGCACAGCAATTCAAGGGACATTGTCACTTAAAATTTAGTTTAAAAAAGAAATAAAATTAATTCTATTTTAAGATTCCTAAAGCAACAATTAAAAGCCCCGTAAGTTTCTGTAAAATTTATTTTTTCTGTCAGATCTATGTTATCCTAATAAGCAGTAACCATTTCAATTTCCTCAGAACTTAAAATTAAGTAAATAAATGAAGGAGACAATCCTAACATTACTGCTTAACTTGAGAAGAATATTTCTATGAAAGAAAGCACCATGGGCAGTGATAGTTCTTCTGACTTTCCAAACAAAATTGTTATAGTTCAGTGCTATTAATAAAATTAGTATAACTAAGCATTGATTTGTTAATTAGCTACAATATTTTTAACTAGAAAACTCTTTTTTAACTGCAAGTTGGACACTCTATGTGAAAATGAATATCACTGGAAAAACATAATGTCCAAAGCCACACTAGTATTGAGAAAAGGGAGAAAAGAAGAACTTTCTTTTTCTGCTACAGAGAATTTAATGAGGAGAATAATTACAATTCTAGCTGGAGAAAAGCAGAGACTGTTTTGGGTGATAATATTCATATTGAGTGAGATGAGCTGTTGATATATCAGCTTTTTGCTGTAAGGGAAAGGAGAGGTAATACAGAAGATTTTAGTAAGTTCAATATGAGTAATATAGGTAAGAGACATAAATACATAAATAGAAGTTCAAGATCAAAGTAGTGATGAGAGATCAATGATCAGGTATCAGCAGTCTTCTTTGTTTTGCTTATAAACATCCATCCAAAGGTGGTGGTACAAGTGGCTGTGAAGAAAATGAGATTTTTCTCCGTAACTTTTCCAGGGAAATAACAGCCAGCAGGTAGAAATGGTCAGAGGCTAGCAGGGGACAAAAGGTTGATTCAAAGTAGTTTGCATAAACCAGTCTATGGATAGATTGGGATGGAAATACCAGCACATTAGTGACAGCAGATAAAACAATGTTAAAAGAAGAAAGAATCAAAGAAGGTTGTCTGTAAGAGATCTTTATTTATGGAAAAAAAATTAATACCTCTAGAAGCAATAAGATGAAGGAAGAAAACTTTTTCATAAGAAGACCAAGGGAGAAGGTAATCCTAAATTTCACTGGTGTTTAACAAAAAAATAAATCCGATCCTTTTCCAGTAGAGTCTTTCTAATGTATTTCTCACACAAAAACTAAGGTACATCTTAGCTTTATCCAAGTTTGTGATCATGCTCTAGCTTGATAAAAAATTTTAAAAAGCTACAATTCAAATAAATTTTTAGTGCAGTCATTGGAATAATAAGTCATTACAAAGTGTAAATGTTATGTTTATTAGTATAATTTTTGTGTTTGCTCTCTAACAAATTTATTGTGTATGTCCCAAACAGAAGTCTGTGTAATATCATGATTGGGGGGTGGGGGTTTGGGCAAGATTTATTTCATGTTTTGAAGAAAAGCAAAAAATTGATTTCTAGTACTTCTAAGGTAGGCGGAAAAAAGTCTGCAAATTAACTTCAAACTAAGGGCAAAATAAAAAGCAAAACAGAGGCTCTTACTTTTTCTCTGAACTAGAATTTAGAAAGTAATTACATTCACAGCAACAATGTTTATGGTGCAGTAAGTACAAAATTTAGACCAGTGGCTAAATCAGTACACGAAGCCTTCATAAAGCTCTATTATCACCTAAGTCCTACATTAAGGAAGAAAGTAATTCATTTTTAGACTTGTGCCTAGGGCATGTTTGACACAAACCCTATATAGTTTCTTTTAAAAGCTGTCTTTGATTACTAAATAGTTTTGCTTAGAAACTGCACCTTTACCTTTAAAGGGTAAAGGCAAAGCTTTTAACATGGTGCTAAATGTTCTCCTGTACTTTGTACAGTGCTTCAGATAAGAAAAAGGTAAAGGTTTTAGCTTTTAGAAGAGAGTGTGTTACCACAACTGTAATTTGCATTTGCAAATGCACAGGATTTTTACTATTAAATTAAGCCCAACAGCCAGTTTAAGCCATCAGGGAGTGGTAGAGCTAAAGAGTGGTGTAGCAGATACTGTAAGTGAATTACAGGAGGTATAAACCACCCCTTAAGGGAGACATACAGCAGGGAGGACCACTTGAAGCACAAAGCTGTCAGGGAAATCTCATACGAAACAGGCAAGTCAGGAAGTACTAGTGCTAGTTGGACAAGAAATAGATGACAAGTTATATGAGTATCTGCAAGAGGTGTGTGTATAATTTATCACTACATGTGTGGTATATACATTTATATTTTGAATAAGGGGATTGTGATTCCTTAGTTCTCTCATAAATAGAACTCTGAAATTCTGAAGCATTATATGCCCTTGCCTCTTACTTAAAGCATGTAAATCCTTTTGACAAAGCTCATCTTGCTGGTTTTATGCATTCTTAGACTTTTCAATTTTGCATATGAAAAGCTGAAACTTTTGTGTGGCTGTCAGTGAACAGAAGAGCCTGTGTTACAGTGCAAAGTGTAATCTGACTTATAGCACCTTCCAAAAAGCAAATGCTGAGTGTCAAGCCCGCAGACATCCAGTGCAGAAGAACAGACCCTGACAGTATTAGCTACTAAAGTTGCATATGCAATTCCTTGCCTCAATGCATCCTCTCCAGTGCCATGGGTCCTCTCTGGGATGGACTTGTAGGTGGGCAGAAGAAGAGGAGAAGGCTGCTGGGCCTGCAGCTGTCATAGCAACTACTCCAGATTTTTTTTTAGGGAGGCCATTAGGAAATACAGGAACAACCCCTTTGATCACCAAGGGATTTTGCAGACTAGGCC
Source organism: Eulacestoma nigropectus (assembly GCA_013397775.1). Taxonomy (NCBI): domain Eukaryota; kingdom Metazoa; phylum Chordata; class Aves; order Passeriformes; genus Eulacestoma; species Eulacestoma nigropectus. The sequence continues at coordinate 64,321 of VZTE01004191.1, read as the reverse complement.
ACTTGCTGTGCACAGGAATGACAATTTATTATGTGTTTTGTAAAAGCAATTGTTTTTAATCATGCATAATTCACTGCAGAACAAACACCTTTTTAAGCACAGAAAGCAATTGAAGGCCTAGAAATAACCTGAAGTTTTAAAATGTCCAATTTTTAATATGTTTTTTAAGGAAACAAACCTTTCCTTAACCCATCATTCAAGTGATTTATTTAGTCTTCATATAGACTAGGAATTTGGACAGTATCTAATCCGTCTGCTTATAGAGAAAGTTGTCGTTCATTTGCCACCTGACAGAGAGAGCTACCCTGGGGGTTAACTACAGGTTCTTGTGCTGTCTGAGGGAGGGGGCAGCAGTTTATGTTATTTCACTTTTTATAGTCCTTGCCTGTGTGTTTGCAAAGCTGTTTTAAATTCACTACTAAAAGTATGCCCAGCCATGCGAGTGACTGTGTTGATGTTTACTGCGGTGCAGGTCTCAGTGATACCTTGCAGCAATGAGTTCCACAGGTTTTCCACCACCTACTGTTTGGAAAAGTATAATTTATTATTATTAGATTTATGACTTTTTCCCATTTCAGTGGAGACACCTTTTCTCCTCAGATGAGTTAGGGTGAATAGTTTCTGATCTACATTTTCTCTCTGCTCTTTATCATCTTGTATCCTTTGATCATGCTCATTCTTAGTCACACTTTTCTGTAAGCACTCTCAGTCCTTTCGATCATTTTATCATTCTTACTGCACCTTTTGCTGATGTATCTTTCTTAGATGGGCTAACCAGAAATGAGCAAAGTACTCCAGATGAGGCCAAATTATTGATATACATAACAAATAAAATCCTAGCACTGTTGAAGTTGCTGTGAATTCACTGTCATTGAAGGGCTGAGGTTTCTCCCAGTGCTGTCACATTTCCCACATTATTCTTCCTACTAGTTTTCATATATTCAACTTCAGAATATGGCAACTTAGACTTAATCTAGAATCCTACAGATTCCATTAAATCCATTAAATTGCTGTTAGTCCTCAGATCAGGAGTTTTTCTCTGTGGACATGATTATTTCCCTCCCCAAACTACTGTGATGAAAAGGGTCAAATTTTGTCCTGATTCATGTTTGTTCTGGATGTTAGTAACAAATCTTGATGTTAGTTTTGAGTAGCTGAAACTGAGAGAAGCAGCACAGACTGAAACAATGCTGTTTGTGTTCACAATGACCTTTAGCTCTAAAATCCACTAAAATACATTATTTAGTATATGAAAGCAAACAAATTTTTTGCCTCAGTAAATGACTGTCCATAGTACAATATGAGTATGAGGCAAAACAAGTCAGAGTTTTTTTACAGCGTCTGCAAAAGAAATCTGTTGGTTTCTGTTTCCTCTCCAGAAACGTCTAAGAAATGTTCAGATTGTTGCTGCCTAATAAATACAGTAAATGAAATGTTAATAAATCGCCAGCAATTTAGCCTGACAATAACATGGATTGACCACATTGATTACATTGATTATGTTTCATATATTTACAATATGTAGACACAAGCCTAATTTATTTTCTGAAGAGTTCAAGGTAGGTATCACTGGTTTAAAAAAAGGCAAAACAAAACAATGGAGTAATGTTTGTGGTTGCTATCTGCAATAATCTAACGCTGACAGAGAGCAGTATTTTATTTAGTAATTAACAGTGTAAAGGGGAGAGAAGCTGTCATGTTGGTTCTTAAGCTGGGGAATGTGATGAAAGATGATATCTGCGATCTCATCCTTTCCACTTGTTTAGGATTGTCAGAATGAGAAATGTCAGCATTATGAAAGCTCAGCTCTGCTCTTGATATGATAAAACCCTTCAAAAGCCAGTCTTTCTTTCCTTTTCCCCCTCCTTTCTCCCTCTCCTGCTTGCACTTGCTTTTTTTATTTATCCTGTTTTGTTAGATGGCAGAAATATAATTCTTTTCTTTCTTCCTATTATAAGCCACCATTTTTGTTTTATTATATGTTTCACAACCCCTAATGCCCCACTGAAAATTACCTTGTTAAATGACAGTGTTTCAAAGCCATGAATCCTTTCCACCATTCCCTCAGAGGTTTGAAACAGTCAACAGACTGTAAAGAATAAATAATAAAAAAGTATTGATTATTTTGATGACTGTGAGATTCAATTAAGTATTAATTTTGCCCTCCAGTGGACCTATCAAGGTATTCAAAAGGGAGGATTCGGCTCAACTAAATGCGTGCTGAGTGCTTCAGCCTTAAATAGGGAGAAAATGTGTTTACCTACAGTATTTGAAGAGGAGTGCATTGATGCACAGAGTCCAATATTTAAGTGCTGTGCAAATTAAGCCCTGGTGACAGTGACATTGTTTTCGGCAATATGAGTATTGACTAAAAAAGTGCATTTGATGACAGCTTAAACTATTTGTATTGATTAACATTTTCATAGATTATCATGTGTCATATCAAATTCACTTTTCAGACATGAATACATTAAAAAACCCATAGGCAAACATCGACCAATGTGAGGATGGGACAGAGGGAACATGCTAGCCAACCTACTTGCTCGCTGGTCACCTGTTCTCTGCATAAGAGCCATTTAGGCATGAACTTTGCAATAAATAGCTGCTAGAGAGAGCAATAAGGTCACTTGTTCTTTTTCTTTTTTTAGTTTTTTTTTTTTACTCTGCTTTCTATGCTGTCATGATATTATGCTTATTAGTTTGCAAATGGAATAACCGAGTGTGCTTGGAAATAATGCCTGACCCCCAAACGTCCTCAATGAGCAGAAGATAAAAGAGATTCTAATCATCAAGAAAAAATTTAGATGTGTATATATATATGTGTAGTCTTTTATGGGGGATATAATGTTGCAAACACAAGAATAATTGCAAACTGTATGTGTAAGTATCTTCCCTAATTTTGTCTTTTAGAAAATGGTTTCTGTGTTTTTTATTCTTAAAAGAAGAATGTGTGTTTGTGTCTTTATGGACTTTTGGGGCATAGTATCCCAACGACAAGAGCAGTTAGAAGAAAACGGTATTTCTGTTAAAAGTATGTAATGAAATGGCTATTTGATGCTGTGTATTTTCATAGAAATGCTGGAATGCTGGAAACTGTGTATTTGGTTTTGTTGATGTTGTACAGCTGAGGATGCCTCTTTAAATCACTATGGAGCACTCACAGGGGGGTCCTCTTCTGTGGTATCGGAGCATATAGGAATTTCTTTTCTTACTGTGCTAAGGACAGGGTGAGGTGTAAAAACATACACACAAAAAAAGCACATCCCACAATTAAAGCTATGTTGGTTATGTTGCTTTCATAGAAGTTTTTCTCCAAAGCATCCTGAATCTCTCACATGCTAGTTGAGCTTTAATAGGGTGGGGAGTAATGGAAAACTCATTGGATCTGTAATAGCTCTTCACTTGACTGCAGCCAGCAATAACAGCAGGAGCAGCCAGAGATAAGAGAGAGAGAGAGAGAGTGTGTGTGTGTGTGTGTGTGTGTGTGTGTGTGAGAGAGAGAGAGGGAGTGGAAGAGAGAGTATCCGCACACCAAAGCTGCCACTTTTTTCCCCCTCACTCTTTTTTTCCCCCCATCCTAGGATCCAATGATAGCTGGACAAGTCAGTAAGCCCTTGCTGTCACTGCGGAGTGAAATGAATGCAGAGTTGAGAGGTGAGGACAAGGCAGCTACTTCAGACAACGAGCTGAATGAGCCCTTGCTTGCGCCTGTGGAATCAAATGACAGCGAGGACACTCCCAGCAAGCTCTTCGGTAAGTCTGTCTAGGTATTTCATTTCACTGCTACCATGTTGTCCGGAAGAGCAATCTCCCCCTGTTCTTTTT
>VZTE01004191.1:6670-56127 GCA_013397775.1 Eulacestoma nigropectus | reverse complement strand
AAGGTTTTGTTCCAGTGAAATTACATCTTAAGTTTCTTGTGCTGGATCTGGTGACTGTGGTTTTCTTTGGTTCATTAGTGGGCTTTTGATCTTTTCATAATGCTGTGTATGCTTGAAATATGGAGGGGGGATATGGGAGTTAAATGAATCTGCACACATTTAAATAAACAAGATTTTATTTTCAAACCTCTGCATTGGCTTTGGGATTTTATTTTCCTTTCCCATGTTGTTACCCATGTTTCAGAACTGTGTGCATACTTCTATATAACTATATACATGTATACATATACATGTATATGCTGCAGAGAAATAAGGTAGAAGTTGCTTCTAGTTGATTATATTTTGCTAGTAGATCCTTTGTATTACTCTTTAAAGAAACATATGTTATATATATATATATATATATTTATTTTTTTTTTAATTGGAATTGCCTTGATTAGAATTTATGGCACTGGAATAATTTCAGTTACAAAGGACAAAGGACTAAATTGTCTTTTACCTCTTGAGACAGTGGTCTCTGCAGGTCAGAGCAGAGGTCATTGCCAGGTTGCTGTGGAAGCTCACATTATCATCCTTAACGGTATATCTAGCCTGTGGGGGCCTTCAGACTATGAGCTTTCATCAGTGTATTTAAGGATGATTCTCAGTGGTTTGGTTAGATCTGCAAATTTTAAAGGCCTATAAGATCTCTGCCCATCAGGAACACTTTGCTAAGGTTTGGTAATTTCAGTGGAAGAAAGCAATGTGTATTTGTTGCTCTTGATGCATTTTAAAGCTCTAGTGAATATTTCTATTCTGATAGTGAGGTTCTTGGCCCAAATAGTCTCTAGATTAAAATCAGAGGCTTCTTTTAGATGGTGCAGACATAATATTTGAAATATGTTTTACCTGCATATAAAGCTTCTTGTCTATTCGTATAATTTTATTCAGTAATTTCCACATTGTGGATGCTTTGTTTTTAGACACTGTTGGTTATCCGTGCCATAGGACTGATCCTGCTAGTGCTTGAATGTGTGATACTTTCCTTAAAGCAAATAATCTGTGGATTAGGAACCCTATTTAATTACAAAGACTGTATGAGAAATATTAATGGGTGGCATGTTTGCAGGACTGAGTCATCATACAGGCTTGTAAATCCATTTTCTAAAATGTAGAGATGTCTTGCTGAAATAATGAGTAAGTTCTTAAAGAACTCAGAGATCTGGCTATGTGATTGATATTTCTGAAGGATATATTTGACATGAGCATTTTTAAATAGGTATTTGGAAACAGTTAGGGACTTTAAATACTCTGAATAATGCTGTTGTCTGATTTCTTGGCAGAGTTCTTACTCTCAGTGGGGCTTGCACTTGTGAATGGGGAGTAAATGCCCATTAAAACCTAAACAGATGTTATGACTTCAAACACAAAGCACGATGCAATGGTAAGATAGAAAATCCTTCCTCAGCTCAGCTTTCCTGCTGTGCTTAGGTATTGCAGGTAGCTCAGGCAGTGGTGGTACTGGTGCTAGCACATGTATTCCAGCTCTGAGGAGACCAGTCTTTTAGTCCCTTAACCTTTGATGAAAGCAATATTGGGCTGATGAAGGACAGGCATTGCAGCCCCACTAATAAATCCTCCTGCTTGTATGGAAATAAAGAAGACTCTTGTAGCTGTTCCTGAAATGTGACAAAGACCATTTAAAAAAAAGCAAAGAAAAAACAAAAGTTGGTTTGAGTATAAGTTAATAGTGTTTTGGGGTTTTTTTTAAGTGTATGCTATGTGTTTCTTAAATGAGGCTTGAAGTCTGGTTTTCTGTATTTATACACAGAACAACTAACATTAGAGAGGGAAGAAAAAAAAGAATTAAATACTAGTATGTAATTGGTATGACTGAATGACAAATTGTTCCTTTTTAATTAATCTTTATTCTCTCTGTCTTTGAAGTTATAAAACTAGCAACAAACTTGTTTAAAAGCAACATAAATGGCTGGCTGTTTCAAAGGGGACTTGCTGGCTACTAGACAGTAAACAGGTAATTTGTGAAAGAACTGTTAGATTCTTTGATTGAGATCCTTGCCAGTTTGTGTTTTGAGATTAATAATAGATCAGACACTTGCACATTTGAAAAAGAAGCAAATGTAAAAAGAAAAGGAAGGAGAAGTGTATGTTTCTATTGGACTTCACATGATTAATCGAGGTCTCCGTGGGAATGTGCAGGTGAGGCAGATGTAGGCAAAGTTAGATTTGTCCAAATGTACACATGGCACCACTTAACACCTCTCTTGATTTCCTTATGCTAAACAAAGAGGCAGCAAGTGCTTACACCAAACTGGCACCCTGTAAGGGGGCAATCTGTATAAAGTTTCCTGCTGTCAGTTTAATAAATTTTTTAAAAATATCCAAAGGCAGAGGTAGCTGTAGGAAGCTCATAGTAACAGTTGCCATTCTCCTGTGGATCATTTTTCTCTTTAATATCCTGTGTAGCACTTGGTTTTCTTTGTGTTGTCTTCCCAGGTTTTGTTCCTTCTGTCATTTGTACGTTCTTAGTTTTAATTCTTTCTCCTTGTTAAACGGTTTCTTCTGTTGGATCCATCATCCATCATTAAAGGGAGAGATGGTCAAAGGGTGGGAACATCAGCTTTATTGGTTCTTATACTTTGATTTAAATGCATATTCAATATATTAAGGTTTCTTCCACTAATGGTTTATTTTCTGACTTTTTACATGACTACCACTAGTACTACTGTTAGTACTAACAAAATAACATTATTTTGTGAGTTACAAAAGAATTTTTGACCAAGTCAGAGGCAGCAGCTACATTCAAATGATGAAATGAGAAAATTAATGCTGAACAGGGACAAAACCAGAATAAAATTAAATGCATCATAATTTGCAGGTTTCAACAGGAATATTATTTTTTCATGTAAATGGCTTGATGTTTTTTAACATAAAGTCTTACTTTTCTCTTTTTCCACCATCTAAAAATCAAAATCAATATCAGTATGAAACAAAGGAAGATTCGTATTGTGACATGTCCTGCTTTATGTTGTGATACTGCTTTGATGCTCTCAGAAGCCCCTTTACTTTGAAAGCAGAGGTCATCTAGAGAAGAATAGTACCTCATTCTGTCTGGCTAAGTAGAATCTGCCATTTTCAGAGAGACTAAAATTGGGTTTGTTCTCTAGATTTCAGGTATATCTATATCTACCAAATCAATGGACAACGCATATTCCTGCACTCTAAAGCATGTTTTTTAACACTAAACTACTGCTTGTCTATGCCTGAAAGAAATTTGGATTTCTGTTTTTATTTTAGAATATACAAGAAGGGTTGTTGGGAAAGTGGGAGTTTTGTTTTTCTTCTCAGATGTCCTTTTTTTTCAGAAAGGTAGACCATCATTATAATTTCTGAACAGTTTGAAGTTGTCTTAAAGAAATGTTATGTTTCACAAAACAGAGTAATCACACTACTTGAAAGTGATTACAAAAGTTAAATATATATATATATATTTGTCATATATATAAATTAACAGCCAGTGTGACTGAAATATGACATCCATTATTTTAATACGATAAAAAAACTCAAGAGTCCTAAAACAATTTCATGTTACACTGAAGATTTGAATGTTACACAAATAAGTAATAAAGACTTTTTTGCATTAACAACAGCATTTTCTACAGCAGTCTATCATTAGATTCATTCTTTCAAAACTAGCATGGAGTTTACAGAATAGCAGTAGTACTAACTTTTATAATATTGGCTTTTAGGAACATCTTTGTGCTTTTCAGTTCAGATGGTGGTCGTATGGTTTGGTGACCATTAAAGATTCTGTTAAACCATTTTCATTTTATAGCTCAGTCTCCTATGTGATAAAGTCCCACATTTTAAAATCTCGGTTTTAAGTTGTTGAATAAAGAATTACTAGCAGTCAGTTGCCTTCCAGAAGACTATAAAGGAAGTCCTCTCCCAGAGCACACTGGACGCGCAGCCTAGCCTGTTATTCTCACCACAAACACCAAAGCTTGTAAAGTAGAATGCTGGTAAAAACAAAAGTGCCATCTTCCCTGTCTTCCCTTCTCCTTCCTTACAGCCAGGCTTGGAGCTGTTCCTCTTTCTTCTGCTCCTTGGTGTGTGCACAGCTGGAAACACACATAGAGCTGTGGCATGGGCAGTTGCAAAATGAATTTTGCTTCCATCTGTCAAGGTCTTTAGGCTTCTGTGATTTGTCTGAAGCTTAATGTTTGGGGGAGTTTGTTCCTTGAAGAGGATGATCAAAAACCTTTGTTTAATCAAGAAGCCAGAATTGCTTTTCAGTTAATATACCTTAAGGCATACTTTAATATATTGTACTATTAAGTATGTGTAATTATTTCTTGAGATAGCACAGTATTAACTGGAGAGGAAGAAAAATAATTTGAATTCAGTCTAATCTCTTGAGCAAATACTATATGGGGTATCTTTTGTATTTTCTTTTGCATATAATTAGGATTTATTCATGTGGTGTAGAGATGCTATGTTTCCTCAGTGATTTGAATAAACATGAGGCCAGATTCTGACAGGTCTCAGGTGACTGTCCATCACATACACAAGAAAACCATCGATTTCAACAGGATATTCATCCTGTCAGTACTTGCAAGCCAGTTTGGGGCCTCCCCTTGTCTTAGGCACTCCTCTACAGTGGTTTCTTATGTTGTGGAGCTAAAATCAGCCAAGGAAACATACTGACAGGAAGGAGCAACCACTCTATAATTATGCTGCATTCATATTTAACAAATGATGAATTATGGAACCAGTCCTGGGGTTACTTTAGATTTCTGCTTTGCTGTGCAGGTATATTCCATGAGTATTGCTAAGGTTCTGCGACTCCACCTCTGCTGTCATGGGGAGGTCAGTGTAGGAATGTAGGTAAAGCTTCCATTGAGGTGGAAAAGTTTTTAAGTAGAGTAGATTATCATAATTTAAAAAATAATAAGGAACATAAATGGTAATTATTACTAAAACAAAACCAACTAGAGAAATCACAGAGATAAAAGGGAGGAGAAGGAAATTAGGTAGATATATATAAGTTCAACTGTGATTGTAAAGGTAAAGGCTTTATATTTCTCCTCCTTTCTTATACTTCCTTGCCTGAAATCATATTTGAACTGCAAGTCACAAATCTTTATGAAGGAAAAACGGAATTTACAGCTGAAAGAAAACAGGAAATGAAAACATTTAAAAATATTTTTTCTACTAATTGAATATACTTTACTCTCATAAGCACAGTAAACTTAGTGATAATATCCAGAAAGAAAAGCATCTGCATAAGTTGTTTGAGTTGATGTGGTTTTTTTCTTCCTGGTCTGAAGAGTGTGAGGGAAACTCTTGTGTGGCTCTGTTGCTGGGATTTGATGCATTGTTTTCAGAGTCTTCTCATTTTAACTATGTGGATATAGCACAGTGAACCTTCTCATAACAGTTGCTGAGAAGAAAAAAAAAATCTTTCAATCAGCTGGTCCGGCTTGCTCCTGCTCTCCCCAGCCCCCACACCTCTTTGCTTTTATGAAGCAATGAATAAAAGAGGGACCAGATGATGCAAAGGTTTACTCAGATGAGATGTGCTAGTCAGTGAGCAACTTTGGATTTGCGGGACTCCGGCTTGTGACCGTGGACCTCAAAGGGATTGAGTTTGGGGGTCAAGCCTTTCTCACATTTGTGTAAAATGATGCTGGTATATTTTGAATAGCACTTTACAAATTTTTCAGGCTTGCATGTCTCAGCAGATCCTGACTGGTGTAAAGGCTGATGTGCTAGAATATAGGGTGCATTCTCCCAGCAATGGCAGTGGGGATGTCTGGGGCTCTATTGGAAGGGAGATGAAGGAGAGTTTTGCTTTATACTCTGTCTGAAAACTCAGGCGTGAAACATTAATCATAAGGAGCAAAATCAGGCCCTTTCCTGCAAAAACAACAACAAAAAAAACTCTAGGCTTTGGTCAGGTTTTTGGTTATTTATTTTTAATAAATCATTCTTCTGGTTTTGTGTTCTCTTTTCTGTAGGTTCATATAACTGCTGTATTTCAAACCAGTTTAAAACAGTTAAAAAAAAAAAGTGTTCCCTAAAAGACAGCATACTGCTGACTGTTTTATTTTGTTTATATCTGATATTTCTTATGGTATTCAGATGGTTGTAATAGTCTAGCACAAGAGCTGCATGTCTTGTCATCTGTACTATATCAATACGTTTTTATAATGATACAATAACCTGAACCCTGTAACAGTTTATGATCCATCTGAGAATTCTTATGGATTCTCAGAGTGACGGAGGCCTGAAAAAAAGAACTTGACTGCTTTCGCAAAACTGGTGCTGTGACAGGAAAAACTAGTGTGCCTGTGATTTAGTTGCTAAGGAATCATATTGATCTGATTCGTCATTAAACTTTTAAGTTGGAAAAAAAAGAAAGAAAAAAAGTCAAGCTGCTTGAAGGTGGAAAAACAGTGATGTGATTGTGAGGTTCTGCAATACAGGTAAACTGTGCCGTACTGCTACTAATATTGATTTGTTATGATTAATAAATATGGTTTTATGCATTACCCATGTACTTTCTCTATAATAGTTCTTTTTTTAGAGCAGAAGAAAATTGCCTCTTGCTCTTTATTTTTCATTGACTATTTTTAGTCAATGATAAATAAAGAACTTTAACAGCAGTCTGATTACAGGAAAGACAGGACTTTAAAAACAGAAATGTAGCAGTAATGAATAACCATGCAGCAAGCTACACACATGCAGCCATTTTAACATTTGTAATGGTGCTAATTTCCTGGCTTTTTAAAATATGCTTCCACATGAGCTCTCAAAAGACATAAAAGCTTGGCATGTAAAGTAAATTGTTTGTCACTTGCTGACGACCTGCCATATTTATTGTCAGGAGAAATGGACATTAGTTGGAAAAGCAGTTGTTAAAGGCCAAACAATTTTTAAAGATGGCAAAGATGTGCAAGGGCTTTCCTTTTTCTAACAATGAGCCACCCCTTCAGACATCAAAAGACAAGATAATAAGACACTTCAAGCACAATTCAAGATTATATTCAACATCTAAAGGCTCATCTCCTGTCAGTTTGCATTTACTCTCCCAGGGATGTGATGCTTCTATCATCATTCTGTCAAGAGGAGTCTGGCAGAAACGATGAGGGCCCCTCATTTCACACACTTAGTGTTTTTTATCAGATAGCCCATGCTCATTCTCATTCAGCCAAAATGGAGGGATAATTTGAAGAAGGTCATGCACAAGTACAAAAATCTTGTGCTGATTTGTGTGATTAGAAGGCATTAAAATTGCACGTTTATGTTAGTTCTGAGATGTTTTGTCAGTTTATTTAGTAATACACTGTTGAAGCATTAAAAATATTTTTTAAAGCTAAAAAGGAGGTTTTCTTAAAACAACACACACTCTATTATTTAGCAAATATTTTGAACAGTGATCTATTCTAAATGGCATTATTTTAATATAACCTTAAAATGCATTCACCTCCCCTTTCCTCTTTGAGAGTGGAATATTCAAGAGCTCCAGGGGTGAAACCTTGGCCCACTCATTAGCATTTCACTCACTGGTCATGTCATTCTTGGAAGTTTTATTTGGATAAAGATTTAGGATGCTGAATTCAGCATATCAATATAAAGGGAATAATTTTAACACCTGGATCTCTCCACCTCTTGTCTTGGCATTACACACTTCTTTTTGCTATCAAGGAATGTTAGGACAAGGTACAGAAAGGGAGGATGGAGTAAAACTGTTTTTCTCATTTCTGAATTCTTTGATTTAAGCACTAAAAATAAAAAAGACTGGATAGCGCTGTCAGTGTATCTTTTACATGAAACTGGCTCCAATATATAAACCACACATGGACCATGTAACATGGAGGAGCCAGGCCTCTCCATCTCCCATTGAAACCAATGGGATGTGAGGCAGTTTAACCCCTCTTAAAACAGAGGCATAGCTGAGGGACTTGGCTGGAGCTGCTCTGAATCTTGAATCAGGAATTTATCAGCTGTTATAGGAATGAACTGTGAAGGAATGTGCATTTGGCCTTGTGGAAAAAAACCCTCTGTTCTGTGGCTTGCCTTTGCACAACACAGGGGAATAAAAGGTAACCTGCAATCATGGTGCATTCCAAGGGGTTTCACTGGACAAGAAACCACAAGGAAATTGGGAAGCTGTGAACAAATTGTCAAAAAGACTCATGGAATTTCTGACTGACCTACTGGTAGGAAACACTAACAACTTCCACCTCAGTGGTACAGTATTTTTGCTGCAATGGAGAGTGACTTCTCAAAGGAATTTGCTCTTCTACACATGTAAGTGCCTTCATGTATATATCAATGTAGTGCGCAGTATTTCTAGGGAAATTATAAGGCGCATTTAAACAGCTGTGAATGTTTAAACTGACTGTTATGCCCAGAATAAAAAGCATTTTTTGCTCTCACTGAAAATGCTTTCCTGCTTTATTCATAAGGCCTATCTATATTCAGAAATTTGTATTCTTTCTGCTGAATTATTCTGGAGCAGAACTTACAGCTGTTTCCACATCAGTGTGATTCTCTGTGCATCCAGTTTTGGTCTGCCCCACACTGTCCAGTGGAAAACCAGCATCCTCTGAGACTTTGCAGGGAGACAAGGAGATTCATTCTCAAAACATTAAGGAGTGACTAAGATTGAAGGGCAAATAGGACCAAAAGGCAGCATGAATGTAGTTGTGCAAGATCCACAGTACCACCAGAGAGAGCAAGTGGTCACTCTTAAGGGCTTGTATTCTGAACAGAATTTGATTTCTAATAGGACAGGATTTATTTGGTAAGTTTTTACCATGTCTATGGACCAGCTCAGGCCTGTTTCATTATCATCTTTTTTTCAATAGAAGCATATAGGCTTATATCAACTGTGGTTGCTATGTGTGTATCACTATTTTAGTGAAGTTGTTCCCCAGTATTTCTGTACATTGAAGGTCAGATTCTGAAATGCTGTAGTACATGGGGAGGGGAGAAAAGATTGACTGCAAATAGAAATTCAGCTATGCTTGAATCTGTCCTAGCTTGCTTGTCTATCTTCCTTACTGAGTCCCTTCCTATGTGCTCTAGGAGACTTTCTTCCCTGTGCCTGGGGATGCTCTTCTGGCAGTCCATTTCACAAATATGAATGTGCAGAAAAGAGACACTGATAACAAGTGCTGTTAAAGGTCTGTAAATTGTTTTCCATCTGGTCTTAGATCCCAAACTGTGGATGATGTAGGGATTCATGCAGGGAAACTAATGCATGTGCTCAGTGCCAGGGAATAAACCAAGTGTCCCAAGACTGAGCAAAAACTCTGTTTAAGAAATATTTAAACTGTAGCTATTGTGCAGTCCACTGGAAGAATTCACATTAGGATCCAGGAAATGAAAATGAATTCCCATAAATGAAGATGGAGGAGCCACTGTATTTGAGGCATTATGGATGTGTTTTATCTTTCTGTCTATCCTCCTGTAAGTAACGGGGATAGGTAGTAGCTTCTGCTGAAGTTAATATATTGATTTGCTCTGTGCTGTGCACCTGGCTGCTTTCTGTACCACTATCTAAGGTGTTCTGAAAAAAACCTGCCTGATGCTTTAGAGAAAGAGTCATTGTGATAAAAAGTTCATATGTAAAGTTGTGAAAAGGAGGACTGCAGTTGCTGTGCATGAGTATACTGTTTCTAAAGCACAAGCATTACAAGCGGAAGTTTTGTTAATTTCAAAAACAAACTGAAAAAGCTGGAGTGGCAAATTTGATATCAGTTGTGCATTTTCAATGTACACAAAAGCTCTTCCCCAGAGCTTGCACTAATATGCAAAGACGCTGGGAGGAGCATGCACTTACGTAAAGCAAGTGTCTATTTAGGCTCTTGCACAATGTCACTGAGTAATTCTGTATGCTTCAGGGTTCGTGCTTACGTGAGTTGGCTGTGCATTGTTTCATGGGTAAGTGGAAGTGAACAAGCATGTATAAATGTGTTTCTGAAGATACAATTCAACCTCTTTGTGTTACCATTCAACAGTTTTTAAACTGTGTCTTTGACTGTGGCATTTCCTCTTAGAAAATTTCTGCCCAACAAACAGCTCATTAAATCAGTGATAAGATTCTGTTAAACAAACACTGGATAACACAAGATATCAGTCCCTGACAAGCACATGCACAAAATGTTGCACTTACTGGTTTTTGGAATGCTTTTGTGGGTTTTCTTTTGAAGTGGAGCTGTTGTTCAGGGCTAGAAGAATTATTGGATGAGCTACTAAATAAATAATGAAACCTGTAGCTATGAAATAAAATTTTTGCATTTTTAAAAATCATTACCATATTTATTAAGCGTATCTCGCTCTCTCCCCCAAAAAGATTTTCACCAGCTCTTGTCTCAGAGGCAGTAACACACAGCAGTAAGCTAAAAAAGAAACAGGAGTTATTTTTGCAAATCCTTCTGCCTTTGTATCCTTTGCTTGCTAAAAGCCAAGTTCTGACACAAGAATTTAAGCCATAAAATCCTGAAAAACACAGGTACTGAACTGTTCCGTTTCCCTGAGGAAGCTTAACAGCTCTGAATGTAGGAAAAAGTACTGATATTAGTCAGGAAAAATGCAAATTGTGAGTTATTTCAGTGAATGCTGGAATTATTTAATAATATTGGCTTTATGCTACACTCTTGTGTGCAGGAAGTCATATCACAATTTCTAGAAGATGGGAAGGGTGCTTTTTTGGTGGTGGCCAGTCCATTTTGAATATGTTCAATGTGATAGAGCCTATGGATCTGAAGTGTGTAATCCAATACAGAAGTGACTTCAGAGAGCATCCTACCCCATTAAATGTTTCAGAATGTGTTAAAATAAAGGCAGTTGAAATTCAATAAAAACAAGTGACACCAGGTAGAGCTTTAAAAAAGTCAGTCTATAGGAAGCAGAGGCTTATGAGGTAGCTGGAATTGGTCAGACAAAAAAAACTACTTTAACATGGTTACAACTATTTCTCCAACTGTTTTTGAATAGTCTTTTTGATTCCAACGTGAATTAGAGGGAGACGTGATAGCCTAGAGACTGGCTGTCTCTCACCTGCAGTGAAGCTCAGGTGCTGATATAAAATAACAGGATAATGGAATTTGTGGCTTTTTGAATGTAGGTATTTCTCAAATCAGATGTAGGGAGAAGGAGGATTTAGTACTGTCTGTTTTATTCCTTTAATTGCAAAATAAATTGTATATAAAGGCAGAAGCAGCAAAGACTGGATATTTGTCAGTTGTCCAGAAAGACATATTGGTTGAACTGCTTGGTATGTCATAAAATACACAGAATGTATGGGGAAATCTGTTGCAATACTGGAAATGTGTTCAGTAGTCTTTCTTATTCACATGCTGTGATATTGGTTCTCTAATAACTTTCCCAAAGCTGCCTATTCTTAGAGACAATTGTCATGTAAGTTCAGACAAGAGCCACATCTGCTTGTTTAATGAGATGTGACAAATGCCAGTGGATTCTGATAGAACATATATAACTTAAACATGTAGTACTCTAAAACAATCAATTTTTTACTGGAATGCTACTGTCCAAAGAGGAGACTTCTGAGATGCACCTTAGCTGCTGCCAATGTTGCATATTTTGACCACAAGAAGCATGGTGGTTTGCATGAACCATGCTTGTTTATTCTGCTTTATTTTTCTATAATGTAATTTTAATTGAAATAACATTCATGCATTTTAGACAAAGCAGAGAGCAAGAAACACCATCAAAATATCTCAGTTGTCATACCAATGCCATGCTGCATTACTTAAAAATTTTAAATAGAATCTTAAGCAATAAAATCAAACTTAAGTACCATGAAATGCTAAAACACTTGCATTTCAATCATGGAAACTTCTAGTCCGGGCTGTATGATGGGGACAAAATGCCTGCAAGTTGATAGAGAGGAGTTTTGCTGTCAGGATATGATGAACAGTCAAGGGAAATTAAGGGAGGCTTGCCTAGGACTGTGGCAATATATAATGACTCCAGGAGAAGCATTTTGATAATCCTTTCAGGTCCTGATCTGGGCACCAAGCAGCCCCTTCAGATACGCTGGGATGGCAGAGCTGAATGAAACCTGCATGGGGATTTGCATATCTGGAGACTGTGTGTCTAGTAAAGCACAGTGACTGTACAGCTGAAGAAGTATTTACAACTTTTGAAGACATTCTGTTCTTTGGGATGTGATCCTTTTCCCCATGGGGAGGACTGGGATGGAGAGGATTCCAATGAAAACCTGGGGGGTGATTCCTCTCTGCTGTTCACTCATTTACCCGTACAGGATAGAACTAGCTTCTATTGCCAGAAGGAATATTTATTTTAATAATTTAATAAAGACCATGTATATATGGCCTGTATTCCTATGACACAAGACCTGATTTTTACCTAACCTAATTAAGGTCATTTACACCCAAACTTAGTACATGTAAAATGCTATCTCAGCAGAATGGGAATGTGTTATGCCTATTTAACACAGATCTACCCATGGTGCAAGGCAGGAAAGACTTTTCTACTTTTGGATTATATTTTTATCTCAAATGCAGGACAGAAATATAAAACCCATAAACCCATTTATTTTTTATAGTGATGTATTGCTGTAAGTCACACTTTCAGCTGATAATCTTTACTCTCTATTGACCTGTTTTGTGAGATTTGGTAAACTAGCTAATAAACCTTTGCTCTTGCTACTGTTGAGTTTAATACAGTTCATTACATTCACTGCTGAAATAAAAACTACGGTTTAGTAAATTAAAAATTGTTCAAAATGTCTTAACAATAAGCACTTTGATATTTGTTCACAAATATATTTTCATGTTACATGCTAGTCAGCACAGAAAATTTTCTCTGATTCATCTTCCAAGTCACCTTTTAAAGAATGTATTTCGGAGTTTGGATTTAATTTGTATGCTTCAAGAAGTGTCAAATGCATAACTAGAGAAGTAAAAAGCATATGTTGTGACAGTAGCCTGCTCTGTAGGAGCTGTATTTGATTCTAGGGCAGTGAGGGCTGCTTCGGGAAGTCCTGAGTGCAGCAGATGCTGTTTTCCTACTTGTTTGTTGTCTCTGGAGCATAAGTTGGCAATTTAGAGTTGTTGGACTTGGTGAGCATTATAAGACTTTTTGCTAGCCCAGACAGTGGCATGACTCTGCTGGTGATGTTCAGTCCAGTGCAGATCGGTGAAAGGTTCTGTCCACCACTTTGTTGGGTATCTGTTGGATGAGAAAAGCCTCCACTGTGGATGAATGGTCTCATGTTTGGAGTAATGGTATGTGGTATCTATGATGGTGGGAAGGTTGGTTGGAGTACAACAGTGGGTACAGATGTTAGTTCAGTATTGAGATGAGTTTTAGGCTTCCTGCTGGAGTCTTCTACTTCAGACAGGCTAGAAAGAACAATTTGTGAGGACAAGAGATCTGTCTCTGAACTATTCAGTGTCTGTCTTCCTGTCAGGGAGCAGTGAGGCTTGCTGTTTCCTAAGAGGAGGTGAGCCAGAAGTGGAAGATGACCTCCAGTGATGGGAAGGGGGTACAGAGGGGTCTGAAACCAGATCCAAGGCCTTCCCAGGGATCTCAAATGGGAATATATGGAAATGGTGTCAAAGACAGGACTAGAGACAAGCTTACAACATATGTGCAAGAGTTTGGCTCAGGAGACAAGCTACCTACAGTGTAAATCCAAGGCGCATCCAGGAGGCAAGGCAAGAGACACGGGATGAAGGCTGGTGTGACTGAAGTGTAACTTCAGTAAGGGTTGAATGCTAAAGGCTCCCTGTCCCATGGGCAGGGCATGTAGGAGAAGGCCCCAGATCACCAGATTCAGGATGTTAAGACCTGTTGGTGCACTCATGCCTCTATACAGCACCATTTTCTCATTGGCAGCTAGAGCTGAATTCTGAAGTGTATTTGTAACTCAGCAAAAAGCAACTTAACAAGAACCTTGTAATGAAATGTATGTGGTAGGTTGTGGACACTGAAAAGCTTTAGTAGAGTGATTTTACAGCTTCCTGCAGCATTCTGTGAGAACTCTGTGTCTCTCACGAAAACTATGCAAAACACTGCTATGGGTTTTTGTAAACTAATTCTCTATCTTTGCACCTGCTGTTGTTCAGTTTGTATTGTTATGGTACACTGAGGAAAATATTTTGGAATGGGTGTTGTATAGCCTCCACCAATCATTCTAGGAGGTGATTGACCAAGGGACCAATAGTCCTATGCTACTCTTGCGAATCAAGTTATATAAACCGATTTATAATTAATTAAATAAGCCATTTTCTCCAGATCTTGGTCGTGTCGTTTCTCACCGTCCTGGGTACAACAGCGACAGTAGGTAGATAAGACACAAGTGTGGCAGGTTTTATTGGTCTACTCAGACCAGTGATGCTCAGTAGCTAGGTATATACGAAGCTTATTCCAGCCAGGGATGATGCTATTTTCACAATTTTTGTGACCAAGATTTAAGGGAAGATGCTCTGTGAACTTCACCATAATGGTTGATTCTATGAAGTTTGATGAGTGGCAGGTTTTTTCTCCCCACAACCTTAAGCAGTGGGGAAAGCTATATTCTTAGATCCTCCTTCCTCTGCTTTATGAGCCTGTGAAGACTGATTATACTGTATGTGCTGGGACCTTTTATAAAAAGCAGGTCTTATAGATGTAAATGAAGGCTTCCTAGCTTCTGGAATTAGCAGGGTTTTACTCTGGCAAAACTTTCTACTGTTTATTTTCAATGAAATAAGAGTGAACTGCAAACAGGAAGTACACTTTCCCTCACAAAATTTAATGGTGATCTTCATACTCTATGAGTTCTCCTTGGAGTTTTTTTGGAAGGCCATTCGAGCTTATCTCAGAAGAAAATTTTCAATATACAGCTTTCAAATGCAGGTCCAACTCTCCAAGAATCTCTGCTGGTGGTGGCTGTGGGACACCACACTGCTACTTTTGATTACTTCCGTGCATTAAACCCAGGTTGTCTTGTACAGCTACTGTCCTTTAAACTAAGGTAGTTAGGAAAACGTGTTCCATTTGTAGCATGTAACAGGTTGATACCACCCTGGTGATAACTGACTATAGCAAGTTAGTGGTGACTGTCAAAGGAATGAATTTTATGCCTGAGGAATATTAATGTGAGGTGCTCATGCATAAAAAAGAAGTGAGTTGAAATTTGCATAATACTTCCTGCACCTGCTTGAATGAACTGTTAGATTATTGTACCAGGCTGCCTCAGTTCAAATACTTCAGCTTTGCCATTCTCAATGGATTAGTAAAAATAATTGTGTGGTTTAACACAGTAATTTATATTTTGTTTGAGAGTCTTTGAGCAAACACCAGAGAGTGAAAAATACATTATAGACCTAGTGAGCTGTGCTGTGGGAAATGTAAACTAAAGCAGTGATATATCTTTAGGAGTTGCATCTCTTTTGCTACTTGTGAAACACCTCCTATTTTAATCAATTGTGAATGAATAAGATCTATGGTATAAACTGATGAATGAAATTTATTAAACTGTAACTATCATACAATATTTACAGAAGAATAAGGGAAATAATTACATTTTCCAGGGGTGAAGTTAAATTTGATCTCTGAGGACATGCCCAAAAGACAGCTTCTGATTCAAATGCTTACATTTTAAAGAGTTCACTGTTTTCCTTGTGCATGTCTTTACATGGCTCCTCTCACTTTGTGATGAGAGAGAAAAGTTGCCTTTATTTATTAAGATGGAGATAGTAAAGTATTCTAGTCTCCTCATGTACTTATCTCCTTGGGCTTCTTCCTTCTGATTAAGAATGCAGTAGGTATTGATATCATAGGTGTTGACTGCTAGATTCCCACAGCTGCACTAAGTGTAATAGGAGTTGAAACAGTTATTGTAACATATACACTCAAGGGTCATATGGAAGAGAGAACAAAATGAGATGGTAAGGGTAAAGCAGTCTAGATTTTTTATATTTAAAAAAAGAAAAAGCAGAAGTGTCACATAGCTTGGAGGTCAAATCCAGGTAGTACTCAGAAGACAGTAACAGAGAAAACAGATTTGTGGTTTAAAGTGCAGCTGTAAACTTACTAGCTGAGGTTATCACAGAGGGCTATCTGGTCCAACCTCTCTGCGCAGAGTTGTCCTAGAGCACATGGCACAGGATTGTGTCCACATGGTTCTTGATTATCTCCAGTGAGGGAGACTCCACAACTTCTCCAGTGCTCAGTCACCCTCACAGTAAAGAAGTTCCTTCTTATATTCAGGTGGAACTTTCTTGCATCGGTCTCTGCCTATTGCCTCTTATCCTATTGCTTGCCACCACTGAGAAGAGCCTGGCTCCATTCTCTTGGCACTCCCCCTTTGGATATTTATACACATTAATGCAGTCCCCTCTCAGTTGTCTCTTCTCAAGGCTGAACAGGCCCAGCTCTCTCAGCCTGTCCTTGTAAGAGATGCTCCAGTCCCTGATCATCTTTGTTGCCCTTCACTGGAACCCACTCCAGGAGCTCCATGTTGCTCCTGTCCTGAGGAGCCCAGAACTGGACACAGCACTCCAGNCCTCTCTCCACCTGCTGGCAATGTTCTTCCTCAAGCACCTGAGGATACCATTGGCATTTTTGGCCACAAGGGCTTACTGCTGGCTCACGGACAGCTTGTTGTCCACCAGGACCCACAGATCTTTCTCTGCAGAGCTGCTTTCCAGCAGCCTGGCCCCCAGCCTGTACTGGTGCAGGACTCTGCCTTTGTCGTTGTTGAACTTCAGACAGTTCTTCTCTGCCCATCTCTCCAACCTGTTAAGATCCTTCTGAATGTCAGCACAACGCTTTTGGGTATTAGCCACTCCTCCCAGCTTTGTGTTGTCAGTGAACTTGCTGAGGAGGCATCTGCCCCTCCCCACAAGTCACTGATGCACAAGTTAAACAATACTGGACCCAACACTGACCCTTGGCAGGCACCACTAGTGACAGGCCTCCAGCTAGACCCTGTTCTGCTGGATTACGTCCCTCTGGGATGTGCCATTCAACCAGTTCTCAATCCACCTTGCTGTCCACTTATCCAGTCCACACTTCTGGAGTTTACCTATGAGGATATTGTGAGAGGCAGTGTCAAAAGCCTCGTTGAAGTTGAGGTAGGCAATACACACTGCTCTCCCCTCATCCATCCAGGTAGCCGTCTCATCACAGAAGGCCATCAGGTTGGTCAAGCATGATTTGCCTTTAGTGAATCCATGCTGACTACTCCTGATCCCCTTCTTGTCATCCATGTGGATAGAGATGGCCTCCAGAATGAGGCACTCCATCACCCTTCCAGGGATTGAGTTAGGCTGACTGGCTGGTATTTCCCTGGGTCCTCCTTGCCCCTTTTGAAGACTGAGGTGACATTTACTCTCTTCCAGTGCTAAGGCACACCTCTCCTGATTTCTGCAACATTTCAAAGACGACCATTAACAGCCCTGCTGTGGTGTCCACCAGCTCTCTCAGCACTCGTGGATGCATCCCATCAGGACCCATGGGCCTGCAGACATCAAAGCTGCCTATGTGTTCTCTAAAGCAATTCTTCTTGAGCAAGGGAAAGTCAGCCTTCCAACGTTCCTTTACCCTGGTCCCCTGGGTCAAAGATTCCCGAGGGTTGGCCATGTCAGTGAAGACTGATGCAATGAAGGCATCCAGTTACTCTGCCTTCTCGGCATCCTTTTTTTAACAGGGTCCCCCCTCCATTTAGTAATAGGCCACATTTTCCTTTGTTTTCCGTTTGTTATTGATGTATTTGAAGAAACCTTTCTTGTTGTCCTTCACATTCTTGGCCAGGTTTAATTCCAGACGGGCTTTGACCTTCCTTGTCTCATTTCTACTTACACTGACAACCTCTCTATATTCAGCCCAAGTGACCTGACCCTGTTTCCATCTCCTGTGTATTTTCTGCTTCTGCTTGAGTATTGACAGGAGTTCTTTATTCATAAATGAAGATCTCTTTGTCCACTTTGCCCAATTTCTTGCTCATTGGGATGCATTGTTCTTGCACCTGGAGGATGTGATCCTTGAATATCAACCAGCTCTTGGATTTCTCTTCCCTCAGGACCTGTTCCCATTGGATTCTTCCAAGAAAATCCCTAAGAGTCTAAAATTCGCTCTCTTGAGTTACATCTCCATGGTTACAATCTTGTTTGCTGCCCTGCTTCCTCCTTGCCTCCTTCCTTGAGGCTGAGCTCTACAGTCTCATGGTCACTAGAGCCAAGGCTGCTCCTAACCTTCACATCTCCAGCAAGGCCTTCCCTGTTTGTTAGTATGAGGTCAGGCAGCACATCATTCCTTCTGGGGTTCTCACTGCTTGTGTCAGGAAGTTTCAGCCTCCCTGCCAAGGGCAGGGACACCTTCCACTAGATCAGGTTGCTCAGAGCTTCATCCAGCCTGGCCTTGAACACCTCATGAGAGGAGGCATCCACAGCTGCTCTGAGCAGCCTGTTCCCGTGCCTCACCACCCGTATTGAAAGAGTTTTTTTCCTAATAGCTAATATAAACCTACTTTCTAATTTTGATTTCTCTCTCAATACTGGTTGTCAGGGGCATGTAGGGGAGGGGTTGCACATGTGCCACTTGCAGAAGGCAACTAGGACAAAATGAGTGAAAGCCTTGTCTCTGGGGGGACTTTGGCTGGCAACCATTTCATATCTCACATGGAACAGGCAATCAGCAGGAGACCACCAAAGACACTGTACCCTCCAGAGAGGTTCTCCAATCAGATGGCAAAAAGTCTCCACCAATGGACTGCTGTAGAATGTTGGACTGGGCCAATGGTCTCCTGTCAGCAGGCAGACTTTGGGAGGAGCCAGGGGGCATAAAAGTAACTGCATCACAAGCTCTCGGGGCTTTTTGGGTCGAGGGCTTTCGGGTTTTGTGTTTTTGCTTTGGCTCTAGCCAGCGGGGCTTTTGGCCTCGTGTTTTGGGGTCTGGTCTTTTGGTCTTTTTGTTTTTTGCCCTGGCTCTAGTCTTTTTTTTTTGTTCTCTTTGCCCTGGCTCCAGCCTGCCTTTTGGCTCTACCCTCGCTGGCCCTTGCTCTCCCTCACACACTTGCCCTCCCTCTTGCTGGGCGCTTGGCGAGACACTGGTTGACTTCCAAGCCTCGTGTGTAGCCTGTCCTGCCCTAGCCCTTCGCCTGTTCCAGCCGCTGCCTGTCCTGCCTCCCCGTGTTCCTGACTGACGCCCTGCCTGCTTCGTCCCTCCGTTCCTGCCTGCCTCTTACCTTGCTTGGCCGATCCAGCTCGCCCCCACGATCCCCACCATGACCCTCTCCAGGGTTCTGGACCTCCTGCCCGAGCGCCCACTCACTCACCTCATGTCCGGCCACCCATCGCCGTGGGAGCTGTGTTTGTAGAGCTGCGTGTCTCTGAGAGCTGTGCAGGCTCCCCCACAGGCAGTGTGCACACACCCCCTGCCGTTGATGGCACTCCCCGACCTTCTGGTGGTAATGCCTCCTTTTTCTCTCTGTCTTCCCTCTCTCTCCCCCCATCCTTTCTTTATTTTCCTTCCTCCTTTTCTGTCTTTTCTAGTCCTCTTTAGTAGGGCAACTGCCTTTTTTTTTACTAATAAATCGTTCTCAGATACAATATTGTCTCATGTGACTTAATTTTGTCATAGACCTTCTATTTTAAAAGAACTCCCCACAGTTTCCCATAGTGGAATGCAACATCCATCTTTCTTGTAGGCTCCCTACTGGAAGGCAGCATTTACATCACCCAGAAGCTGCCTCTTCTCCAGGCTGAACAATCCCAGTTCTGTCAGCCTTTCCTCATAGGAGAGGTGTTCCTCTGATAAACTTGTTGGCCTCCTCTGGACTTGTTCCAACAGGCTGATGTCCTTTTTGTGCTACGGACCCCAGAGCTGGATGCAGCACTCCAGGTGGGGTCTCACCAGAGAGGAGCAGAGGGGAAGAACCACCTCCCTTGCCCTGCTGGCCATGCTGCTTTTTATGGTTGGCTCCCAGGGCTGTGAGTGCACATTGCTGGGTCATGTCCAGCCTCTCATCCACCAGCACCCCCAGGTCCTTCTCAGCAGGGCTGTTCTCAATCTGTTAATCCCCCAGGCTGTCTTGATACCAGAGTCTGCCCCAACCCAGGTGCAGCACCTTGCACTTGGTCTTGTTAAACCTCATGAGATTCCCATGGGCCCACCTGAGCCTGCCCAGGTCCCTCTGGATGGCATCCCATCCTTCAGGTATGGCAGCTGCACCACTCATCTTGGTGTCATCTGCAAATTTACTGAGGGTGCACTTGATCCCTTTGTCTATGTCATTAATGAAGATATCAAATAACACAGGACCCACTGAAGGACACCACTTGTCACTGATGTCCATTGGGACTCTGAGCCATTGACCATTACCCTCTGGATGTGACCATCCAAGCAATTTCTTATTCATATAATAGTCCAGTCATCAAATCACTTTCTGTCCAATTTAGAGAGAAGGGTGTTGTGACAGTATCAAAGGCTTTACACAAGTCCAGATAATGATATCTGTAGCCCTTCCCGTGTCCACTGAGGTAGTCACTCCATCATAGAAAGTCACTAGGTTGGACAGGCAGGACTTGCCCTTGGTAAAGCTGTGCTACCTGTCCCAAATCCCATGGCCTGTCCTCCATATGCCTTAGCATGGCTTCTAGGAGGATCTCTTCCATGATCTTCACAGGCACAGAGGTGAGATTGACAGTTCAGTAATTCCCAGGGTCCTCTTTTCTACCTGTTTTAAAGATGGGTACAATGTTTCCACTTTTTCAGTCACCTGAGACTTCATTTGACTACCATGACTCTTCAAATATCATGGAGAATGGCTTGGCAACTACATCAGCCAATTCCCTCAGGACTCTGGGATGCATCTCATGGGGTCCCATAGACTTATGTTCATTCAGGTTCCTCAGGTGGTCATGAACCTGATCTTCTCTTACAGTAAGAGGAACTTTGCTCCCCCAGTCTCTATCCTGCTCTCCATTCTCTCGAGAGGTATGGAAAGAGAGGTTGTCATTGAAGAGTGTGGCAAAAAAATTTGTTGAGTACCTCAACTGTCTCCTTATGCTTTGTTACCAGTTTTCCAGCACTGTTTATCAGAGAGTGTACACCTTCTTTGACCTTCTTTTTCTGGTTAACATACCCATAGAAGCCCTTCCTGTTATTCTTTGCATCTCTTGCTAGGTTCAGTTCCATCTTCACCTTTGCCTTCCTCCTCCCGTCACTACACAACCATGCTTCATCTCTATACTCTCTCTGGGTCACCTGTCCTAGCCTCAACTGTCCNCTTTGACCTTCTTTTTCTGGTTAACATACCCATAGAAGCCCTTCCTGTTATTCTTTGCATCTCTTGCTAGGTTCAGTTCCATCTTCACCTTTGCCTTCCTCCTCCCGTCACTACACAACCATGCTTCATCTCTATACTCTCTCTGGGTCACCTGTCCTAGCCTCAACTGTCCATGCATTTACTTCTTTCCCTTTAGTTTGACCAGCAGTCTCTTGCCTTCTTTGCCTGATTTCTTGCTCCTGGGGATTGCTAGCTCTTGCATTCTATGGGAGGCTTCCTTAAAGATCTGCCAGCTGTCTTCTACTCCCTTGTCCCTGAGGGCAGTCTCCAACGGGATCCCACTATCTCCCTGAAAGGCTGGAAGTCTGCTTTCCTAAAGTTTAGGAGCCTAATTTTTCTCCTTACCTGACCCATGTTCCCCAGGACTGTGAACTCCACCAGTGCATGATCACTGCAACCCAGGCTTCTTCAAATTTTGACATCCCCCAATAAGCTCACTTGTGCTGGTGACCAGCAGATCCAGTAACACATCTCTTGTAGGGCTTTCTATTATCTGGGTCAATAAGTTATCCTTCATGCATTCTAGGAGTCTCCTGGATTGCCTCCAGCTTGCCATGGTGTCAGGATGGTTGAAGTCCTCCAGAGGGATGAGAGCCTGCGAGTACAATGCCTCCTGTAGCTGGAGCAAGAAGGCTCCATCAATAGGATCCCCTTGATTAGGCAGGCTGTAGTAGACACCAACCACAAGGTTCCCTTTGTTTCCTCTATCTCTGATTCTTACCAATTGGCTTTCGACCTGTTTGTGGCTGTTCTTCAGAGACAGCTCTTCACACTCAATCTACCTTTTGTGGTGGACACCTCCACCTCTCCTTTCTCTCCTCTCTCTTCCGAACAGCCTGTAGTCATCAATAGCCACACCCAGTCATGACTGTGATGATCCTTGTGGGTCCCTTCCAACTCAGAATATTCTATAATTCTATGATGCCACTCATGCGAGCTATCCTACTATGTCTCTAACTGCGATGAGATCAAAGCCCTGTGAGTGCACACAGATCTGTAGTTCCTCCTGTTTTTTCCCCATACTGCATGTGTTGGTGTGCAGGCATCTTATGATTGAGTCAATATTCAAGTGGGGATGAGAAGGACTGCCCCATAGTCCTGTCTTGTGGTCATTTCTTGGGGTGTTTGCTCTTGCTAGAGGTATCCCTTTCTGAGCTTTCTTTTGCTATTTGGGTGGTTGCTCCATGCAGTTTTGGGCCAGAGCAGTACAGCTCATGAGCTGCAACCCACAAGCTTGGTAAATATTCATCAAGTAACTCTATTCTGCACTGTTCTGCACTGTTCTGAGCTTCTTATGAGGCAATGGTGGTGGTAGGAAGGTGATGTATTTTAATTTTATTCAGGTAGGGTAGACCATGCTGATACATGGTTCTTGGTTCCAGCCAAATTCAGTGTCAGCATCTGACCTTTTTGTAGACCTCAGCTGGCAGATGGAGCCAGAGGCTAACATGCAATTTTGCCTGGATCTTGTGCTTCTGAGAGATAGTAGTTTTTGGCTCCCAGCTTCCCACTGAGCATGAATGCAGGAGAACGGGACCTTGTGGTTTCCTCTGTCCTGGTGGGTTCTGTACCCTATGCCCTGATAATCCCTATGGCAAAGTTACAATGCACTAAGGATTAGTCTCTGAGCTCCTTCAGGGTCAAATGAAGCTCCAAGTGTTGTGAGGACTCTCAGTTTGTGGAGTTCAAGTCCCTGGGCTATATCCTGAGATCAAAATTCTCACCGGTCTTCTGTGATACCTGCAGGTATTTAGCCACGTGCTGCTGGGGGCAAGTCCTGATACCATGTGCTACAGAACTGTCACTGGCTGAGCTTAAGGAAACTGTTTAGCCTTCAGTGGGTCTTCAAAAAGCCTCATGCTGCAAAGTGTGCACAGTTGCTGCTTTAATAAATTCTCTTCTGATTTAAGATTAATTATTAGATTATGTTGCCTTCTTAAATAATGAGATTGTTTAATAAAAGTCTACTTTCAAGTCGCCTTTGCAGCATCTTAAATTTACCTTCTTATGAGAGCAGTGTTATAAAAATGTACAGGGAGAGAGAGAGAGAGTGAAATACTATAGCAGTTTTATGGCTATGTAAACAAACCACCTTTGTCAGAATTCAGTCATCTTTAACAGCTAGGAGGTGATGCTTCTAGTGATGATGATCACCTTCCAGGTGATAGTAAGTACTTATCCATCTCACAGTAATTTAAAGAGGAGTCACAGCTCATCCATCTTTTTCTAAGAGTTACAACCAATATATTTGACTGTAAGAATTTAGCATTTACCCTTCATGGGTCAGTGGATGGGTTAGTCTTAAAATATCTTTAGGGACAGATTATTCTAATAAAGCCTCTGTACACACAATATACTGTATTAGTATTTCATGCTTCTTTTTTATAAAAATAAACCAAGCAGCAGGCTACATTTCCTAATCAGTCGTGTTCCAGACATAACATCCCCATATGTTGGGGATGATGTGGACTTTCAGACAGAATAGATTAATGGCAATATTTCATTTAAATCCTTTTTGGGGAACTAGATATCCTTAACAGGCTAACCAGAAGGCACTTTGATTATTGTTTTGAGACAATGTTCTAGGAGCATCTTAAAAGCAACCTTTTTTATATTCCTTTTATTGCTACCTACTCATTTAATCTCAATTTCATTAATTCATTAGTTGTGTGCAGAATGTTTTACTTTAAAATTTTCAAGCCATGCAAGCATAAAGTGAGATAATAATTTAGTGTTTCTTATTTTCAGTGTCAGTCATATTTTACAGACATTGAATTTTTCAGCATGAAGTGCAATTGTTATACATTTTCATGTAGGTTTCACACTCTTCTTGCCTGATTTACATCTGCAACACTCACTGTGGTCAGTAGCTCACGATTTTAGAAAGTAGCTCAGGACAGGGACTGAAAAACATCATATTTAGTTAAAAGTGGAAAGGGATTTTAGTTGACAGTGTAAATATGAGGGCAACTTTTTTATCACATTTCCTTGCTCTGTCATTAGAAAGAAAAGCATTCTTTCTTCCCTGTGTTAAGAAACCAATGGAAAATCTACATGTAAAATTCTGTGCTTTTACATTTGAAAATACTGTGGATAAGCACTGAGGAAGGGCTTAGGGTTTTTTCCTTGACTTTTAATACTTACTACTAAAACTGCCATGTCGTTAGGAGTGTTTGGCCTCCTATTAGTGTTTTTCTCAGTGAATAACAGGTCTGAGCGTCTATAAAATATTAAAAAGTGGAAGACCTTAAACTCTCCTAGACATAAAGCAAACCTTTAATCTAAACAATAATAAAGCAATGCACTGACATCTACCAAAGGTCTGTGAATCTGCATAGCCTCAACTAGGGGATGTGGAATTGGCTTACTTCGAGATAATCTTTGGATCTTGATGATGATACTGAAATTACGACAGAACCAGCAAGTGTATTTTGGGGGATTCTTGGCACTTCCTTGGGAGTACAGCAGAGTTGAGACTCCTGCTTCAGAACTTGGACCAAGCAGGCTCAACTAGGGAGGAAGCCATATTATCTAAGGTAAACCAGAAAGTTCTTTATATAGACAAGATATAAGCTAGTAATTAGCATAAATCCTCTAATTTTTAATATGGGAAAAATCATTATTTCATTTGAATGCAAAGTAAAGCTCCAGAGACAGCAGGAGTCAGCTAACCAGAAATTAGTGTAAAGAGTGGTTTTGACAGTGGAATGAATGTGTGAGCTCCCAGATTTTGGGAGTTGCTTTGGTGAAGAGAATTAATTTGTGTCAGATAACGGAGAAAAAAGATGATGTCTCAAAGAAGGTCTTTCTGAAGGATTCAAGAATGGATGGTTCAATCTGCAGCTTCTTCTCACTTTTCATACTTCTTGTGACACCACTGGGTACAGCCCAAATTATACAGGTATTAGAACAATGCCCTTTTGGGCATGTCAAGATCTCAGGCAGATTTTTGGGAGTGCCTTAGGTCCAAGTTATTCAAGTGTGAGAGCTAGGTATTTAAACACCTTTAAAAATCTGGTCCGTGGAATTTTAAAGATTATCTTCCCTTCATTTCCACTCTTACAGGCACTGTCTATTGTAGTCACTTTTGAAAATGGCTATAGAACAAGGGACTCTCAAAATAGCTCAGAAGGATCAAATAAAAGAGGAGGGACATAAATTAAGGCAGGATGATGTGTTTGTATGGACTTTCTTCTAAGAGTTTTTTTCCAAGCACCTTAACTTAATGCTAGACTCTAAGCACCTAAAAAATGTGCCTTACCTTTGCTTCACCCAGGTTCCCTCTGTATAAAGTAGGGATAATAGCTTGGCCCTGTCTCACAGTGATAAAAACATTAAAAAATTGCAAGACTTTTTTCCAGTACCATAGTAATGGGAGTTATATAAACATCTTAGATAGTCGAAAGGTAAGTTGAACTGGCAAAGCAGAGGTCATGAGCAGCTAGAGATGAGATGTAGAAGGGGGCAAAGTTGTGCAAGGCCTGGAAGGTCTGGTAATAACTTTATATACTGTATTATGTCTAGGAGGGAGACTTTCAGCTTTCACTGACCTTTATTTTGAGCTTTTTTCTTCTCTACTTTATTTACAGTTACATGTACTGACATTTGTACAATTTCACATTTGTCAAAAACAAAAATCTGACAATTTTCTCTTTCAGACTTTGTTTTGAATTGTGAGTGTGGGTGCATGTATGAAATTAGCCTCCCGTTAACTACTATGGCATGCAATCTGACTTTGCAGCATGGGTACAAAATTCTTGTTCTAGTAATGGGTGTAGAGGTACCCTTGTGTTTGATCTGAGTAGAAAATTTACCTAAGAGACGTCCTGAAACATTTTTTATGTCGTAAGAACTGGAAGAAACTCATATAGCTAGTCTTGCCTCATATTTTCCAGTGTGTTTGCAGACATGTATGATTTTATTAAGCTCCAGTCTTAAGTTTTTAAACTTCAGACTAAAATTTTTTGTGTTATATGATTTCTGAGGGCAAGTTTTGCCTGCAACAGTGATGACTCAACCATTTCCTGAACTAACAGTAGGGAAATATTTATTGCCCAGGATTGTTAGTTTATTTATGCTTTGTCTCGGATGTACTTGAACAAAATTTGGCACGGTGATGTTCTCTCAAAGCCTCCAAATCTGGCTCTTCTATCATTATTAAGAAATTACCTTTTTCACACTCAGCCTTGTTAATCGCTGGCAGCTAAGTTACTGGAGGAGTCCAGCTTGTACCTGCTTGTGAGACTCATCTGAGGTGTACCAAAATTGAACAGGAAAATTGCCACTGCTCATCTGTGATTTTAGATCTAGACTTTTGCAAAAAAGTGCTCTGTCTAAAGAGCAAGTTTGGAGAGGGATATAGGTTGAAATATCAAGTTACTGAAAGCCAAAAGCAACAGAAAAAGAAACGCACAGTAACAGCAGCAATATTAATAACAAGAGTATATAAAAAGAGAAGGTGCTTTCCACACAAAAATGTGTTCACCACCTCAACTTAGTTCTGTGTGGCCACCGGGACAAAGACAAGATGGCGGGCACTCCCTGCAGTGCTCTCCCTGTCCTCAAGCCCGAGACAATGGAAAAAAAATGATGGACAAACTCCCAAAAGCTAGATTGTCAGTGTTGTGCCATGCTGCCACTTTGTTCACCATTGCTGCTTCCCACACTGGCGCCGCTGCTGTTTACCACTTGTCCCGGTTTGGAGACAAATTTGGAGGAACGTCCAAATTCGAACGTTCTCCGATAGAAGGCAGGTTACAGCCGCCCTTCCCCCACCAGGTTCGGGAAAGAAATATTTCCTTGGAGGAAAGTGAAAGAGGAATAAAAACTATTTATTTAACAAACACACAGGAAAAGAATAGTAATGCTAAATAATAAAACCTCTCACTGTGGAGAGAAAACCTGGGAAGATTTTAGAGTCCTTCCTTGGGTGTGGTCTCGCTCTCTCCTCTTCGGAGCGGGGTCATCCTGGGCCCACCACCGGGACCTTGGTGGAAAGCCCTCCTGATGTGTTCTGATGTTGCTGAAACAGTCATGAAGAGAAGAAGGGAAAAAACCGAAGTCCCAGAACAAAGGTTAACTCTCTGTCTCTCTCCGAAGAAACAGAGCCGAAAAAGCTGGCTGAAGAAACAAGACGGGTGCTTCCTCTGCCCCGCCGCAGCAGCAGCTATCTCCCTGCAGCTGCCGAGCGCAGAAACAAAGTAGTGACCTTGAGACACAGAACTGTTTTGAAAAAGTTTGTCTGACTTTTTCTTTCTCTCCCCTCTCGGGCTCAGTTTAAAGGCACAGAAAGGCACAAACTTCATGCCTGGGCGATATGGGATACAGCATCATAAAGTCACCCCAAGACACCACTCCACTCCACTGGGGCTTGGTTCCCTACACTTTTGACCACTCTGCTCCTCTCCACTCGGCTCAGCTGCGTTCTCTGCCCAGAGCCACACAGTCCCAAGGGACGAGAAGGGATAGGCAGCAGGAAGAGAAGGCAGGGTCTGCACAGCTGGCTCCAGCAACGTCTCTGTGGAAGAGAGGGAAACAAAAATGGTGCACTTCTGGGATGCACTCACCTTTTCTTGCTCCCGAAGCCATCAGTGCTATGGAATAGCAGCCTCGGAATGCCCACACAGCCCTAAGCTCCTCCCCTTCCCTGGTCCCAGGCCACGACTGAAGAAGATTACTTCCTTGAAACTACCCTGGGGAATAATTTCAAAATCCACTCGGAAATGTTCACCTCCACTACCTTAGTCTGTTTTATTTGGTTTTTTGTGTTAGGACATTAAAATCCCAGCTTTGATCACTTCAAGGTTATGAGACAGCACCCCTAAGATCTAGACAAACTTAATATTAGTAAGTCCTTGTTTCCATATGCTTGACTATGATCTCATTTTTCTTTTGACCTAGTGATCTGAGTGAGATTGTGGCTTCTTCACTTTGCTTGAGCACATGAAACAATAAACATATTTTCATGAGACTTATGAAGAAGGAAAATCACCCTAGCCCCAGGGTTGTCTGTAAATTTCATCATTTTGTCTCCTGTAGTCAGTGGTCATCTGTAGAAAAGACTGTACTTTGGATAAACAGATGGCCCGATCCTGCTCCTGATGGAATAGTAGGATTTTCCATTAGTGAGACACATACAGGGCACAGGCCTAGAAGCATCTGAAATAAGAGGCTGGAGAAAATTATCTTTCAGACCTTTTCATAATTTTAAAGGTGTTTACTGAGTGATTCACTTCTTCCTTGCCTCATTTTGACATTGAGTTATCTGGCTAAAAACCAATCTTGGAAAAGACTCTTCCAAAGGTGATCCTGCCAGAGGGTGTCTGCTTCTTTAGCAGTGCAGAGCCCTTTCACCACCAGGGAAGAGGGTTGTGTATTGAAGATATTTGCCTCTCAGCACCTTGCAGCATTTCACCTAATATGCCTCATCTTGCAAGTATGTCAGATCTGTCACTGTCATGAGGCATGTGTGCAGGATTAGCTCCACCTTTTGCACTTTAAAACCAGCTCTCTAGCAATGATAACAATTTGTGCGTGTATGTGTAGGTGTGTACATATGTAGTATTTATATCTATACACATATATTTGCGTATATACACATTTGTAATGTGTATATATGTAATGTAGACATATATACATACATACACACAAACCAGGTATATATAGGCTGACTGTCATTTATTTTACATTAGTTAGCAACAAAAATTACTGTTTTCTGCTTAGCATGGAACTTTCAAAGAATGTATATAGACTGTAAGTATATATGCATACATGTATACATACATACAGATGCATGCACACAAATATTCCTATCATCTGTGGTGCATTAAAAAGCAAGAAATTTTAGTTTGTTCTCCTGATGGAGCTTGTAGAAAGTGTGTGTTAGTGTATCAGTTCCTATATTTCAGAAGAGAGCAGTGCAGAGACGTTCAGTCCAAAGTTCCTTAGTATTTTTAAGCTGAAATTAGATTCGTTGCTTTGATTATTCCATTGTGGGTCTCAAGTTATATTTTAGTGTCCTTCACCCTTTTCTCCTTTATTATTTATAACACACACTCTTTGAGCAATGACCAGGACTAATCTGTAACCTTCTGTCCTTCTGCCTGATTCGTTCTCTTTTGAAACACAAAGATTGAAGCAAATATTCTCAGACTCTGTTAAAATACAGATAGATAGCTGGATAGATACTTCTCTTCTATGTCTTATACTGAAATAAGAACTTAATGGAGGTTTTGCTTTTCTAATTCAGTCTCAGTGGACCTACTTCAAAGGAAAATAGCAAAGGACTGGGAAATACATATTTGGTATTCATTGTATTATAATGTATCTACTGCACACGCATCTACATAGGTACTCTATAAGCCTCCACCAAATCGCTTGTGTGGCCATCTTGATTGTTAGATTAATGCATCCATGTTTTGTGGGCTTTTCCTCCCCTCTATGTTTTTTTGTTTCCCCTGCAATGTTAGCTGCACCTAAATAAATAAATTAAATAGTAATTCATTTGTGCTCACTCTGCATCACAAAAAAGAAGTGGGGCATAAAACAGCATTAGCAGAGAATCCCCCGAGGACCAAAGAACCTCACAGGGGGCTGGTCCTCTGAATGGTCTCTGTCACTCCCTAGTAGCTAATGACTGAAACAGGATCCATTGCCACTGGGAGCTTTTAATTTCATTACATTGTACAGATTGCCCTGATCCAATGCAAAGTGACAGCTACCATTTTGATACAGCTCATTAACAGCTTGTGCAAAAGCCAGCATGCACCGTGTCTTCACATCTGCTATATTGCCGTGATCTGTGTTCATGCAAGCTAGAATTCAGCCTTTGGAGAAGTTCTGAAATAAAATAGTTGCAGGCATAATAAATGCAGTGTCTTAGATATCTGGGGAAAACAGACAGTATATTTAAACTTACCTTGGGGCAGAACGATTCACGTCCATACTTCAGAATAACTTGAGAAAACGCAAGAATTTATTTGCTTGGTGAAAGCCCAGCAATAATTTATTCAAGAGCAGGGAACTATTCATAACAAGGAAAGGTTCCCAGGAAATTTCAGGATTGCTAACAGGGGATGAACAGGAAGGTGACAATACAAGAAAATAATTAGAAAATTAAGGGAAAGTTCTCAAATTCTTCAAGGCATGTGGAACAGAACAGTTATGTCTGTCAAGCACAGGCAACACAACTAGAGTAACTTTAGTTGTGTTAGGTTGGGTTTGTGTATGTGTACTTTTGTAAGCACTACTAAATTGTAGACAGCTGTGGTATCTTCAAAATCGGTGGAAAAGTCTTGCTTTAATTTGTACAGGAGTATTTATTTTTCCAGCATGGGTTAGCAGTCCCGAAAGCAACTTTTTTTATTTTTACTTAATTTTTTAAATATAATTTTTATTAGAAAAACAAATCCACTGAAAAAGGAAGAAATCTTGTATTTTCCATTTCCAGATGGAGCATTTGTGTTGAATAGGAGTATAGTAGAATATGTCCAGAGCATACTGGTATTTCTCATCACTCAAACCTTTGAGAGGGGCAAGAACTAGAACTGTCCAATTGTGGTCTGGTAATTCTAACATAGTTGATGAACCCAGAAGGGTGTCCCAAATCAGAAGCAATGTTGATGTCTGTGTTGTGATGAATTTGTGGGAATGTATCTGTGATTCTTCCATCTCTTCCATATCTTCCATCTTGGATCTGAGCATACCAGGGTAGGTTCAAAGACTAACAGAAGTATACCTTTACAGCAGACTCAGAGGCTATCTCTGAGTAATTTGTAAGGGTGGTTTTTATTGACCCTTCTTCAGCTCAGTGAAACTGAAAGTATTCAACACCTTCAGTGGTTATAAAGAAGAAGCTTTCTTGGAACTCAGAGTATAAAATATTCTGTGGGTATTTACTGAAGGCAAAATGAAAAGTTTGGAAAGTCAAATGGGAAACAGGTCACCCTTCAGTGTAAAGTCCTGATTCTGAAAGATGCAAAACGTCAGAGATGGAGTGTTAAGTGTGTCTTTCTCAGTAAAGGCAGCCAAGTTGCAAGTAGTTGTCATTTAGTTGTCATTTCCCTAGTTTCACTTCTGACTATTTGTGGGACTGATTGGAGTGCAATTGCCATGGGAAGTTTTTATCAGTGCATGAAGGAAATAGTATCAGATATGGGTAACATAATGAGAAAAACTGTGATACATTTATGTTTAGAACTTGTAGTCTAAGTGCATGAGGTAATGAAAAGCTGTAGGATGTGACACAATTATTTTAAGATGCAAGGTTACATTTTGATTAACTTTTTCAATTTTTTTTCCTCCCTTTTAATGTGGGGTTGAGGTGAGTGCAAATCCTGGGCCTGCAAAGTAGATGAGTTGAAACAATGTCACTGACAGCTTAGCAGCATAGAGCTGGGTGACTTGTAGTGACAAGAAGTAGTGAAGCTCTCTAGTATCCTACAAGACTTGTAGCAGGCAGAGAGACAACCCAGAGTCTTGTGGGTTTAGGGCTGTACAGAATGGGATCACTGAGGAAGTATAGAAGTGTGCAGGGGTTCTCCAGTTCACATAGCAAATATATGGTTTAGTGTTCAGTAAAAGAGCCAATATATTGTCAGTATAACAATGTATTTTAGAAGAAAACTATATTTGGAAACATGTAAAACATTGTGTAAAACACCATGTTGTTTCTATTTGCAGTGTTCCTTTGACACCTCTTGTTCCTCACTCATTTTTCTATCGTTATGAAACATGTCAACATGTAAAAAGAATGCACATAATATACATAGTATACATTTAATAAATAAGGGAAGCATTGTTCATATAACAAAAGTGAATATAGGTCCATGATAATATGCTTAGGGAAACAGATAATATTGTATATAATTACAAATATGATCACATGGTGAAAAGATAATTGACTATATATAAACCAGACTATCAGTAACAGTGTGTTTTAAAAATAATTTTGCATCAAATGTGTATATAATTTCATTAAATGTGCGTGTATCAGAAATATGTTTTGTTAAGATGGGATAACAGTAATTAAATGTGGATGCATTCAATCGACAGAAGATATGGTGGATCTTCATTAATGCAAACACTTTGAAAGGCTGTATCTTAGTAAAAGTATGTATTTCTAAAGGGAGCAAGCTGCTAGTGTGAGTACATAGATTTGGATTCAGCCTTGCCACAAAGAATTAGTGTTTTCACTGTGTAAAAATGTCACACTAAACTAATGATCTCTCTGAAAACAGCAATGGGTGGAGTAGGAGAATGGCTCAGCAATTAGCTGAGACAGCTTTTTTACAGACCTCCAGAGTAGCCACCATCTTCTCTAGATAACAACTTGACACCAATGGCTTATTGGGACTCCCTGCTTTGAGAGTGTCCTTATTGCAGTCACTGATCTCTTGCCAGGGAGCTGCTGCCTCCTAATAGCAAGTTGCCTCAGGGCTTGCCTGAGTGTAGGATTGTACATGTCCCACTTCTAGCACAGCTTTGAAAAGTCTCTGTAGTTGAACTAGTGCAAGGGGCCAAGTTGACCCTTTGGGTGGGGGTTATTCAGCATTATTTGGCCATATTCACCCATCAGCAAAGGAGAAAAATTTAAACTAAATTTAAGTAAGCCGGTTAAGTTAGTTATGATTAAAGAAGTTAGAATTACATATGTATGCAGAGTGCATTTTTATGCATTTTAAAATGCAGCTAAGTATCACACATGCTCCCCACCCATCACATGTTGGTTCAGTCAGGCACAGCTCTAGTAGCAGGAGAAGCACACCAGCGCTGTATTTTGTGATATACCTCTAATCATAATTTTCCACTGTTTGGTTGGAAAAACTCTGTTTTACACAGCTGCATGGTGTTTATACAGTACGTTGTGCTCAAGGCTAAGGCAAGAAAGCACTCAGCCACGTGTCTTGCATCTCTGATTGAATGCGTAGGCAGCCTGAGTACTTAAGCTCTAAGCATCATGTTATGCTGTCTGTGACCATCAGAAAAAATCTACAAGCATGATGTCTACTAGCATGATCTACTAGCAGATGTCTCAAAATTAATTAAAATTATGGATTAATATTATTTAATGATGCTTAGAAAATTTTATTTTCACCTCTGACTTCTCTGTAAAGTGGAAAAATTAAGTGACTGCTAAGGACCTACCAAAAATCCTGTCCTGTGGCCTTTTTTGCACATTGTTTTCCCAAAGTGCAATGGTAGTTTTTCAAGTGGAAAGGTTGTATGTGTGAGTTAAATTGCAGGGTCAGATGCTGCTCTTAGATGTGCATGAAGAATCCAGTTGATAATGATAGATGAACCAGGCCTTAGGTGGTGAAATTGGGGTATTTTGCTCTTTAAGTTGAGCTAGAAAATGTGTGGCCACATTTTCAGAAATACATAGTGACTGTGTACCCTTAAAAAAATATTCCAAAATAACTGTACTGGTTCTCATGAGCAGGATCTTTACAGCTGAATCACTTTGGGAACATCAGCTCCCAAAATCATGAATATAAAAATCATAGGGTTTTGATTTTTTTAAACAGTATTTTCATGCTTTTTGCGTTTTGAGGCTTCATGGTCCTTGTATTCATGTTTCTATTCTCAAAAACCATGAAAAGATGAGATTTTTTTTTTTTTGGTGTGAATGAAGGATGGGGAAGAGAGGAACCCAATCTGTATTCACTTGACTCCCACAATAAAACCTTTAGAAAAGCATTAAATCCCTGAAGTGTCAGTCAAGCAAAGTGACTGTCAAGGCTACATGTGGTCACTTAACAGAGGACCTTGTAAAAAATTATCGGACATGTTGGTTCCTTTTTTGTTATTGAGGCTATAACTTCTAGGATTAATAAAGAAGCAGACTTTGTGAGTCCTCAAAAAGTGTAAGACTTGTGATGAAAGGTGTATCCTGGGATGGGACATAGTGCTGTATTTCCACTTAGAGTTCTTTGCTGGCCTGTCTCAGGAGACAACCAATACAGATACAAGGTGAGCTTTGGGGAGTTATTTAGCTTGGCAGCAGGAACTGCAGGAGGATGGCTGTGGTGAGCCTGTGGAATGAATGTGCTTCTATTGGGCTGAACTCCCAGAAAATAGTGTGTGGTGACAATTTTTAAACCTGCAAAGAAAGGAGGTGTTTCTGTATGGGGTCATCCCACTTGATTTCCTTTTACAAATAGCAAAGGGTAATGGGGGTAAAAAACCTTTTTGACAAAGAGGAAATGAAACAGAAAAGCTTTCAACTCTGAATAAAAGGATAATTTCTTTATTAGCATGCAGGTTTGAGCTCCTTTTATTTGTCTGTTTTTCAGAGAGTGAACTTAGTTGGTTTTACAAGTCTAAATCTTTATCTCAGCCAGTGTCCCCTCACCCCAGATTTGAAGGACTTGGGTGTAGGCAAAGGAGTGAGTGCGTCTGGGAACAGGTTATTCTAGCTGCAAGAAAGAGGAAATGGTATTTAAAAACCCCATTTAATTAAATGACAACACTTGGGATTTCATTTAATTCACATTACAGGAGGAATTTAGACTTCCACTGCTACCACCTGCTGCCAGGCTGAGCTGCGAGCGTTGTTCCTGCGTCTCACCGATGCAGGTGAACTTACTGCCGAACCACTTTCACAGTCCAGAAAGCATGACATTTCTTGTTACCAGTGGGAGGAAAGGCTAATTGAGAAGTGTGTATAAAAGCTGTAATGAGTAGCATTTACATGTATTGATTAGAAGTAGGGCCACAGTCTCTCATTTATCACCACCAGCAGCTGTGAAATTTTCCCCACGTCGATTGGCACGGCTCATATTCCCGCTCCTCTGGTTCTTTATTGCTTTTTTCTTCCCCCCACCCGCCCTGAACCAGACTGCTGATCCACCAGCTGGAATGGGCTGGTAATTACTCCAGCTTCTCCACCAGCTGCCACAATTGCCAAACTGCTGGAGTGAAAAATTCCATCCTGCATTTCCGATTTTTTACATTACCACTGCATAATCATATTTGACGAATAATTAACCTGGGTTAATACTTCAGCGAGCCATTTGCAAGTAAATTGATAAGTTGAATGCTGTAAAGGCACACAAGGGCTAAAGGCTTTAGGAAGCTGCTCAAAACAGCCCACTGACTGTGCTATTTTAATACGCACACACCTCTTGACCATCTTAATTAAGAGTGGACAGTAGGCACTGTCCTCCAGCCTCCTTAAACACAGTGTGGATCAGGAGGAGGGAGAGGATGGGAAACACCCTCAAATTAAACTCTCCACTATATCTCTGTCGTGGCAGTGGTGCAATGGATGTGAATAAGTGAACGTTTCCTCCCTTTTAGATTTAGAAACAGACACTGTTAGATCAGAAACTTGTTAAACAGGGTTGAAATCAATGAAAAATTTCCCTGCCAACTCATTGGAGGGTAAGGTTGGAGAGCTGTTTCCCCTGCCTTTAACAATAGCATGCAGGTCAGTGAGAGAGCAGAGTCCTTTTGGAATCCTACGTATTTGTATTTTTTTTTTTTTTCAATTAAGGCAGCTGCACTGTGTTTTAAATGCATGCCTTTTTTTTGGGATTGATCCTGGATTTCTGAGATAAGTGAATTCTGTAGTTTATAAATCTACTCTTTCTTCAGCTTCAGTTCTTAGAGTGTTTGGCATAATCTTATTTGGAGCAGGATTGCAACAAATAATAGGTGTTTGGAAAAAATATTTTTTGTTTGTTCTGCACTTTTAAAAAGTAAAAAAAGCCCGAAGAACCGATGAATTTCTGTTGTGTTGATTTTTCTGGTACAGTCACTGTTATCCAGGCAAATATTTCTTCCTCAAGGTGGCCAGTAAATGCCATATAAATGTTCTGTAGCATAGTTTTGGACAGAGCAAGATACACTACTTAGAGTTAAATGAGAGTCACATTATTGCACATCTTAACTGGTGTTTGCTTTGTTTTTTGGTTTTTTTTTTGCTATGTAGCAACATTCCTTAGATTCAGAAAAAATTTCTTAAAGAATATTACAGTATGTTTCTGTTTCTGGGGAGGCATGACAGAAAACAGTGACTAAATTATGTGAAAAGAATAAAAAAATTGATCATTTTGTATTTTTGTATAAACTGTGTGATTTTTTATCTCCCCAAGACTTCCAGCCTAACTCCTGGTCTTTGGGAACATCTGTTTTGACAGTCTTGGTGGCAGCCCTAAGATGTGCCATGCACATGCAAAGCTGTAAATCAAGAGAACAATTAATGGATTTGTGTATCACACGCTTGCCAGCATTGCCTAAGCAGAATACCATCAAGACACCATTAGCAGTGGTGTTACAGAGCAGCCCCCAGCCCTGCCCCCTGCCTGGCTGAAATCCCTGTGCAAAGCCCTGTGAGCTCCTCCTGGAGCCTCAGCACATCCCATCACTTGTGCACCAGGAATACTTCTGAAGATGGTGAATGGGCATGTGGAAGTTACAAAAGCCATTTAAGTTATTTTATCTCTACATGAAAAAAGAAAAATAGTTAAATAAAAGCATAGGTATTAGGGTTTAAGAGTTCAAAGCAGTTTTGTTAATCACTAAGGTGACTCAGGAGAGAGATGCAAATAGGCTTATTTAAAATTAAGCATTGTCACTATGTTCCTATGAAGAGCAAGGCTTTTTCTTACACAGCTCCCTCTTACAAGTGTGCTGATCATGGGAGCAGGTTTGGGTAGGCTGCCATGAAATTATAAGCTGAGTACCTAGAGGCAACATCATTTTTTCTTGAAAGGAGCAAGAATTCTTTAAGAGGAATAAACCTTAATCATGTGGAATATTATTTCTCTATTATGTCATTTGCTTTAAATAATAGGCGCTTATCAAAATAACTTAAGAATTGTCTTACCTTATATGTAGTGGTTTACCCTATTGTTAGTGAGAACCTAAGGATTTCTGGGTTATTTGTCATTTGAAATCCCTTTAGTTTCAGAGAATTTCAAGAGGAAGAATAACATTTCAAAATATGAGGGTTTTATGATTTTTAGTGATTTTATTTTTTTTTTGCAAATAAACTTAGTTTAATAAGTATTTTATAAATAACTTATTCATTGTCAGGATAAAGGATAGCCAATCCTGAGTTTCTTCTTTAAACCACAGTCTGATAGCTGGATCTGTTGTAGCAGATGTATGAACGCTGTATAAATCCCTACTATAAATTTGGTGCAGAGGATTTTCATTGCAAACATGATACGCTGAAGACCACTGTTGTTAGATCATTGCTGTTTGAAACTCACACGTGCAATGTGCATTTGCCTTACCAAATGTTTCTAGAAACTGAGGCAGGCATTTCCGGGTGTGGCCCAGTCACAATAAATATGAAAGGAATTAGTCTTTTCGGTTTTGTTTTCCTTCACTATGCAGCTTTCCAGGTCTGCCTTATCATTTTCATGTGGACAAATTGTCATCTGTCTTATTGTCTACTCAGCTGTTTCTGTAAACAACCTCTTTCAAACCTAAAGAGAATTGCATGGCATGGCCTGGCAATTCAGAAAATAAATAAAGAATAACACTTATATGACTATCCTGCTGTATTCCCCCAGCATTTAAGTGGTCAGAGCTTCTGTGCATGCCGTACTGAAAGTCAGCGCTGGGCATTTGTCACCGTGTGTGGTAATGCAGGGGAAAGCAGTTCCTTTCAGAGCTCAACTGTAGCACTAAGTGAAATCAATGGCCGAACAATCTAACACAATTGGTCACATATTGATAGAATTAAACACCACTGTTAACGTGACTTGTCATTGATCTGACAAAAACAGAGTCCAGGGTAAAAGTTGCCTGAAGCCTTTCGAGTGTGTTTGCATAGCAAAGGTTGGGAAATTTTTCGCTCCATCTGCTTCTAACTTTTTTTTTTTTTTTTTTTTGTTTACAATAGCCCTCACTCTAGAAAACCCTTGCAGAACTTCAACCTCTTCCTTGTCAGAAACCTGACACATAGACACACACACAGCCCCACCCACCGTGCAAATTCTCTCTTGGATCAGACCACTGAGTCTCTTTTCCCGATCCGTACACAGGGGAATGTTTACAAAAGTTACTCCAAGAACTGAGAAGCTTCCACAGGTCAGGGACATGGTCATCACGGTCAGCTGCAGGCAGTACTGCCAGCAGGCAAACACAAATGGTGGAAGACAGAACATTACTGCTTGTAAAACAGGGTATGTATCTGGAAAGCAGAATTAGGCACATTTCTTCGTGGTGCACAACATATCTGGATTGTGCAGGGTATAGCCTGTATTCAGGTAGTGGTTGAGAGGGTAAAAATACCGATAAAGATAGCAATTAAGAGGTTCTTTGCTAATAGAAAACTACTTGAAAATAGTCTGCATTTCAGGAATCAGTTTTATTGAACTCAAGATTTGCATCTGTAGTTTAGTTGTTGGCCTTGGTGTGTCAGAAACCAAAAGATTTTGTGTTATGAAATCTTCAGCTAGCTGGAATAATTGCCATACACGCTGGAAACAAATTTCTAATGGGTGCCTGAAAGATCTGAGCAAATTGCTCCAGAGTATTTGCAGGGGAAACATGTTCTTATAATGCTCCTGAGTTCTCAGATGTGACCTACAGTCATGCTTAGCTTTTAGGCTGATTGCAAACTTGATAATGTTTTCTAAAGTACCTTAAGAGGAAAGAGCCTGGGTTTGTAAAAAGCATGTCTTAATGGTAACTCCTAGTCACATGTCAGCCCTGTGTTTCTGCACCATTCGCTGTGTCAAGATAGGCATTCTCACCTGCTCCACTCTCACAATCACTTCTCTCCTCCTCTCCTACAGCTCCTTGCCTCTTAGACGTCTATTTTGTTTGCTGTAATCTTTGTGCTGTGCTAGAGGTTATAGATACTTGACACTTTGATAGTGGGTATTGCTTCTTTGTTTATCTGCCGCTGCTGAGATCACCGGCAATGGTGTTGGGCAGGCCGTGCTCCTGCACACGCCGTCATGGCATGCAGTGTTCCTGGACAGCCTAAGCACCCCAGGGTGACCAGCAGCAAAAGGCTGCCTCACATCTCGATTCTGGGGGAGAGAAAGGAGTAGCTGTGTTTGCCAGGCTTTTGTTCCCTTTTTTCCCTGATGTTACAATTGTATAATAAAAGCTTTCCAACCAAGTTGGGTGCAGATATTGCTGGTGGATTGTTGTTGCCTGTGGCAGTGGTGATGGCAAGATTTGCTGTGCTGTATGCAGCCTAGGGACTCTGAGGCAGGTTATCACACCTCCACGGCTCCTTCCTATAATTCACAAGCCTTGCAAAGATGTAGTGAGTGAGGGAGGGAGGGAGAAAAATCTTTAATGTACACAGTAACATAGTCGCAGTGGGGAGAGAGTCAGAAAAGACTTAGGCTGCTTACTTGCACTTCTTGCAGCATTACAGAAGCAG
The DNA here is from genome assembly GCA_013397775.1 of Eulacestoma nigropectus. Lineage (NCBI taxonomy): Eukaryota > Metazoa > Chordata > Aves > Passeriformes > Eulacestoma > Eulacestoma nigropectus. Next base: position 16,435 of record VZTE01004191.1, on the reverse strand, counting down.
ACAGGTTTCTTCTGAGTGGAATATTATTTTTTCCAAGATTATTATCAGAAAAACATTCCCCCAGCAGAAAAGGAGCAAAGATAACTGTGCACAGGATTTGCGTTCTCTCAGTCTGAAGCTCTGTGGAACACGGTGGTGGTGCTAACCGACCTTCTCCACATCCTAATCATGAAGCACTAGTGCATCAGTAGTATACACATCTGAACTGGAAATGTGAAATGCTTGGAAAATATTATCCTATACTGAATATACTGTACTGAAGTCGAAAGCTAATTGCCCATCATGACAATTCCTGTTAGACTGATACATTTGAAGTCTCAGTGTGAACACTAAAAGCTCATTCCAGGGGTTAAAGAACCCTACTGATAGATGGGATGTCAGGAGGGAGACATAATTGCACTACAGAAGTGGTAACCTGTACATCTTGGGAAAAGAATAGAACACAGCTCCTGTATCTTGAAAGAAATAGCTGTGGCTAGATCTTTGAACTCTATCAAGAAAGATCACACTACCAAGCAGGCAGCAATGTGATGTGGCCTTCCTTCATACAAATGCTGTCTTAATCCTTCTCTCTCACCCCTTCCCTTTTCTTAAAGTGATCTCAAAGACCTACAACTTGGTGATAGTTTCATGAAATGCCCTGATGAAGGATGTAAAGAGTGTGTCCATGTCAAGCATTGTATTGCAGTATGATGACAACATAAAGAGAGTGCACACACAAAGCCTTTCTTCCTCTCTTCTTTCTAGGCAGTGGTTTCAATAACTTTTATGAAAGTTCTTCAGCAATTGTACATGGTTGGTTTGGATGCTTATAGGACCTTCAAAATTTGTTGAAACAAGAATAAATTGTGTGAAATGAATTTCCGTCATTTCAGACTGGATCCACATCTGAATACTGCCTGTAATTTTAGAGAGACTGCATTTACTTAAAGTAGGGAATTTGAGGTATTTTTATCAGACATAGAGTTGAATTTTTTTTTCTGTAAGAAGCCTTACCTCTAATGTGATTTTTAACTAAAGAAATGAAAAACTATTTAAGGTGAGTAGACGACATGTATTTATCTCAGTATAATTTTCATACTGCCTTATTAGAGAAAACTCAGAAATGATTATGTTATTTTGTCATTCATTGCAAATAAAGTGGATTAAAAAAATGAAGCTCTTCATGTTTACTTGACAGTCCTTTGTGTTTAGAAGATAAAGTTTAAGGACTTCAGTTACCTTGTATCTTCTAAATTCCAAAGGACCAGAGATTTTTGTTGAAATCCCCAAATCCAGTCCTTAGAACTGCAAGTCTATATTTGTCGTGCTTCACTTTGAGATTTTTAATCAGCAAATAGAAATTCTCTCTAAAAGCTGCTCAAAATTTGTGTCAATTAACTTTTTTTAGGCTTCATAGGATGCAGAAACAATGGCAAGCTATACCCTGAATGTGTTCCTATTCACTAGAACATGGTACTTAATTTTAAAAGAGGAGCTAGTTAAAGAACTACATGGAACCTTCACATTAAGATTAGTTCATCACTTTCATCATTGTTTGGCACTCTAACAGAGCATCAAAACTAAATATCCTTGATAAACTTGCAGTGATGTTTTGTGGTCACTGGAGACATTTTAAACAGTGCAGCTAGCTGAGTGAGGTTTCTGTGCTGTCTTTATCTCTTTGTGTCCGTTAAGTGTTCGGTTCTTACTTATGCAACCTAGGATTGAAATTTTTTCCCTTAACTTAGACAACTGGCTGATCAAGGACAGCTCTTTAAGTGGGGTTCAGATATCTGTAATAAGTTGCCAAAAACCTCTGAAGCCAGTTTCATAATAAATTAAGTCAAGTCCCATGCAGACCCCAGCATGCGATTGGAATTCATGGGAGCCTAGCTTGACATGTCTCAGGGAAAAGTCTTAATCCTTCAAGTGAAAGTCTGAGGAACATGGCATGACAGACTGCATAAGATAAAGATATGATGATCTGCCAAGACTAGTTCAGAAATTTTGTGCTTAATTGCGTCAGCTGTATTTCTCACTCATATTGTTCTTTGTCCAGTGGGTCTTTAAATATATTGACATGGTAATATATAGATGGACCAATTGAACTGGTGGACTTTTAGTTACCCGTGTGCCACAGTGTTTGTGCAGCGAATACCATGACTTCTTGGTTTGATAAATATTTCTGTGTGTCCATAACCCTACTGATGTGAGTAATTTCATGGGTGGGAGGAGAATTCCCCTGCCCTGGTTCATGGAAGTGCAGGGACAGAGTGGGCAGGCAAGTGAGGTTTTCCTGGCACTTGCATCATGTAAGGTGTGAACAATCCCTAGTTGGGCCTGGTGCCTCCTTACCACTGTGCAATGCCTCTATCGCCCGTATCAGTTCCACAATAAAAGAGAGTACATGCAAATGCACCTGCAGACTCAGAACTGGTGGCTACTTGGCATTTGTTTTGCTGCAGTTGCTTTTTTGATTGTCAGGTGTATTTGGATCAAGCTGAACTGAACAAGGCTTAGAGGGATCCATAAAGTCTTAAGGAAAAAGTAAGAAAGCCACTTAAAATATCTTTTCACTACATTAAATTGTAATGACACTGAGGAGTTTTCAGTGGAGACTTTGTAGTGTAGAAAATGTGCTGCTTTGGGAAGCCAAGAGTTTCCCTTTTAGAATAACATTCTGTAATTTTTTATATAAGAGTGTGGTGAAAGGCTTTCACCTTAAGCCATTAAATCAAGATACTCATTTCTATATCCTGAACTAATTTAACTTTTGATAGAAGCTTCATGTTTTTGCAGAGTGATAAAAGAGAACATGTTGCTGGAGCAGAGAGACTGGAACCAAATAATTACCCATTGAATCAGTCGGCTAATCAGGGGATTAAAGGTTAAAAAAAAATCCATGTGAGATGCATTAATGAGATATTTGTATGTGACAGAGCAAGGTCTGAATGACAGATGTATGTCATGCCTTGCAATATCATATAGATAAAGTATCCATCTGGATTTTGTAGTTCTACATGATTTGTAATGCAGTGTTTTCTAAAAAACCCAAGGATTGCATATTATTTTACAGTGTGTTTATAAGCATTGGAAAGCTGGTCAGAAAAGTGAAGAAAATATGTATCATGATGGCTTTAATAAATCTAAGGAAAGTACAATGAAAGCAAACTTAGGGGAATATCTGTTGGCAGATGATATGTTGTATATTTCATGGTCTGTCCATGGGACGTGCATGGCTTCATATAGGAGTGACAGCAACTCTGTCTGCACATGCAGCATTAAAGAGAGAATTCATGTCCTGAAAAAAGATATTTTGGTGTATGTCCAGGAGTTAGTCCACCCAGCGATTAATAGTAGTGCTTTTCTTCCCTTTTGATTGAAATCTCTTTGGAGGGAAAGGCAACCTTCAGCATCAGATTATTAATTTTGCTAACATACAGAGGAACTGTTACCCAGGTTCCAAATAGGTAACCACAGTACGCTGTTCCTCCAGAAAGATGTTCAGAACCCCACACAATACAGTGTTCCCTGGCTGTGAACCTGCAAGGCACTTATGTCCAGTTTTAAGAGCAGGGATGATGCACTGGATCAGTCCTAGAGGCCACATGATCAGTCATCCCTGCAACAACCCTGTGCTGCCCTCTCTGCAGAGCTTGGGAGGCAGTGGACAAAGAATTAGGTTTCCTTCTGCTGAAGATGTGGGAAAGATCCCTTTCTTGATATAAACATTTCACAGGACTAGATAACTGATGATGAAAGAAATTACATTATGTAAAAATAATATTTCTCTAAAATAGTTATATATCTACTCAATTTTTTTTATGCATGGTATAAAATCAATAGTTTTTGAAGAACTAGCATGTAGGTATTTGACAGTATTAACAGTGTTGAAAACGTAAGTATTTCAAAATTTTTTGCATTTTCTGAGTAAAACCAATGCCAGTTAATTTTCACAATTAAATGCTAAGTTTTGATTGCTTGGGTGTTTTTTTTTTAAATAGAAGCAATATGGAAGAGTGATCTTGGTTCATCCTGGTCCTGTTTTGTCTACATGTGAACCACATCTAGCATTGCATGAGACCTAGCAAGGAGCTCCTTTCCACTGCAGCTGAAAATTGGGCGTGAATTTCTGAGTTCTGCAGTATGTGCCTTGTGCACTGACACTGTGTTCAAGATGCTGGAACATAGGTAGATCAAGTCTGTATGTGCTGGCAATAGGCTCTGGAAGGACTGAAGGGTACTGAGGCTGACCCAGATGTGAATCTTACTTCACTAAAACACCAAATATTTGTGCCTCGCCTTCTTCCAGTTTTGGGAAAGCAATGGAGCTATTTCACTAAAAGAAGATGGAGAGGAACATGTGTCTTAGAGAGCACAAGGGTGCAGTGTCATGGGGTATTATCTTGGGAGAGACTCAGTTTTTTGTCCTGAATCAGATCTTAGTTCCCCCAGACACTAAGTGTGTCGATCAAGTGTGGAAAGCACTGGGGCACTGTCTGTTCTTAGGAAGCCTGGATTGTTTCTTTCCCCCTCCAGTTCTGGTTGCAGTCTGAAATTGTATTCCTGCTGTTAGAAATGGGTGTTCTGCTATAAATTGAGTGTACTCTTCCTCTTCTGAAAATGGACTTTTGGTGACATTCAATTAACTGGTTTTAGCTATTTTGACATTTTCCAATAAAAATAAAATAGCATAGAATCAGGAATTTTCTATCTGGGTCTACAGGTCAAATTATTCCCATCTTGAGATATAGGCTTTTCAGCAGTCCCTCTTGCTGAGCAGGTAAAATTAAATAAGCAAAATTCTGGTGTCTTAAACAAATAAATAATTTTGGAAATTTAATTTTAATTATTTTATACAGTATTGGGAATTAAATAACATAAGTGACTGACTTTTTTTTAAATAAGAAAACAATTACATTTTGCTAGTCCACTCTTTTTGGTCAAATTCAGGAATGTTGACTGTTGTATTATCTCTTCGTAATTCCTTGTTTCGTTCAAGGGATTTCATGGCATTAGGTGCTGTATAAATACAGAACGAAAGGATGGAGCTATACCCAGAAATTATCAAATTTTTGGAAAATAGGGAAAATATAAGGAGGCTGAGAATATTAAATTAAATAGTGGAAATGAAAGGTAAAGAATTTTGGGCACTGTTTCTACTGGGCCGTAATTAATTCCAAGATGTGCCAAAATGTTCCCAATTTTCATAAACTACAATATAACTCAGCATCTGTTGGGATGGTGCCCTATAATACTGAAGCAACCCTGATATAGATGAGCGGAAGTTGTTGAAGCCTTTTCTTCATTTTTTCTTCTTACAGAAATGAAAAGAGCAGGGTAGAGTATACAGCAGCAAGAAATGTAGCATGTGTTTTGCATACATAGAAAAACAAAATAGAAATAGCAAGGCATTGATACACATGAGAAATATTGCATCAATATTTTAGTCATACATCAGCTTATGAGTACTGTATTGATCTGTTTTTCTTTCAAGATCAAGATAAGATTAGTGTTACATGCATGGAGCTTCCTTAGCTATTGGATGCAGAGATTAGTGATTGGAGCATAGAGACTGGTAGTCAAGAAATCCCAATTCAAGAGATGGACAAAACACTCCTGACTTTCTTTTCTTGCTTTTTCCTACCTGATACTGTAGCCAGAGAGATACTTTGTACTTTGCCTGTATTACAGATCTGATGTCATTTACCTACTGGAAAATTTGAGTGATTTTAAAATTTTGTTTGTGCAGAAAAGCTGCTGTCCCTGTTATTCTGGTCCATGAGTATCCCTTTCAGACTGTCACTTTTTTTTGCTTTGTAGTAGCTGTACCGTTGTGGCAGCTGGAGGCCAAAGCTGAGCATTGTTTCAGACACTGCACAAGCGTGTCACAGGCGACAGTGCCTGTGGTGCCTGCTCTGCAGATCGGGCCTAGGTGCCCCTGCTTGCAGGTTGCTCCCTTCGCATCCCCAGACACCTTTTGCCTCCTCCTGACAGAGGCAGCCTTGTGTCCTCTGCCTCTCTGCCAAGTAATGTGCCCTCTCATTCAGAGCTTGCTGTGTGTCTCTGCATCTCAGACATCTGAGAGAGACTTCTGGTAATGTATCTTATTGAAGACAACAGTGGAAATAATAATAAAAGGAATCAGTTCCTTAGGAAAATGGAGTTTCCCAAGTATCAGGTCCTGATCCAAATTTCCTCCCTCCTTCCTTCTGTTTTTTGTAGGAGAGAGAGTAAATAGGAAAAACAAGTCTTGTAGCTGCACATAATGACAATAAATAATAGTAAGAAGTTTTAGAGGCCTTTCCTGCCTTAGTGCTGCCACTCCCTCTGACAATTTGGGCATGCTGACTAAGAAGGATAGAAAGGAGAACTGAGCCTGTACAAAGGAAATACCAAGTGTATCATGCTTAAAGAAATTTAGATTAGAGTCTTCTGGAGGAAAATGTTTTTATGAACCAGCTTTGCTTTACAGCTCTAAAAAGCTATAGTTTTCCTTGTCATGTCTGGACTACATTAGTGTCAAGAAAGTGCTTCTCAAGTAAAGTGTGCTTTTGAGTTTATAAGATAGGGGTTTTAATATGGTTCCTAGTGATGTCTGTTAGAGCTTCTCTACCTGGCTTTATTGGAAATTAGTTCAAGCATGGTAGTAATGGGAAGGACCTGTTTGCTTTTGTATTCTGGCTTAAAATCTTCTTACAGTATTATGAATAACCTGCTTTCCCTGCTAATTACCATTTTTAGGTACAAATCCATTACTAAAGACCCAGGTCTGTGCTAGCATGGGGCTTGACCAAGCCTTGGTAGAAGGTTACGCTATTGCAAGCCAAAGACGTAGCTGTAGAACTCTTACATGTTTTATGAGCTCCTGAAGTCTGGTAGTCTCAGGTTTGCCTTCTACCTTCAAATCTACTTTTTTTGTTTGGGAGTGAGGAGGAAGTGAGAGAGAAAGAAATATGAAGAAATCAGACAGGTAAACAGGCTTCACACAGGGATTTTTAACACACCACTGCTTTTATTTAAAGCATGCTGTTGGTTCTGTTTAGCAACTCTGCTGCCAAGCTCCAAACCCAATCTAGTTCAAGCTTCCCTTGGGAGTTGCGTTTACTGAATCTGTGGTGAGTCAGAAAGCATTACTACCTGCCTCATTGTGCCTCTGGGAAAAGAGGAGCTGAAGAGAAGCTCTTTTGCCTTTTTGTATTGGGTTCTGATTTGATTTGCTCCCATCAGCCAAACCGATGCTCTTTTGGGGGTGACTTCCTTCTGTGGCTGCCTCCATGACAAGCTGGCATTCCTCAACAGGAGCCAATTGCCTGTTTGTTTCATAGCAAATAGGTCAAAGACTTTTCTTTCCTAGCTCAGGTTTGTGTACTTTCAGTCTGCAGCTGAATACACAATTCATCATGCCCCTAAACACGGCAATCCGTCTGCTTGCTGGCCCCTTCTCCAAGCTCCATGAGTCCATACTTGCTAGCAGGGTGTATTGCAAATGTGCAGAAAACATTTCAGATGCTCTCCTGAAAGCTGCATGTGATACTAAATGCTAATTTTTCAATGACAAAAGGGAATGCAGTGCTATTTGATAAGAATTTCATTTTTTTTACAGGCTTTCCATGCCATGGCAAAACCAACCCACATGCATTTCACCTCTTTATGTTAGTGATAGATGTGATTCTTCTTATCCTAAATATTCTTTCTCTGCATCTCATCCATCCAAAACATATATATTGAAAATGCATTGATTTGTGGTGAAATTCTGAAAATCTATTCTCTTCCCACCCCCGATACAGATCTATTTTAGCATTAGATTTTAAAAGATGGGATGGAAAATGATGGATACACCAAAAGAGAAGGGGAGAGAGTTGCTACTCAGGTCTATTCCTTATTTATCAGATGGTAGAAAAAAATCATTCAAGTACTATAACTGCAATTCCATCATCAGTTTATTTCTTGAATCTGTTTTGATCCTGAAAATGTTTCATGTTCTTGAGGTGACTGATGTAAATGAATGCAAAAAGAATGTGTTTAAAACAAACTATTGATGTAGTTTGAGTGCTTGAACTTACCTTTACTACTGGTATATATAACTACTGCAAATTTCCGATGCAAAATTTTGCTTAAAGATGAGACAGTGGAGGGGACTGACTTTCAGAGAAATTTCTTTTGTAATTCTTTATCATTCAGAATGATACTGAAGAATAAACTAATACTAAGAGAAGACGGAGGGAAATTGTATTTCTACTTGTGTAGGCATTAGTCTGCTTGTATTTATGTGAGGTGATCTGAGGATAGTTCTACTCAAAAAGGAGAGGAGGGGGTAAATATATATGTATACACAGGTGTAGTACAATAAGTTATTTTAAAAAATTATTGAATAATCAAACATTTATTGAATAAAACTTGTTAAAAGCACCCAACCTACTTCCAGTGGTTTGTGCTATATGCAGAAAGACAGTATTGAGCAACAAAATAAATTGTATTCCTTTTGCATTAAGATTGCATTAATGTGTTGTTTTCTTCTGATGTTTTGATTGTTACATCCATTTTGGTTTGCTTCTTTCTCTGATTGTTTTGAGTGGGCTTTCAGCTGGTGCAAAAGTGCAGTGCTTCCCCACTGTTCGTGTTTTAGCTGGGTATGGACCTATTGAGGAGAAAGTATAGTTAAATTTGATTGACTGCATTTTCCCCTTATCTTTCCATTTCTCATTCTTTTTTAGCATGCTAATGTTTTAAAGGTGGCAGGTAAATCTTTTTGTTGTGAACCAGTACTTCACATATAGCCAAATGGTCCTTGTCCATCTTTCATCAAGCAATCATCTTTCAAATCAATGGGAGTCTTTCTGTTTGCCATGCCAAGCTCTTCTGTCATTGGGGGGTTTATGTGTTTCAAGTGCTTTGCCAGCCTGAGGTTTAAGCAATCAAAGTAGCACACCAAGGGCAAGACATTGTGCCATCTCTTGCCCTCTGCAGCCACTCTTGTCAAGTCTGTTTCCTCCTGTTCTTCCCAAAATGATCATGCTATATCTCATGGGTTGTGCTGACACCAGAAAATACTGAGTCATGTAGGATTGGGCTTCCTATGTTTAAAATTATCTTCAATTTATTCTGTCATTGCAGTTCTTAGGATACTAACCAGACACCTTCTTTGCCCATGATGTGATGTCCGCTTGGTAGGAGCAAGTTATTGTGAGGCTTTGTTCAAGGATGAAGCTGGCTCCAAATGATCCCTTTGATGCCTGACACAGCTTGGCAAAGCTGTTGCATTCTTAAAAAGTTTAAAGTAATGTTGCAAAATGCTGTGCTCAACTCTGGAGTCCGCTGTCCTGAAGCAGAGCTGGTACTTCTGATGGCTGGCTTTGGTTGTGAAGTCCCATACTGGTTTTGACACCACAGTATTATGCAGCATCAGTGCTGAATGTAGGGGAAGGCTACAAGCAAACTTTACAGTCCCAATATCTAATAGCCCTAATCTTAATTTTTGTTTTTGGTGTCTTATAAAACTTTATGAAGATGAGGTGACTGAGAGCTGCATTTTAAGACACAGACATGCCATTGTTGGCACATGGTGATAGAACTAGAGAGAAAACGAAAACTTTCTCCATTCCTTTTTTGATATTAGAAGTTATTTCAGGTCCTCTTTTATTGAGATACGGAACTCCTGTTTGGTAAAGACTTTTCTAAATATGCTGTTTGAAGCCCCTGAACAAAGATCTTTTCAAAACCTGTCAACCGTGGTTTCCCCTCCCTCCCCCCTCCCCCCCCCCCCCCCCACACTTTTTCTTT
>VZTE01004190.1:94486-115159 GCA_013397775.1 Eulacestoma nigropectus | reverse complement strand
ACGGCTTCTCCCCGGTGTGCGTCCGCCGGTGCCGCTTCATGTTGGGCCTGCTGGTGAAGCTCTTCCCGCAGATCTCGCAGATGAAGGGCTTCTCTCCTGCCCGACACACACGCACACACACACGCACAGCGGCCGTCAGGGCGCCTGGAACGCTGCCCCGATTCCAGGAGAACCCCTGGAACACTCCCCGCACCCCTGGGAGAACGCCCGGCGCCGCGGCCGCTGCCTTCGGGGACCAGCGGGGTTTGGGGACCAAAGCCTTGAAATCCTGGCTCCCCTCGGGGATGAAGGGCTCCTCTCCCGCCCAACGCACACACGGTGGCTGTCAGGGCCCCTGGAAAAGTGCCCCGATTCCTGGGAGAGCTCCTGGAAAACTCCCCAAACCCCTGGGAAAATGCCCGGCATTGCAGCCACTCCCTTCGGGAAATCCTGGCTCCCTTCAGGGTTTGGGGACCAAAGGCTTTGAAATCCTGGCTCCCCTCGGGGATGAAGGGCTCCTCTCCCGCCCAACGCACACACGGCGGCTGTCAGGGCCCCTGGAAAAGTGCCCTGATTCCTGGGAGAGCCCCTGGAAAAGTCCCCTCATCCCTGGGGAAGCACCGCTGCCTTCGGGGATCAATGGGGGGTTTGGGAAGTTCTGGCTCCCCTCGGGATTTGGGGCCAAAAGGCTCCGAAATCCCGGCTCCATTTGGGGCCAAAAAGCTCCAGCAAGGGCCAAAAGCACCCCGGGAACAACCCCGACCTCCCGCTTCCCCCACAGGGAAGCCCAGCCCAGCTTCTCACTTCTCCCACGCGCTTTTCCGGCTGGGTACCACCCGCGCCCCCGAACCCCGAGGGAATCCCGCGGGAATGTTCCCTCCCGGAGGCTCTCCCTGCCTTACCCGTGTGTGTTTTCATGTGCTCGTCGAAGTACTGCTTCATGTTGAAGTCCTTGCCACACCACTGGCACATGAACTGCTTGTGGCCGATGTGGATGCTCATGTGGGAGCGCAGCTGGTACTTGTACTGGAACCTCTCGTCGCAGTTCTGCCGGGAAAAACGGGAATTCCGGGAGCTGGGGAGCTGGGAATGAGCCCCGGGAGGGGTGGGGAGGGCGGCCGGGGGTCGGGCAGCAGCCCTGAGCAAAACTCAGGGATTTAAAGTTACTTATTGAGGGTGGAATAAAAGTGTGGATCGGGAGGGTGGAGCGGCTGGAATTACCTGGGAAAAGCCGGAATTGCGTGGGAAAAGCCTGGCAGGGACGGGGTTATTGCAAGGAAAAAGGGTTTCTGCGGGTTTGGAGCTGCCGGGCCCCAGCTCAGCCCTGTCTCCACTAGAGGACTCTGCCTCCCTCGAAACCAGCTCCTCGCGGCCCTTCCCGGCCTCTTCCCGGCTCTTCCAGAGGGAATTTCTTTCCCTGGAATTCTCATCCCCGCTGTTCCCGCTGTGTCTCTCCCAGCCCCGAACCCCATCGGGATTCCCACAGATTTCCCCATCCCCTTCCCTGCTCCAGGCACTTCCCAAGGGCAGGCAGGGAATTACAACCCCAAATTCCCAGGAATTTACCAGGGAATATCACACTTCCCACCAAACCAAACTCGGAGCACTGGCTCAGATTTTTGGGAGTTTCTTGGAGAACTCTGGTTTTCCCCCCCCGAATTGCAAGCCAAGGACTAATTTCTGTATTTTCACTGTGTTTTCACTTCTCCCAGCTCCAGTTTCCAGGGAAAATTAATAGGATTTGCATCAGGCCTTGTTGAGGAGGGAAAACTGGGATTTAAATCCTTTTCCAGGGGGTAAAACACAACCAGGCAAATCCATCTCTGCTGGGATCGATGCACACGGAGAATTCCCAAACTCTGATGAAACCGCCCCTCATTCCCACACCAACCAATCCCATTCCCATCTCCTGGGAGCGTTCCCTATGGATTTAACCCCCTCAGATCCCTCCGGAGATCCCTGAGGGGGGGTCCGTGCTGGGATCACTGCCCAGTGATTCCTCCACACGGAGAACTCCCGAAGCCTGACGAAACCGCCCCTCATTCCCACACCACCCAGCGCCATTCCCACCTCCCGGGAGCGCTCCCCAGGGATTTTTCCCCAGGGATTTTTGCCCAGGGATTTTTCCCCAGGGATTTTTGCCCAGGGATTGAGCCGCGGGAGCAGCGGCCGCCTCACCTCACAGCGGAAGGGCTTCTCCCCCGAGTGCTGCAGGGAGTGCACCTTGAGGGACATGCTGCGCTTGAAGGACTTCCCGCAGGTCTCGCAGGTGAAGGGCATGTCCTTGGTGTGGGCTGCAACACAGCGGGGTCACACAGGGGCCGGGAGAAACATTCCCCGAAATCCCGGGCGGGGGAACGACTCCTGCCGCGGGCGTGCGGATACAGACGGAGCCGCGCTCGCGCCCGGGGGTCTCCCGCTGTTCCACACAGAGCATTTCAACTTGGTCCTCGAAACAAAGCCCAGGCAGCCGGGATCGCCTGCTTTTCACGGAATCCCAGCATTTTTGGGTTGGAAGGACATTAAAGACCCTCAAAGATCCAGTTGGAACCCCTCCCACTACCCCAGGTGGCTCCAACCCGGCCTCGGGCACTTCCAGGGATGGAGCAGCCACAGCTTCCCTGGGAATTCCATCCCAAATCCCACCTAAACCTCCCCTGTTCCAGACATTCCCGTATTACCACCTCTGTTCCCTTCCCCACCACACGTTTCCCCCTTTGGAGTGAGCGTTAATTGAGCAGGAGAGGAACCAACCCATGCCTGAATAGTACAGATTAATGATGATGATGATAATGATAATAATAATAATAATAAAGATAATCTGTGTGAAGCGCCGCGCTGGGGGAAGAACAGGAGATGAACCAACCCTGCCCTGTTCCAGGGGGAAGCCATTCCCTGTGTCCTGTCCCTCCATCCCTTGTCCCCAGTCCCTCTCCAGCTCTCCTGGAGCCCCTTTAGGCCCTGCAAGGGGCCCCGAGCTCTCCCTGGATCCTTCCCTTCTCCACCTGAACATCCCCAACCTGGGGATGTTTTTTCCTAATTACTTTAATGATTTAATTTAATAATTGTTTCCCGATTATTTTCATTTTCCCTGATTATTTTCCTTTCCAAACCCCCCGACTCTGGATCCCAGCCCCCCCCCCAGACCCAGCGGTGCCCCCCGACTCACCAACCATGTGTTTGCGCACGTGGGCCATGGTGTAGAACTTCTTCTCGCAGATCTCGCAGGAGAATTTCTTCTCGGCGTAGCCGTGCACGATCTTGATGTGCTCGTGGAGGGACCAGAGCTTCTTGAAGGATTTGTTACAGGAGACGCACTGGGACGGGGCAGAGAGAGGGACTGGGGTTAGGGAGGGTCGGGCTGGGGGGGTTAAGCCAAGGTTTTTGCTCTGGCGCGACAAAAAAAAGGCCCCAAACGGTGAAAAAGCTGCCTGAGAAGGTTCATTTTGTGATTTACACCCGAGAGAAGCGGGAGGGGAGGGGAGGGGCGGCACCTCCAGCGTTCCCGTGCCTCCCGATTCCCAAAATCCGACGGCACGGGAGCCACCCAGGGACACCTCACAGGCCCTGGCGCTGCTGGGGGGGAAATCCAAACCCTCGGACAGGGAAAATCCAAACCCTCAGAGAGGGAAAATCCAAACCCTCAGAGAGGGAAAATCCAAACCCTCAGAGTGGGAAAATCCAAAACCTCGGAGAGGGAAGGATCTAAACCCTTGGAGCAGAAAGAATCCAAACATTTTCACTGAGAAGGATCCAAACTCGTGGAGAGGGAAAAATCCAAACTCGTGGAGAGGGAAGAATCCAAACATTTTCAGTGAGAAGGATCCAAAGCCTTGATGCAGAAAGAATCCAAACCCTTGGAGCAGGAATATCCAACCCCTTTCAGTGATAAAAATCCAAACCCTCGGAGTGACAAGGATCCAAACCCCTGCAAAGGGAAGAACCCGAGAGAGCTGCGGGAGGCCGACACCATTAAATTCCCTCCAAGCCCATCCAGCCCTTCCTGACCCCCCAAACCCCGGCGTGGCCAGTCCGAGCTCCCTGATCCTTCCGCCTCTCCATGGAAAGCAGCTCCCATCCCGCTGGAGACTCTGGGATCAGCTCCCGGAGCAAATCCAGGCGTCACCTCCTCCTCCTGCCGTGCTCCGGCTCTTCGTTTATTAAAGGGATCGCTGGGGGTCCGAAGTGACACCGGAATGTGAGAATTCCTCCCCAAAACTCCTGTGGGATGTCCAGGAAATCAGCCCCCAGAGGATCCATGCGTTTCCAGGCAGCTCTTCCTTCTCCCAGCAGCTCTTCCTAAAATCTTCATGAAAAAATCCGTGTCCGACGTGGAAAATTCCAGCTGGAATCCTGGTGTGTGAGGGAACCGAAGCACCTTCGCCTCTGGAGGAACTGTGCCTTGTGATTTTGGGGTTTTTTTGGGATGTTTGGGGGTTTTTGGGACATCTCCATTTCCCAGCCCATCGATTCCCGCCCTTCCCTACCAGTCAGAAGGGCTGGGCGTTGATTAATTAACAAAAATTATCAGCTCTGCTCGTTTGGGCTGCTTCTTCTCTGCTTCCACAGGGCTGGGATCTCTGCAGGCTCGGGAATTCCGCTGCAGCTCTGCCTCCACAATTCCTGCCAGGATTTCCCTCTTAGGGGGGGAAAAAATTCCTAGAGAGTAAAGCAATGCTATGGAATGATCCCAAATCCTGGGATTTACAGTGAAAGGAGCCCTTGGAGAGGTCAAGTCTACAACACAGTGAAGGATTAAAACACCGACGCTGAGAGGAACCACACAGAGCTCGAGGCGACAACAGAAATCCAGTGAAGGTGCTGATCCTGACGGATGAAAAAGCAGAAATTACCTGGAAAAAGAGATTTATTCCATCCCTGGGATGAAAACTCGGGAGGAGCCAGCCCTGATCATCACTCCAATCCAATATTAAATCGATTTTATTCCGGGGCAAAGCTACCCCCCACCGACACATCAAACCTCGAATTAAGGAAAATTTTTCACATTCCCTCGATCCTATCGGCACGGGGAATGGAAACACATCAACAGGCAGCTGGAAAACACATCCCAGAGGTCAGGACAGGAGGAGAATTGCTGGATTTATTCTTGGATATTGAGGGCTTGGAGGTGACTCTCAGTGCTGCTGGCACGGGGGAAGTTTGGGGACGTTTCTGGACCGGATTCCTCCGGATTTAAACCGTAATTTCTGTAATTTCTCCTTTTTCTATCACTTTTGGACACGTGTGTGGATGGATATAGGATATTTCTCCATTTTATGTGTTCAAATTATCCAGGAATTCCTGCTTAAATTTCAGTTCCTGCTTTGATTCCTTCAATTTTTAATTCCTGCCTAAATTTCATGCTGTGAATGAGCCCCCCTGGATGCTGGGGCATCCCTTAAATTCCCATTTAAACGTTCCCTGCTGCACTGAACTTTTCAAAGTATTTCTTTCAAAAGCTGCGAAAATTAAATTTCTATTAATAAATCCTTCCTCCAGTCTTCCTCCTCCGAGCTGAAACATAAGGGAAAAAAAAAACCAAACCAGCACAGAGTTACACAGAGCTGGGAAAAGAGCGTGGAAAAGAGGAATTGCAATAAATATTCCATGTCTCCCACGCGGTGGGGACTGAGGATCAACCCAGTCCAGCATTTAAATCAAACAATGAAAAAATGTTCAATTATTGTGGCCAAACTCTCACAGAAAACCCCCTCGTTGCCCTAAAAATTCCAGCTGCCCAAAAACCCAACCGGAGCTGCTGCTGCTGCTGGGAGGATTTCAGGAGGAGGTGGGTGAAAATAAGGCCAAAAAAGCAGATTTGGGGTGCCAGAGAAAGCAGCAGTGCCCCCAGATCCCCGGGACGGAGGTGCCCACGGGCCAGGCACCAACCCCAGAGGGATCACAGACTCTGGAGCTCTTCCCACAGCTCCCAAAACTTCCCACCAGAGCTGTTCCTCCCATGGCCGGGGGGAAATCGGAGCTGCTGGGGAGAAAAGCTGAGATTTTTGTATCTTCAGAGAGATTTGTGGGGTTTCACGCTGGGGAAGGGGCAGGCTCGGGGTGTAGGTACTGAATTCCAACCCTTCACAAGCGCTCCGGGAATTCCTTTATCCCGTGGTCTCAGTGGGGTTTCCAGTCCCGTTTTAACCCCAGCTCAGGTCCTGACTCCACTCTGCCTCTCTCACCTGCTCGCCTCTCGGGGATCTCACAGATTTCCCATTCCAGTGAATTCCTGGAATCCCATTTTCCCTGGAAACCTCGCCTGGCCACGCTGCGGGACTGAAACCCCTGGAATTCTGAGCTCAGTGAGAGCTGCTCAGCAGGAGGAGGAAGAGGAGGATTAACCACAGAACTTCAGATTTTTGGGAGCAGTTACTCTGGATTCCGACCCTGTTAAAGGAGCTTTGCGTTCCCAACTCACAGTTTACTCCTGCAGTAACTGCTCAGAGCAGCTGGACGCTCTTTTCCCTGCCATCCCCTCCTCTTGGGAGACCCCAAAACGTGGGATAAAGCAGAGACAGGGCCTGGCTCAGAACCTGGGGCCGTGCAAAAAAGAGATTTTCCCCCTGTGAAGCGTCCAGCAGCCGGATCCAGGGCACGCCGGGAGGTGTGGGGATCTGGCAAGCAGGCGAGCAGACCTACCTGGATGTTTTTTTCACAGTCAGTTTGCTGGTGGAGGGACAGCTCACTCTCTAGCACAAATTTCTTCCCACATTTGTCGCAGATCTGCATCCGCCTGTGAGTGACGTTCATGTGCTTCTCCAGGTACCAGCGTGTGTTAAACACCCTGGGGCACTTCTCACAGGTCAGAGTCTCCTTCTCTTCACACTTTGATTTCTGCACAGGTGCCTTGGGCTCCTTTGCAGCTTTCTTCTTACGCCTGGGGGGCTCCACGCTCTTTCTGCGCCCCCGCGTAGCTCTGGGTGCCGGGGAGGCGGCGGCCGCCGCGGCAGAGGCGGCTCTCCTGCTTCTCCTCTGGGCAACACTAACCTTCTCCACTCTTTTCTCCTTTTTCTTCTGCCTCTCATTCTCCTCATAATCACTACTGTCTTCCGTAGCCTCTTCCCCACTGTCACCCTCCTCTTCCTCACTGCTGGTCTTAAGGACAGCAGTGTCTTTGGACTGGGAGGGGACACCCTTCTCCCCTTTGGACACATTTAAGGTTTGGTTGTTAAGGTTTACCTCCACTATAATCTGCTCCCTTTTGTAAGTCACTTCATCTTCCTCCTCTTCCTCCTCCTCAGAGTTGTCAGAGTTTTCCCTGTCTTCTTTCACAGCCCGGACCTCTCCTACCGCTCTGCTCTCCCTGAAAAACGGCTGCTCCTCCCTCTCGTGGAGGTGGCCTTTGCTCATTTTGCTGTCCACCAGCACCGAGAAGGGGCTCCCTGACTCCCTCTTGTACACCTTGGTGGACAGGTCGAGCTCCTGGCCGGGGTAGAAGGCGGGCGGCCCCTGCGCCCGGCGCGCGTCCTCCTGCGCCATGCCCGCCCCGGGGGGCTCCCCCGGCTGCTGGCAGGCCTTGGCTGCTTGGCTCATCTGGGGGGGCTGCTGCGGCTCATGGAGCGCCTTCCGCCCCACGGGACCCGGCGGGGAGCTGCGGCTCGCGGGGGCTCCTCGGGCCCGGCGCCTCTTCCATCGGAGCCCGGCGGGGTTCGGGGTCCTGGCTGCGCTGGGGCGGGGGTCGGGATCACGGCAGGGCCAGGGCGGGGAGGCTTCGTCTGCAGGAAGCGGCCGAGGAGCCCTCGAGCATTTTATCTGCAGGAGACAAGGGAGAGGAGAGTCAGCCAGAAAATAATCGCCGGAATTGCAGCAAATTCTGCGTTTGCAGGGCTGGGGGAAAGCCCGGGGGTGTTTTCCAGGAGGAGCTGAGGGCGGGTGGGGTTGGGAAAGGGAGGGACGAACAGCAGGGAGCAGGACTGGCAGCGGATTCCCAGGGAGTGGAAATCCAGGCAAGGGATACTCTCCGTCCACCAAGGATCACCTCTGGGCCCTGCCTGTTTCTCCTGGATTTTTGGGAGCACTGACAGCCCCACAAACACCGGGGACCAGGACTGGCAGCAGATTCCCAAGGGACGGAAATCCAGGCAATGGAAACTCTCCACCCACCACGGCTGTTTCTCCTGGGCTGCCGGGAGCACTGACGGCCCCCAAACTCCGCTCTGCTCCCACAGACACGGGGCACACCCACCCCACAACACCCCAAATCTCCCCCAGCCCATCCTCGCGTATTCCAGAGTCGCATTCCAGCAACGGGGACGTGCCTGAGGAGTTCCAGTGGAGCCGTTCTCACCTTGCAGCACTAAACCCAGACCCGGAACACTCCAGAGATCCCTCGGGCAGCCCCTGGATTTTGAGGGATTTGAGGCAATTCTTTGTCTCTCTCTCCCTTCCCCCAGCTCCTTAATCCCCACCGCGGCGGCCGAACAATATCCATTTGCCCATCCGCACTTCCCGGCGGTTTTCCAAGCTGGAATTTGCCCAGGACGCTGCCACTTCCTCCTGCAGAAAGCGCCACGTGGTCCCGCAGGGACACAAAGCAACCGATCCCTCGCACCGGCACGACTCCAGTTTGGGAGCTCGGCATTGCAGCACCGAGCCCAAGGCTTCGGGCTGGGCTGATCCCATCGGGAACACCCCGGGAATTCCGGAGCTAAACCTGGGATCTGAGGGTGCGGGGAAGGGGAATTAAGGACAGAGACGTCCCAGAATGGTTTGTGGTGGAAGGGGCATCAAATCCCATCCAGGGGCACCTTCCATGATCCCAGGGTGCTCCAGCCTGGCCTGGGACACTGCCAGGGATGGGGGCAGCCACAGCTGCTCTGGGAATTCCATCCCAGCCAGGAATTCCTTCCCTCCCCTCTTCCAGAGATTCCTGTATTGTCATTTCTGTTCCCTTCCACCAGAATTCTTCCCCCTTTAGAGTGAATTTTAAGCGGACAGGAGATGAACCAACCAATGCCTGAATAATAAATATAAATTAATAATAATAATAATAATTAAAATTACAATTTTTGTGAAGTGTCACATCGGAGCAAGAATGGAAAAATAACCAGTTTGATTATAAACTTAATTAAAAACAGGTTCTGGAGCACTTCTCCAGGCTTCCCAAATTATTCCAGAGCATCCTGAAGGTGCCTGGCAGCGCCTGCAGCCTCAGCACCACAGCAGGGCCCATTCCCACTGCTCCATCCTCAAATCCCACATTCCCAGCTCCAGGAAACCCCTGGAGATGGGCTGTTAACGCTGGCTTGTGGTCACAACTCACGTTCAGATGGAAAAATTATAAAATAAACTGGTTTTGGAGAGGCAAAATTCCCAACCCTTCGCCCAGGAAGCTGTGGGAAGGATGAATCCCAGTTTAGCTTTTCCTTCGAGTGGAATGAATCATTCAGGAGCTCAGAAAAATCCCTGTTCCACGCAGAAAATACCTGATTATTTCCTCCTCATATTAAGCATCTCTAGGAATCTGCAGGAGGAAATCAGGAATTCCACTGCAGAGCCTGGAAAGCACAAAATTTGCCAGGAAAAGGAAATTTCACCTTCCCCCCATTTTACTGAACGGCAAGAAATTCCTGTCAATATTTCACCTCTGCTCACCGAAGGGATATTACGTGTAAAAAACCACTTTTTATCAACAGGTACCACCTCAAATCAAGCCCACAGAGGGGTTTATTCTGAATTATCAAAGCTGTTTGCTCCGAAAACCACTTCACTCTGCAGCATCAGTCGCTGCTGTGGCTTTGAACCTTTCACTGCCACCCTCGAGGGACCCACAACTTTCAAAATCATTATTTAAATGTAAAGCAAAGCCCTCCTCGGCCCTTTAGTACAAACAGCAGCTCCGAAATACTGCCCCAAAAATGCTCTTAAAACACTTTTTTCCCCCCCCTTTTAAATTTCTAATCCCAAAGCAGCGTTTGGGTGTTTTTAATCTCCCTCCTTTGTTGTTGTTTTAAAGGTGAATTTAATTTCATCAAGGCTGATTTTTCCACAGAACGAATTCCAGTCACGCTGCCAAAGGAGAAATGCAGGCCCTGATTAAGATGTAAAAAGGAAACAAGAGTTTCAAAGCGATTTTTGATGCTTATCAAGCCCCAAACCTGGGGAATATCTGCAGAACAGAACCCGAGCAATCAAAGATCACTCACACGGAGGTTTGCAAAGTCTCCGACATGAAAGGCTCGAACTCCGAACAAAAAAAGAGCACGATTTGCAGACAAAAGTGTGGGTGGAGGAAGCTGTGAGTGTGTGGGAGCAACTTCACACCCCGCTTCTGAAGAAAAACCGCATTTTTTGGCGTTATCGGCACTAAAAATAGAGAGAATCGGGCTCGGCTCGGGGAGGCCGCGGGGCCGACTCGGCCATCGCTGTGTGGGGACAAGGGACAGGATCCGAGCCGGGGTGGATCGGAGGGAAAACTGCGGATTTCAGGAGAAAACTGAGGAAAAACTGGGGGGAAACTGCCCNTCTTCCTCCTCTTCCTCCTCCTCAGAGTTGTCAGAGTTTTCCCTGTCTTCTTTCACAGCCCGGACCTCTCCTACCGCTCTGCTCTCCCTGAAAAACGGCTGCTCCTCCCTCTCGTGGAGGTGGCCTTTGCTCATTTTGCTGTCCACCAGCACCGAGAAGGGGCTCCCTGACTCCCTCTTGTACACCTTGGTGGACAGGTCGAGCTCCTGGCCGGGGTAGAAGGCGGGCGGCCCCTGCGCCCGGCGCGCGTCCTCCTGCGCCATGCCCGCCCCGGGGGGCTCCCCCGGCTGCTGGCAGGCCTTGGCTGCTTGGCTCATCTGGGGGGGCTGCTGCGGCTCATGGAGCGCCTTCCGCCCCACGGGACCCGGCGGGGAGCTGCGGCTCGCGGGGGCTCCTCGGGCCCGGCGCCTCTTCCATCGGAGCCCGGCGGGGTTCGGGGTCCTGGCTGCGCTGGGGCGGGGGTCGGGATCACGGCAGGGCCAGGGCGGGGAGGCTTCGTCTGCAGGAAGCGGCCGAGGAGCCCTCGAGCATTTTATCTGCAGGAGACAAGGGAGAGGAGAGTCAGCCAGAAAATAATCGCCGGAATTGCAGCAAATTCTGCGTTTGCAGGGCTGGGGGAAAGCCCGGGGGTGTTTTCCAGGAGGAGCTGAGGGCGGGTGGGGTTGGGAAAGGGAGGGACGAACAGCAGGGAGCAGGACTGGCAGCGGATTCCCAGGGAGTGGAAATCCAGGCAAGGGATACTCTCCGTCCACCAAGGATCACCTCTGGGCCCTGCCTGTTTCTCCTGGATTTTTGGGAGCACTGACAGCCCCACAAACACCGGGGACCAGGACTGGCAGCAGATTCCCAAGGGACGGAAATCCAGGCAATGGAAACTCTCCACCCACCACGGCTGTTTCTCCTGGGCTGCCGGGAGCACTGACGGCCCCCAAACTCCGCTCTGCTCCCACAGACACGGGGCACACCCACCCCACAACACCCCAAATCTCCCCCAGCCCATCCTCGCGTATTCCAGAGTCGCATTCCAGCAACGGGGACGTGCCTGAGGAGTTCCAGTGGAGCCGTTCTCACCTTGCAGCACTAAACCCAGACCCGGAACACTCCAGAGATCCCTCGGGCAGCCCCTGGATTTTGAGGGATTTGAGGCAATTCTTTGTCTCTCTCTCCCTTCCCCCAGCTCCTTAATCCCCACCGCGGCGGCCGAACAATATCCATTTGCCCATCCGCACTTCCCGGCGGTTTTCCAAGCTGGAATTTGCCCAGGACGCTGCCACTTCCTCCTGCAGAAAGCGCCACGTGGTCCCGCAGGGACACAAAGCAACCGATCCCTCGCACCGGCACGACTCCAGTTTGGGAGCTCGGCATTGCAGCACCGAGCCCAAGGCTTCGGGCTGGGCTGATCCCATCGGGAACACCCCGGGAATTCCGGAGCTAAACCTGGGATCTGAGGGTGCGGGGAAGGGGAATTAAGGACAGAGACGTCCCAGAATGGTTTGTGGTGGAAGGGGCATCAAATCCCATCNGGGGGTGTGAGGAAAAACTGGGGGCGTGAGGAAAAACTGGGGGGAAAATGCCTGAGGGTGTGAGGGAAAACCGAGGATTTCAGGAAAAAACTGAGGGTGTGAGGGAAAACTGGGAGAAAACTGAGGATGTGAGGGAAAACTGAGGATTTCCAGGAAAAAACTGAGGAAAAACTGGGGGTGTGAGGAAAAACTGAAGATTTCAGGAAAAAACTGAGGAAAAAACTGGGGGTGTGAGGAAAAACTGAGGATTTCAGGAAAAAACTGAGGTTTTCAGGAAAAAACTGAGGAAAAACTGGGGGTGTGAGGAAAAACTGAGGATTTCAGGAAAAAACAGAGGGTGTGAGGAAAAGCTGAGGAAAAACTGAAGGTGTGAGGGAAAAACTGAGGATTTCAGGAAAAACTGAGGTTGTGAGGGAAACAGGATTTGGGGGAAAATGAGGATGTTAGGAAAAGCTGAGGGTGTGAGGAAATGCTGAGGATTTCAGGAAAAACTGAGGGTGCGAGGATGTTTTCTCACTGAAACTCCGTGAAATCCTCAGGCCCCGTGAATTCTGGAGAGTGAACCAGCAGGGGAAAACCACGGATTGCAACGGGAAAACGCAAAGTGAGGGCTAAAATGACATTTTTGGGGTGTCCCGTGCGGGAATTGGACTCGATCCTTGTGGGTCCCTTCACTCAGGATATTCCAAGATTCCACGGACGGGTCCGCAAGAGCTCGATAAATCTGCAATATTGCAATAAAAAAGCCTCAATAAACTCTCCCGGTTGGAAGCACAGGTGCCTGGAACAGGCCCAGCCATTCCCAAACAGTGGGAGAACACATCTGGTCCCGGTTCCACCCCTTCGGAAGAGGAATCAGGGCTATCCCACAGGAGGGAATTATTTAAGTTATCTCTCTCAGCCCCCAGTCCTTTCTTTCTTGTGCATCTCACCTGCTTTACGTGCAAAAAACCCCTGAAAACCTGTTTTTAAGTGGTGAATTTTATCTCCCAGAGACTCACTCTGGCACATCCCGGTGCTTTTGCATTTCCATGGGAAGCGCTGGAGCTGCCTGAGCCCATGGAAATGCAAAATAAAGAGCTGAGTACTGCTAACGACCCTATTCCTATCCCCATTCCCAAACCCCGGGACCCACCCGAGCTGCCGGAGCAGCTCAGCAGAGCCCCAAATCATCGGGAAAATAATCCCGAAAGGGAAACGGGGAAGAGAAATCCCATTTACTGCACCCATTTGCCGCAATTTGGGAACGCTGCACCACGGCCGGAGGAGATTCGGGAGCAGCATTCCCAGCTCCTGTGGGGAACAGAGGAATCAGAACTCTCCTGTCACTGCCAGCCCCGAATCCCCTCGGAACAGCTTTTCCCTCCATTCCCATAAAGAACCAGGCACGGAACGGTCCCTGGTGGCCGCGGGGCTGTGTTTGGGTGGGATTTAGGCTGTGCCAGGTTTTTGGGGACTTCTGTGTCCCGTGGATCCGTCCTGGGACAACCCAACCAACCCACAGCACATCCCAAAAACCAGCCGGGCTGGCAGCGACTCCAGAGAGCCTGGGCAGGGTCACAGCGGCCTGGAGACGGGATAAATCCTGTAAATTCCGGAATTCCAGGGCCGGGCAGAAGCGTTTTCCTAAGGACAGCCCGAGGATGCAGCTCCCATCTCATCCGGCCCTTTTTCCAGCTGTTTCTTGGCCATTCCCAAAATAATCAGGGATAAGGTCCTAGAGAGCCTTGGCAGGGACACAACGGGCCCGGAGGAGAGGGGATGAATCCTGTAAATGCTGGAACTCCAGAGCGTGTCCCACAGGACAGAACGCAGCTCCCACCTCATCCCGCTGCTTTTCCAGCTGGTTTTTGGCCATTCCCGAAACAAGCCGGGGTAGGCACTTTGCCGACCCAGCTGGCGGTTTGCCTCCAAGTGTTCCACAGGCTCCTGGAGAACCGGATTCCCAAATCCCAGAAAAAAAACCCAACCCATCAATAAAATCCTGGCACTGAAACATTAAAACCACGAGGAGAAACCCTCGGGCTTTTCCCATTCTTCGAGAAGAATGATCTGGCCGCATCCAGAAATTTGGGAGACACAAAGCCTTTCAAACCAGCCGTTCCTGGATTTTTTTCAAGCATTATCTCCACGAAAAATCGTTCCAGAGGTTTCCACTCGGGAATTTTATAACCCCTCGGATTTTGCAATAAATGTGGTTTGTTTTTTTTTTTTGGTTTTTTGTTTTTTTTTTAATTGGTTCTAAAAGAGTTTTAGATTCAACAGCCGCAAACTCAACGTTTTTCTTGAAGTAGGAAAAAAAAAAATCTTAAACTAAGTTTTAGTTCTTTACACTCAAATTGCAACCCCAGGCCCTTGCCACCACCTGATACATCTAAAAATCAGAAAGCTGTGGCTGAATTAGGAAATTCCAGGTATTCCAAACAATTCCTGCATCTTTTAATGAAAAAAAAACCAAAACCCTGAAAATAAGATTAAAACACACCCAGGTGGTTCCCACTCACATTTCCCATTTATCACTTTTCTATCTATTTATCTTTTCTATCTATTATTTGATAATTTTTAGACAAAAAAAAAAGCTTTCTACGACCACATTTTGACCCTTTAAATCTGTACACTTACTAAAACAGGTGCCAAAACTCCTTTTCTCCTCTAAAACCTCTTCTTTTCGTCCCTCTCTGCTCACATATCCTGAAGAAAATGAAAGCTGCGCTGAGATTTAATTCAGATTTCATTTCAATTATGGCACTTCCCGTTAGCATCGCTGACCCCGAGCTGGCACAGGGTCGCAGTCCCAAAAAGGAAATCTGCCATCAAGGTCTCTTGCCCAAAATTAGCATTTTTCCCCCCAAAGAGGCCCCAGAGGTGACTCTGTGTCTTTGGAGATGCAGAGGTGTAAACGAAGCGCCAATGCCCTGCCCCAAAGCCAAGGGTGGAATTCCTACGTGGGCATTTCCCTGCAGGAAAAACCTCAATTTAGGCATGAATTTGGCAAGAATTAAGAAATTTTTATGCCCAGCCTCTTAAAGGAGACTTTCGCTATGGAGAGAACGGGGAAAACCAGCAAATTTTGAGGGTTTTACAGAAGAATTCAGGAATTTTTTGCACTGCACATCCCTGCTCCGGCACAATTTGTATTTTGTAATAATAAAACGTAGAAATAATCCTGTCAGAACGTCACGCACGAACTTCAGAGTCTCTCACTCATGCCTTAATATAATTTTTAAAATCCATTTGGATTCATTTCCCAGCTGCCAGCTCATCCTAAAAAACCCTGCTCAACAGTTTGGAGCTTTGCTGAGAGCGGAACGCGGCAGAAAAAAGAAGATTTAAACAGCAAAAAAATCATTAAAAAACCATCTTTGGCTTCCCAAAGTGCAAACTGAAAGCTTGTTCCCAAAGTTTGTTCCTCTCGCATCATTGGAACGTGCTCACGGAGAGGCTTAAAGTCCTCCCGGGTTTTCATTCTGGGCTCTTTGCACCCCACAAAATTTGGATTTTGGGATCCCCAACAAGTTTGGGAAAGGCTCCGTGGCCGCCCCAAAGCCCAAGGCAGCTGCGGGGCTGCCCTGGGGAGATGCTCCTGCCTTGGGAATGAGGCACCAGCGCTGGAAAATCCTGAGGGAAAGGGCTGGCACCGGGAGCTTCCTGTCCTGTCCTCACCTGGACTCCTCCTCCTGCCTCTCCCTCTCAAAATTCCCACAAAAACACACCTAAAAATTCTGTTTTTTTATCTTTTAGTGGGATTTTCACTGCTGAAATCCCAAACTCTCCTTGTGCTGATGGACAAACAGCACCAGGAGCTTTCTTTTCCTTACCGGGACTTCTCTTCCCACCTCCCCCTTTCCAGATTCCCACAAAAACACCCCTGAAAACTCTGAGTTTGTGTCTTTTAGTGGGATTTTCACTGCCAAATTCCCAAATTCTCCTGGATCGGCCCCGAGGCGGCCACCAGGACGCTCCATCCCGGTGTGACCCAGATTCAACCGGGTGTTGCCAAAGCTCCGCGCGCCGATCCCAAACCTCCCCCATTGTGTTCCCCGCTGCCCCGGTGTCACCACGCTCCCGCAATTCCCGAGTTATCTCCGGCAGCTCCCGGAGCCTCTGGAGCTCCCGAGCCGTTCCCACGGCGTTTGTTTTGGGAGCACAAGGTAAACTTTGGGGCAAACAGCCCGATTTGGCTTTTACGATATCGACGAAACGCGGCCGAGCGCGGCCAGCCCCACACGGATTTATCGGGGAATGAGATCCCAACAAAACTCCTCCGGGCAGGGATTGCACCTCTGCGGGTCCCTGAGGGTGCCAGGGCTGCGCTTGGAGACACAAAAACCCTTGGCTGATCCCAAAAAACCTTCCCAGGTTTCACAAGTCTCAAGCTTAAATCCTCTTCCCACTGATTCTTCTATTTTATCCCATTTTTTCCCCTCTTTAATTCCTTATCCAACTCTGGACATCCCATCCCACTGACATCCTGTATTTTATCCCATTTCAACCCCCCTCATTCCATATGCAACTATGGACACCCCATCCCACCGATTCCCTGTATTTTATCCCATTTTTCCCCTTAAATTCCCTATCCAACTTTGGTCACCGTGTCCAATTCGCCTCCCCACAGCACCACGAAGGCACATCCCACAATTCCATAATCCTTCCCATCACAGAAGCACTAAAAACGCCTTAAATAAGCAGGAATTGGGGATTTTAGGGCAGACCTTTCCTCCTGCCAGGCTCAGCAGCAGCAAAGTCCTGCACCTGCAAGGCCCAGCCGGGCTCCAACTCAAATATTTGCAGCTTTTTTTTGTGTACAGCATTCCCAAAAATAAAACCCCGAGCTCTGCAGATCAATGGACGCTTGTCTGGAAACTTTCAACTCTAAAACTTCCTGCTCAGGGGGGAAAAAAGAGAGAATTTCTGCCACTTTCTCCTCCCAGGTACCACAAATATTCCTGCCTGGGAGGGTCTGGGATGGGATTCCCAGGGAATCCGTGGCTGCTCCACCCCTGGAAGTGTCCAAGGCCAGGTTGGAGCAGCCTGGGATAGTGGGAGGTGTTCCTGGATGGGATTTAAGGTCTCTTCCCACCCAAACCATTCCCCCCAAAATTCCAGCTGGAAAACTTTCCCTTGTTTTTATCCCAAGGAACTTGGCTGAAGAGGTTTTCCCTCAAATCCTAACCCAGATCCCAACCCCAGCAGCTCCCCTGCCTTTCCCATCACCTCCCTAAACGCCACATTTCTGGGGGAAAAAAAAATCCCATTTCCAGGGGAAAAAAAAATCCCATTTCCAGGGGAAAAAAAAAAATCCCATTTCCAGGGGGGAAAAAAAAATCCCATTTCCAAAGAGAGCAGCCCCAGCAGAAGGTGCTGGAAAAGCTGCTGGGAAATACTGGGAAAACTCCCAGTGTGAAACCTCCCGAGGGAAGGGTGTCGGGAAGGGCGCAGGAATCTCCTGCAGCTCCTCTGTTAATGAGTTTAAGCTGCTGCTGGCACCGCGGCCCTGCCGGAGTTTCACTCCCTGTTTTCCAGGAGGGAGGAGCAACCTACAAAATTCCAGGTTCAAAATCACTGGGAAAATTAATTTAGTTTGGGAACTGGGCACTGGGAATTTGGGGTTTTAGGGAAATGAACCTGCTCTGCTTTGCTAGGCATGAGAACTGCTCCTAAATCCTGGAAAAACACCCCGAAAAGACAAAGGTTGGGATAGAATTTGCCTCATTTATATGGGATGTGTTTTACCAGAGTTTAAACCTCAAGGAGAAATCAGCTTTTTGTTAAAATGCTCTTTGAGGCATCAAACCCATGACAGATCCCACACAAAAATCACCCTGCTGGAGTTTCACTCCCTGGGCAGTTGCGTTTCCAGGAGGGAGGAGCAAAATTCCAGGCTCAAAATCACTGGGAAAATGAATTTAGTTTGGGGATTGGGCACTGGAAGTTTGGGTTTTTAGGGAAGTCTCTCTCTTGTGCTTTGCTAATTGTGAGAATGACAGGAATTCTGCTCCCAAATCCCAGAAGAACCACCCTGGAAAGGCACAAATTGGGATGGAATTTGCCTCATTTATACGGGAATATGTTTAAACAAATCAGCTTTTGATTAAAATGCTCTTTAAGGCATCAAATCCGTGACACATCCCACACAAAGCACCCCTTTGGGTCAAGAGATTCCTTAAATTTTGCTGCTGCAATCCAGGAGCTGCTGGAAAGCTTTTCAAGGCCTTGTGTTTACAGTGGGAACAGCTGGGAATGAGGCCCTGGGATCCACGGGAAGAACAGGTTAAAAATGCCACGTTTCTGTTGGAAAATCCACATTTTTCCCTAATTACTGTGGGGAAAACCTCCCAAATAGTCACATAATAAAACACTGAAAGGACAAACAGCCCAGATTTGGCAAAAAAGCAAATTAATGCTGTTTTGAGAAGCAAAATGATCTTTAAAATTTACTTCATCTCCCTTTTAGAAGCCCTGGATCTTGCAGGGAGAGAGCAGAGCACGCCGAGAGCCTGTGCTGGAGGAATTTAACCGAGGGGATGGTTATAAAATATTTTAATATAATAATTATCCGTTATTAGAATATTAAAGAACATCTCCCTCTCCTCAGCTGCCTGGGGCTTCCTCTGAGTTCTGCCTCTTTTTTTTTTTGTGGGGCCAGGAATAAATTTCTTTCTTTTTTTTCTGGTCAGGCCCCTGAGAGTGGCAGAAATAGGTCAGTGATGAGAGGGAGTTTTGTAAGCACCCGAAATCCACCTGTGCCTATGCCAGCTGTGCTCTGGGCACATCCCTCCTCCTCCAGGACATCTTGTTTACAGCAAAAATCCACCTCAGGCAGCGCTCAGAACCCGGGGAGTCCTTCCCAAGGCGTTCCCACACGGACATCTCCCGCTCTGAGCCCAGGAAAAGTCTTTGGAAAGATAAAAACTTTCAAATTTTTAGGTGAAATTGCAGCTGCCGGGGTAAAATTCCCACATTCCACGATGCTGGCAGAGGGGAGGAAAGCACAGCACTCCGATATCTTCTATTTTTGGATAATTTATGCCCCCATTTAGGCCCTTCCTACAGAAAGATCTCCTCTGAAAACACCAGTTAAAGGCTTCCTGTACCACCATTAGGTAATAAAGTCAATTAAACCCCTCAAAACTCACAATAATCTACAATGCCAAAGCCCCTTTTGATCAGACCAATATCCCAAAGGCGTTCTGACAAATAATCCCAAGCCACAAACCATCCAGGGATGGTCCCAAATCTCCATTCCTGCAGCTCTGAGCCTCGCCCCGGAGAAAAATAAAATTCTAAATCAACCCTTAACTCTCCTGCAGCCCGCAAAACGCAACTGCTTAGCTGGAAAGACAAAAAGCCTTCATGATTTTGCACTTTTCTTTCAAACAGCCTCTGGAAAAGCTCTCAGAATTTCTGTCCCTCCGCTGCACGTTTGCGCTGGGAGTTCATATCCAGACTTTGTTACCACATCTGACATTTCAGTGCTGTCTGCCCAGGGCAGGGACGGGGCTCTCCGTCCCTCCAGCCTGCAGGAGATTGATTAAACTCCAGAAAAGCAGCGGAGAAATGCACCTGGCACACAGGCAGAGAGGTACAAGGGGTTAAAACAGGGTGAGAGCGCTAAACTGGAGGTGAATTATCAGATGTGATAAACACAGGGGGAATTATCCGATATCACAGACACAAAGCCCTTTCAAAATTACTATTTTGCAACTCCACAACCCTTTCAACACCCTCTAGAAAATGCATTTTTCAACAGAGACCAGGCACCGAGGGAGAAACGGACCAGAACTTCCAGCTGGGAACGACCCAGCCCCAAATCCAGGTGCTTCCCAAACCCACCTCTCCTTCATCCCAGCCCCAGCAGCCTCCTGATCCCCACACCGCTGCCAACAAAGCCGGTGCCAGCCGCCAATCCCAGCTCAACACAGCCCAGGGCAGCCCCCGGGAAGATGAAGAACGCACATTCCTCACATCCTTCCTGCCCGCGGGACCTCCGTGGCTTCTCCCTTCCATCCCATCCACGCACAAGACGCCAAAACTCAGCTGCGATTAAAGGTCCTTATGCAACGCTGTAAGCCCGGGGAGATGCCACTGTCGCTGCCTCGGCTTCTCCCTGCACCGGGACACCCAAAGTTGCACGGAAGGCGCTCAAAAATCACGCCCAAAATCCCAGCCCCGGGGCGCACGACAGCGCAACGCGAGCCGGGAGGGCAGGGAAGGGGAAGGCACCCGGAGGAAAAGGCTGAGGGTGAGAGAAACCCCCCGGTTTTACACCCGGAGCGCGGTACCCGGTAGCGCTTCCTTTCCTCACCTCCCCGGTGACAACTCCGGCCCCAAAGCCGAGCGCGGCCGCGGGAGCCGCGGGTGACACAGACCGCGACAGGGCAGGGGCCGAGGGGACACGCTCCACAGCCAAATCCCAATCCCAATCCCGCAGGAATGTTGTCTTCCCTCCGCTTTGCTCCGGGAACTCACCTTCCCTCCCCTCCCCCAGGCAGGTGACACAGCCCCGTCCCCGCGGGGAGGGGACACAGAGCCCCCGGCCCCCGGGCAGAGCCTCCGACCCCCGGGCAGAGCCTCCGACCCCCGGGAGAGCCCCCGGACCCGGGGCAGCCCCCAGGCAGAGCCCCTCGATCGCGGGCAGAGCCCCCCGAACCGGGCAGAGCCCCCCGACCCCCAGCCCCATCCCCATCCCTGCCCGCCCCCTCCT
>VZTE01004190.1:12838-25088 GCA_013397775.1 Eulacestoma nigropectus | reverse complement strand
AAAAGGAGGGGGAAAGGAGGGGAAAAGGAGGGGGAAAAGGAGGGGGGAAAGGAGGGGGAAAGGAGGGGGAAAGGAGGTAGAAAAGGGAGGGAAAAAGGAGGGGAAAAAGGAGGAGAGGAAAAGAAAAGATGTGGATGGAGTAAGAACAGCTCCAAGTTGTATCCCACGTTCTCTACTTCTCCCTGTCCCCCCCCAGCCTGTTTCCCAAGGGAACAGAGGGACAGCTGTTCCCGGATCCCTCTTTTCCTCCTCCCTCCCGGAGCAGAGGGGTGCATCCCGTGTGAGAGGAGCAGCCCCAGGGTGCCAGAGGCACACAGGAATTGTCCTGTGGAGCATTCCCTGCTGGAGGAGTTGCCCTCCCTCAGCTCTCACCTTTTTGCTCTCCTCCATCTCGTGCTCGAACATGGCGCTGAACACCGGGGACCGCGCTGGGAAGGGAACAGAACACGTTGGGAATGTTGGAATCCTCTGGGAAGGGCTGGGTGCTGCCTGCCAGCACCTCGGCAGCTCCCAGCACTTCCCACCAGGCTCCTGTTGTCTCCTGTCCTGAATGGGATTCCCAGAGCAGCTGTGGCTGCCCCTGGATCCCTGGGAGTGTCCCAGGCCAGGCTGGATGGGGCTTGGAGCACCCTGGGACAGTGGGAGGTGTCCCTGTCCATGGCAGGGGTGGCACTGGGTGGGATTCAATTCCTTCCAACCTGAACCATTCCAGATTCCATGATCTGGACAGTTAAAGGTGACTTTCTGGAACACTCTGGATGGGTTGGTCCATAGCCAGGAGCTGCACCTGGTACTGGGAGCTCCAGGAGAGAGACTCTGGATAAAGGCCAGGACACAGGGAATGGCTTCCCACTGCCAGAGGGCAGGGATGGATGGGATATCGGGAAGGAATTGCTCCCTGGGAGGGTGGGGAGGGGCTGGGATGGGATTCCCAGAGCAGCTGTGGAAGTGGAAGTGTCCCAGGCTGGACGGGGCTTGGAGCAGCCTGGGATTGTGGAAGGTGTCCCTGCCATGGATGAGCTTTAAGATCCCTTCTTCCCACCCCATTCCCTCCCTCTCCCCCCCATGCCAGGGCAGCACCCACCTGCCAGGATGGCCTTGTGGCCCTTGAACTCCTGGCCGGCCACGCAGAGGCAGCAGTCGGTGAAGCGCGAGTTCTCCCAGAGCCCGCCCAGCTCGTCGGCCAGGCGGCACTCGGGCACCTTCACCATGTTCATGGTGTTCTGGCCCGAGATGTTCACCGAGTCCTGCACCACGCTCACCTGGGGGCACAGGGGAACCTCAGACCCGGCCCGGAGCAGCTCCTGGCCCCGCAGGGGGGTTTCGTTCCGGGGCAGGGGAGGGCAGCGCAGGGCAAACCCCACAGCTCTCGGTTCAGGCACCGAGGGGTTAAAAGTTCCCCGCTTTTAAAGGGTCCTTTCCAGAGATCCCTGCACCGGGGTGTCCATCCCAAACCCCAAACCCAGCAGATCTCCTTCCCAGCCCCACACTGACAGCACGTCCATGCAATCCATGAGGTGGTTTCTGAAGGAAGTGGAACCGGATTTTTGCTCTTCCCTGATTTTTTCCAGACACCACACCTGACCCAGTTTCTCCTTCCACCAGCACTGTGAAACCTCCCCAATCAATAATGCAACAGCCACCAATCCAGGGGAAATGAGGGATGCACCGAGCTCCCACAACCACAGGGGCAGTGGCTGACCCCCTCCATGTCCTCCTGCTTCTCCTTCCGTGAGAGTTCGATGTTCTAAAATACAATTAAACCCTACTCAGGACTGAGTTAAACAAATCCCAGTTTATGTCAGATAACCAGGGAGATCTGGAGGAGGCAGATTCCCAATTCCTGCTCTGAAGGTGAGGAATCTCCTCCGGAAGGGCCTCGCTAGGAGCCTGTGCAGCACCAACCCCGTGGTTACACCCAGGTAAATCACAGCTGCAGCAGAGGCCAATTAGCAAAGCTGGGTGATTAATCGTGCCCTGCTGGAATCAGGAACAGAGGAGGTGACTGACAGGGAAGCAGAGGTGAGGCCATTCCCTGGATCTGCAGCCCAGCCCCAGCTAAATTCCAGTTCTGTTCATGACCAGTGGCCAAGGGAGAGCAAGGACAGGGAAAGGAGAAGGGAAGCAGGAAGTGAGAGGGGACAGAAAGGAAAAGGAAAGGAAAAAGGAGAGGAAAAGGATCCAGCCTTGGATGCCAAACTAGGTAAGGATTTGTTTCTGCCATGCCAGACTCTGTCCTTTCTCCTCCCATTTTGTGTTCAAGGAAGGGCTCCCTCCATCCCTAAGAATTTCTGCTGCTGATTAAACACCCTCGAGATGTTTGTTCATCTAAACATGTGCATGGTTATGATGGCCAAAAACTGAAGAAAAAAACCACCCCAAAACCAAACCAAAAAGCCCCAAAAATCCCAGCTGTCAAAGGACTTTGAAGCCCTTCTTTTATTCCTGAAAGAAAACACAGCACAAGAAAAGACTCCCAGAAAAAAAACAGTGCAGGAGATGCAAGGAGAGAACAACTTGTTCTGCTCTCTTCTGGCGAAAAACAGCTCCAGGAGGGGGTTTGCAGTTAAGAAGACAATGGGAGTGAGGCAGAAGAAGCTCTGAAGACACTAAATTAGAGTTTCTGTTTGCTCATTAAGGTTTTTCAACTTAAATCTCTGGGTTTGGAAATAACTGGCTGCATCTCTGCCTGGAATAGCACAAGTGAAATAATAATGATGTTGTAGAAAAACACAAACACAATGACCAGAAAATGGTGTGATTACTGTAAAAAAATTCTTTTTTACATTTTTTTTTTTTCTTTTTGGGCTGTACAGACAGGTTGAAGGAAATAAAGAGAAGCTCTCCTTTATTCAGCAGGCAAGTCAAGGCAGGGCAGTTCCCACTGCAGATCCAGGGGTGTGATTATCCCAAGTGAGCCCCAAATCAAGGAGCACAAACAGATGGATGGGAACACCAAAGCACCGGTGAAACGACCATCAAACCTGCCTCATTCCCATCATCATTCCAGGGAAAAGCCGAGCAGAAAGCAGCCAGAAAGCAAAGGGATGAATCATGCAGGGAGAAAGGCACACAGCGAGCAGTGAAATGCCGGGGTCACAGAACATCCGGCACCGCTCCCGACCCCATAAAAGCCGGGGTGAGGGAAGGGTCAGCCGTGCCTGCGGCTGATGGAGGCTGCTTGGGGCCGGGAGCAGGGCTTACCTCACAGAACAGGGTGAGTTTGTCATCTGGCAGGAGCCCGTTGGCCTCATCCAGCAGGAAATCTCTCCTGATGAACTTCTTGAAGCCCCAGTCCTTGCCTTGCACGAAGCGATAGGCGCGCTGGCTCTCTGCAGGATAGGCCTGGCTTAACCCGGGCCAGGGGCAGGGCAAACCCAAACCCAGGCCCAGCTCACCCCAGAGGGGGTTTCACTCACCCAGAGGAGTTTCACTCACCCACAAGGGGTTTCCCTCACTCCTGGAGGCGTTTCACTCACACAAAGCAGGGTTTCACTCCCGCAAAGAGGGATTTCACACCCCAGGAGGGGTTTCACTCACACAAAGAGGGATTTCACACCCCAGAGGGGTCTCACTCACCCATGGCCTTGGTCTCCTCTCCCTTGGCGTTGAGGATGGAGAACTTGAACTTGGCCCTGACCTCGCTCTTGGGGCAGCTCACCAGCAGCAGGTACAGGGACAGGTAATCCTTGCTCTCCTCATCCAGGCCCTTGGGGTTCACACGCAAACACCTGGAAAAGGGGGAATTGGGAATGTCGGCAGCAGGGCCTGGCAGCTCAGGGATCCTTTAAAGGAAGGGCGCTGTGGGATTTTCATATTTGCACAGCAAACGAGGGCTGATAACAACCCCTGAGCCCCGGGGAAGCACAGGGGGGTGAAAGGAGCAGAGCTGGGGTACAGCTGATCCCCACACTGAGAAAAACACCCAGGAATTGTGGGCAACCCAACAAATCCATGGGGAAACAGGCAGGGAGAATGGCTGGGACCACTGAGAAGCCCCTTGGATATCAATCCTCACAAAAGGAAAGTGAAAGAAATCAAATGGAGGGAACGGATTTGAGGAAGTGCCACAAATGCAGAGAAATGGTTGATAAAATCCCACAGGAGGCAACTGCAAGGAACAAGGGATTTCTGGAGGCTGCTGGTTCTCAAAAAAAAAAAAAAAATACCGGGGCTAAAAGGAAAAACTCCTCCTGTGTGAAGAAAAGGCAGGAAGAGGCTCTTCCGTGACCTGAAATTTGACACAGAATCTCCCAAGAACAAAAAGCAGACAGATAATGAACAGCTCCCACACACAGGGACCAAAACCCAGAGATCCAGATGTTCCAGGGAGAGCCGAGCGCAGAGGGGACAAAGGTGACTCAGGAACAAAAGGCAGGCCAAGGAAAGCACAGCTCTGCCACCCAAAGGAGGGAACACACACTGTATCCCATGGATACAGCTCATCCAGGGGCTGCTTTCCCACACTTTGTACTGAAAAGCCAAATTCTGAACCACTCAACAACAGGACAAAACCAAGGCTCAGAGTCCGTGGATGCACCAGAGCAGACACAGGCTCTGGGCAAAGTCCACCCTGAGTTACTGGAAATGACTGGAGGACTCAGGGAAGATAAGGAAGGTTTAGAGGAAAGGAAAAGGCCCCAAATGAGGTCATCCCCAAGAGGATGAGGTCATCTTGGGCAGGAGCAGGGAGAGGACATTGGTACTTCCCTCATCCCTGTGCTCTCCACAGCCACAAAAAAGCTGCCACTCACAGAAAGGGAATTCACAGCAGGAAAAATTCACTTTTCCACCCCATGGAGTATGAGGGGTTGGGACTGGGAGGGTGAAATGGGCTGTGCAGGCCTCACCTGGACTCGTCACATGAATGTTTTTATGATAAATATTGGTTTGTGTGCAAACACTGCTGAGGCAGCAGGGCTTTCATGTGCAGGATAATGATGTTTTTATGGATTCCCTCTGTCACAGCCCCCAGACTCCACCCCAGCTGGGATGAACCCTCTCCCCAGCTCTCACCACTTGAGTTTGTCGTTGGCTCCAGAGGAAAAGGTCGAGCTCTTGATGACCTCCCCCATCTCCTCCCGGCAGAAGCTGAAGTTGTTGATGGTCCACATGTAGGAGAACTTCACCACCTTGATCTGGACGGAGAGAACAGGAGCCTTAGGGTCAGCCTCACCCATCCTAGAGGGACAACCTGCAACCCCACAGCTCTGAGGGAGGGACCTGGAACACCGGGAATGGGAACCAGGGGGCACCGGGGCTGCTCCAGGGGCCTCCTGCAGTGCCCGGCCACAGGCACAGGGGAGCACTGGCTGTCGCCGTGGTGACAACTGCAGCGTGGGGCTGGTGTAACTGCTGTGTAACTGCTGTGTAACCGCTGTGTAACCGCTGTGTAACTGCTGTGTAACCGCTGTGTAACTGCTGTGTAACTGCAGTAATTCCTGTGTGTAGCTGCTGTGTAACTGCTGTGTAACTGCTGTGTAACTGCTGTGTAACTGCAGTAATTCCTGTGTGTAACTGCTGTGTAACTGCTGTGTAACTGCTGTGTAACTGCAGTAATTCCCGTGTGTAACTGCTGTGTAACTGCTGTGTAACTGCAGTAATTCCCGTGTGTAACTGCTGTGTAACTGCTGTGTAACTGCAGTAATTCCCGTGTGTCACTGCTGTGTAACTGCTGTGTAACTGCTCTGTGTGTAACTGTTGTGATTGCTCTGTGTGTAACTGCCATAACTGCCCTGTGTGTAACTGCAGTGTGTAACTCCCCTGTGTAACTGCAGTGTGTGATTGCTGTGTCTAACTGCTCTGTGTGTAAATGGAGTGTGTAACTGCTCTGTGTAACTCTCCTGTGTGTACAACGGCTCCGTGTGTAACTCCCTGTGTGTAATTCCTGTGTGGAACTGCCCTGTGTAACTCTCCTGTGTGTACAACGGCTCCGTGTGTAACTCCCTGTGTGTAACTGGAGTGTGTAACTCCCTGTGTGTAATTCCTGTGTGTACAACTGCTCTGTGTGTAACTCCCTGTGTGTAACTGGAGTGTGTAACTCCCTGTGTGTAATTCCTGTGTGTACAACGGCTCCGTGTGTAACTCCCTGTGTGTAATTCCTGTGTGTAACTGCTCTGTAACTGCTGTGTAACTCCACAGCCACCAGACCCCAAACTCATCCCCAGTTCCCGGGAACTCAGCCCTGCCCAGGCGGCCTGACCTGTGTGTAGCACCAGCTCTCGGCCACGGGCCCACTGGACATCTCTGCCGGAGGGGGGGGACTCGGCACCCTGGACATCGCCAGCTTGGAATCGGGCAGAGGGCACAGGCAGCACGGAAATGGAGCTCAGCTGCACCTGGGGGGGAGAGAGAGAGACAGAAACCATCAAAGTCAACAATCAGCACAGAAACCGGGAGCTGAGCTTCACCCTGCGGGGCCGCAGAGACACAAACCACCAGAACTGAGGACAAATCAAACCAGCTTGAGCACTTCAATGCCTCAAGTTTCTCTCTCCCCTCCAAGCACCTCCAAAACACGCTGTTCCAGGGAAACATTCCATCGAAACCAACACACACCACACTGAAAGCCGAGCCTGGAGCCCAGGACTGAGGGATTTGGCAGAGGGAAGAGCCCGGGCTCGGCCTTCTGCTCAGGGCTTTGTGTCCTGCAGCACCACGCACACAACCGGGACACGGATTCCTGCGAGCAGGAGCGGCAGCCAGGGAAAGGAGGGAGGGTTTTGGGATTGGCCACCTGTCTGCACGCTGAGCAACAAGATGGTCAGGGATGGAAAGGCTTCAGCGGGAGAAAACGCAGGGAATAAGTAAATAAACCACGAGAGCAGGCCGTGAAACTGGATTTTGTTGTTAAAATTGCGGTAAATTTCAGTGATTTAGCTTTTAACGAACACCTTTTTACTCACTGCCACACAAGGTATTCTGATCTCTTTAAAATAACGGAAATAATGCAACTTTTATTTAAGAAGCATTAAAGGGGTGGATTAAAAAAAAAAAAAAAAAAAAAAAAAAAATCTATAAAATATATCGAATCCTGGCNGGTATTCTGATCTCTTTAAAATAACGGAAATAATGCAACTTTTATTTAAGAAGCATTAAAGGGGTGGATTAAAAAAAAAAAAAAAAAGACATAAAATCCATTTAAAATATGGAATCCTGTGAAACAGCAACTCCGTGGCCCCTCCACACATCCCTGGCCAAAAGGTGGGAATGAAACCTCCAGCCACAGCCACCTCCTTGTCTTCTCCCCGACAGGGAATTCTCCATTATCTGGAAAACACTCCCAGCCTGGGATGTCCCAGCGCTCTGCAGGTGCTTTGTGGGGCAGGTGAATACAGAGAGCTGTGGAATTCCTAAGGGAGGCACCAAATCCCTGTCCCTGACCCACCCCCGGGACCGGGAGTGCTGCAGCAGCTCGGGAGGGGACAAACAGGGAATGTCCATCCCAGAAATTCCCTGGGAGGAAAACCCTGAGCCCAGCAAAGGTCACTGAGATCCGTCCCGCCGCCTCCCAAGTGCTGAATCACTGCCCTGGCACGGCCCAGAATTCCGTGGATGGGAGAGGGTGAGTCCAGGTGAAGGGAAATCCCTGCCCTCAGCGGGGCACCCCGGGGTTTGTCTGCTCAGGACACTGCAGATGCCACCGGCTGGCACCTCCCCAGCACGGCTGGCACCTCTGCACTGGAGCTGGATGGAAAAGCACCGCAGCCACTGAGGTTTGAGGGAAATATTTGGGAAATAATTCAGATCTCGCGGCTCGGGAGAGGCAGGGACACACGTGGAGGCACGGGCAGAAATATCAAAACACAGGAAACAAACCAGAAAATATTGTTTTATGGCCCCCTGTGTACAGTGTGAGAGTTTGTTACTCCTTGGCTATAAATAACAAACTCCTGCCTCTGGACAGAGTTAAATTACAAGCTGAAAACAGAGCAATTCTCACCCCATTCCCAAGCACTTCCAGATGGAGACATTTGATCCAAGGGGCAGAGCCAGAGCAGCCCTGGGGAAGCACAGGAAATGTTCCCTTCTCACCCCAAATCCCCTCCTGATTCCACAGCTCAGCTCCACCTTCCCCAGCAGGGAAACCTCCCCGGGAGAGCTGAGACCTCACCTGCCAGAGGTGGGCACAGAAACTCAACAAGGAATCCTAGAGCAGACCCCAAAACGACTGGACTTTTGCCCAAAAATCCGTCGTTTTCTGCTTCTCACGATAAACCAACTCCCTCCTAAGAAACCCTGCAGAAATTCCGGGGTATATTCATTTCCGGCCAGGTTTATTCATGGAAAGGTAACTTAGGGGAGGCTGGAAAGGAAGGAGATTTTTAATTAAGAGTTTCAAAAGCTGAGTGGGTGCTCCTGGGGACAGCAAAGTATCAAAGAGTGCTCGGGAACAGCCCAGAGCACGGGGAGAAGGAGCAGGACGGGATAATTGGAGCAGGAAAACAAGGGATGAGGCAGGAAAAGCTCATTTATCTCCCTGCATCCTTCAAAGCCTTGGGAAGGACAGCAGAAGGTTGGGCTTGGAAAGGGAAAGAGGGGAAAAGGGCAAGGAATGAAAGAGCAGAGCTGCAGGGATGGGATGGGGCAAGGGAGGAATTATGACCCCAGAGAGTCAGGAGTGACCCCACGGAGCTGGGAGTGACCCCAGAGAGCCGGGAGTGACCCCACGGAGCTGGGAATGACCCCACGGAGCCGGGAGTGACCCCACGGAGCCGGGAGTGACCCCACAGAGTTCCAGCCTTCAGTGCTGAGGGAAAGGGCTGGAAAATCCCCACAGCCAGAGCAAGGATAACAGGAATGAGCTGGAACCATGAATGCCAGGCCAAAAGAACTCATGTGGGAGAGAGGAGCAGGGATAACCTGGATTCCTTAAAATCCAGATTTCCAATGATCACTCCAAGAGCTGAGTCCCTGATTCCTCCCGATTCCAAGGCTATGGATCAGCCCTAATCCAGAAAACTCAGTTGGAACATCCAGAATTTCCTTTTGTTTTGTTCTGGTTTGTTTGTTTGTTTTTCCTGGAGATGCCCCATCATGAAAAATGAGAGGATTTACCCAGAAAAATCATTTTCCACAGAGCTGATGCAATAATTATCTCCAAACACCCCGAATATTGGCAGCACTGGAGTTCAGTGACCAAAACTTCCCTTTGAAAAATATCCTGACACGGGATTTACAAACCCTGGAACAAACTCCTGCTTGCAGCCCATCCCACCAGGAATGCTTTTCCAGGTGGGAAGAGCCCTCCATTTCCAGCATGACTTTGTTTAGTCTTTTCCCTGCCCTTATCAGACACCAGCACGAGGAGGAGGAAGGAGATGGGAATCAGATTCCAACCAACCTCCCCCTCCAGCCTTCCTGCAGCTCCTCAGCTGTGTTTCCATAAAGGATATCACATGGATTTTGATAAGGTGTGACGGGTCTGCTGGCATAATTTAATAATCTTACATTAACATAAAAAAAAAATCACATTAATCACACTCTGAAAATAATAATTATGGCCTTCCCTACACCCATATTTGAATATCCCAACTGTCCAAGACCAAGATTATTGGATTAATAAGACAAAGAGCAAAGAAAAGATTGTAGTGGCTGAGATATTCTGTATTTAATATGTGTTCAATCAATAGGAATAAAAGCCTGGGCCAGAGGCACTGGATGCCTGCTCCTACTGGTGCCACCTCCAGAGCAGGGCAGCAAAGCGCTGCCTTCTCCCGGCTTTGGGATTAATGCTTTAATTTGTGCTGTAAATGAAAATATAAATCAACTCTAAATCACACGGGCTGGAAATATTCACTGCTGAGGAACCCTGGGACTTTCATCCCAGGTTCGGGGAGGTTGGCACCAGCCTAAAGCAAGGAGCATTCCCAGGATACACCTGCAGTGCTGGAGATCTGCTGGTTAAAATTCCACAGCATCCACTGGAAACCCCAGTGGGTCCCCTGGGATGTTCCTGGCTGGAAGCTGAGGTCAGGAGGGGCAGAACCTGGGGACTCTCCAACCTTGTGCACTCCTGGAGTGGGAACAGCCCCAGAGAGGAAATCCTGGGACATTTGTGCCTCAAACGCAGCAAAAACCCTTCTGGGAATTCCAGAGTGCCCACAGAGCTTCTGAGAACGCACCCCACTGAAATGGGGGGGTCTGAGCACAACCTGGGGCAAAAACAGCAACAACAAAAGAACCGAATCTATTTCCAGATCAGTTCTTGGACACCAACAGCTCCTCTGCCTCCTCGGAGGTACAAACGCTTCAACCCCACAGCAGTTTCCTGCCCCATCAGGTGTTTCTGCACTTGGCCACGCGTTTTTATTTCAGGGCTCTCAACTCCAAGCACAGACACTTCCCAGCAGCAGCTGCTGGGCTGAGAACCCAGCAGCAGCACTCTCGGTAAAAAGGTTTTGGCCGTTCCTGTGTGTTTATTTTGGGGGTTCTCCATTTTCTGTCAGGTTTTTGCTGTATTTCCTCTCTGTAGCGAGCAGCAAACCCCAGCAGAGCGAGGCTGGAGGAATCAGCAAGATCTTACATAATCCTCCACCCGTGCAGCAAATCCAGCCGGAGCCGGGCGGGGAGCAGGGATCCGACAGAATTCCCATGGAGATTTCCACGCGTGGAGCTCCCAGCGCCATCCACAACACAGCAACAGCTCCTGCCTGCACGGGGAGCGGGAGCGTGCCCAGCTCCCTGCCCGATCTGGCAGGGATAACGCTCGGGAAAGGGATGATCCCGAGTTTGCAGGTGCCCAGCGAGGCAGGAATGAGCAGCGAACCCCGCGGGGAAATGCTGGGCACGAGGGGTGCCAGGAGCGAGGCTGGGAAGTGCCCGTCACTGGAGCCTGGAGTGGTGTCCAGAAAAATCCCGCTGGGAACAAGCTCAGCTCCTG
Source organism: Eulacestoma nigropectus (assembly GCA_013397775.1). Lineage (NCBI taxonomy): Eukaryota > Metazoa > Chordata > Aves > Passeriformes > Eulacestoma > Eulacestoma nigropectus. The sequence goes on along the minus strand of VZTE01004190.1, from coordinate 14,206 downwards.
GTCCCTGCCCAGGAGAGGCTCAGCTGCACTCCCAGATTAACCCCAGAGCTCCCCCCACACCGCCCCAGTGGAAACTGGGACAGGAGGCTGCTCAATTAACTGGGTTTAACATTTATCAGGGATATTGGCAGGGCTGGAGCCTCCTCCACGGGAAAACAGCAGGAAATTGGAAGTATGGTGGCACAAGAAACAATGTTTTTTTTTAAGCACTTCAGCGTGGGTTGGGCAGGCAGTGATGCCCTCAGTTTAACCCCTCTCCCTGACCTGTATTTGTGCCCAAATCCCGGAGATTCTGGGGAGAAAAGGAGTAGTTTTATAACAGCAACTCCACTCCAGTAAATCAGGCTGTGAAATTTGGGAGCAGTTTCCATTTGATGGGCACAGTTTTGTGTTACTGTCCTCTGCTGATGCAGTGACAGGATGACACCCTCCAAGCACTTCTGCTGCTGGGCTGTCTTGCGTTCAATCTCAGCCGTAACAAAGTATCAAAAAGGGGAAAAAAATATCTGTTTTTGCTCCAGGTCATAACAAAACAAGGGAGAAAATGACACCAAATCGTTCTGGGCAGCAGGCTGGAAAATGTCACTGAAAGAGGAATCAGGTGGATGTTTTACTTAAATAATTTAGGGGTTAGAGTTCTGTTTTATAAAGCATAAATGAGTGTCATTCTTCAGACTCTCACAGGGCTTCACAACAAGCCACCACTTAGAACGCCAAAGGCCAAGGGGAAAAAAAGAGGAAATCAGAGAACAATGTTGCTTTTCCTTATGTCAGGACGATGCTCTAGAACCACAACAAACACATTCAGCAGTGCTGAGTTAGAGAGAACTGACACCAAATCTCATCACACCTGAGATTCTCCTGCCCCTCTAAGAACTCCTGCCAGACCCAGACAATTCCATTTCCCACTCCAGCCACTCTGTTTTCCCTTTACAACACCAGGAATCCAGGCGATGCTTGCAGCAGCTCCAGCACCGCTCCAGGATGGCCCCAGCTCCCCGGGAAAGGGAATTATTTCCCTTTCCACACTGCAGGATGATGCACCATTTCCTTCAAACAGCACCGCAGGCCCGACACTGGCCTGGGGAGCAGCAGCCGCGATCCCGGATCTGATTCCCACCGAGCCCAACTTCCCTCCTGCTTCGGGAATGTGCTCCACGGTCCCGGCCAGGCCACAACCTGTCACCCCTCCCTGCCTGATGCTGCTCCTCATCCCAGCGCTCCCACTCCGGCCCCGATCCCTTTTCTCCCACTCGTGTTTCCTCACCCGGCTCCAGGCACCCCACAGCCCTTCTCCCCCAGCCTGGCGATCTCCAGGAATCCCCGCTCCAGGTTTTTCCCCAACTTTTCCCCGCCGCCGCCCCCCCC
>VZTE01004190.1:1510-12388 GCA_013397775.1 Eulacestoma nigropectus | reverse complement strand
TGCCCCTCCTCCGCCCCGCCGATGAATCCTCGTCTGGCAGCGCCGCGGAGCGTGCGCCGTGTCCCTCGCTGTCCCCGCTGTCGCTGCTTGGCACCGGGCTGCTGCTGTCGCAGTGCCGCTCCACCGCGGGGCAGGCGCGGGCGGCTCTGTCGCTGCCCACATGTCCGCCACACAGCCCTGCCCCACCCGCCCCTGGCAGGCGGCACCGCCTTCCCCCCGTCCCCGGGGAGGTTTCCAGGTGTGCCGTCACCCTTTTCCCCATGGCTGTGAGGGTCTGGCAGCTTTAGGGAATGGCGGGAGCCATCGTCCCTTCCCTCACGGCTCCGTGAGGGGACACCTGCCTGAGGGAACCCGCCATCTCCCCTTCCCTCACGGCTCCATGAGGGGACACCTGCCTGAGGGAATGGCGGGAGCCATCGTCCCTTCCCTCACGGCTCCATGAGGGCCTGGCTGACCGAGGGAATGGCGAGTGCCATCTCCTCTCACAGCTCCTTGAGGAAGTGTTACCAAAATCCTTCAAAAACATCCTGAAAAAGAAGACTCCGCCCCGTCTTTCAGTGTTACCGAGTCAGGCGCTGCTTTATTCTTGGCCCAGGCTTGTGTGTGGCTGACAAAGTTCCTCCACACTGACACTGATACAAAACTTTGTCACTTCTTTGTACATTTTCAGCAAACAAAGTAATTTATGTGCCTTGGTGTGGCTCTTCTCTGCTACTTAGTAGTGGTTTGTAACCAGTAAAGCAAAAGTTTCATTATTACCACTGCGTAATTACCTCAGTGTTTGTAGAGCAGCTTATCCAGAGCGAGCCTTTCCCTCCTGCCACTTCCAGCCTCACGGTGAATTAATTCAATTACACACAAAGCACCCCAATAACTGAGTTACCCAGGCTCTGTAACACAGCCACGCTTATTGAAATGGGAAATGCAAAACGTTTTTGTCTTCTCTCCCCTTCTCCCAGGTGAAAAATGCTGCTCCTGGCCAGGGGCTGCCACATCCACCCGCAGCTGGCTCCTGCATTATTGGGAATGTTGTCTGCAGCGTCCCAGGTTTTCCTGGCAAGCGTCGCCTCCAAGTCCTGAGCAATCCTTGGATCCTGCTGCATTCCTTCGTTTCCCCAAGTGCTGCCCGTGGTGACAGAGCAGCAGGTGATGCTGCGCTGATGAGGAAATGGCTCTGCGAGGTACAGGATTGGTGTTTGCATTCCCGTGCTGGCCACACATTTCTCCTAGAAACCTTTTTTCATCCCCTTTGCGTTCCCATTTCATATTCCCACCTAAAGCTGTGGAGGTTTAGCGATGGATTTCTCCTCTCAGAGCTGAAGTACCAGAGGAAATTACAGCAGCAGTTTTACAGACAACAAAGAGATTCCCCCCTCCTCCCTGGCAGCCTCTCTGTAACCAGAACAAACAGAAATTCTCCTTCAATCCAGCGCTGGCCGAGTGTCACTCTGCAGAGGGGAAGTCAAGTTCTCTTTCAGGTTCTCCTGATCAAAATTCTCTTGTTCCCAGGAAGTGGAAAATTGAATTGGGCACCTGTGGAAACGGAGGTGGAATTTCACCTCTCCTCCCTTTGCAAAAGTTATTTAGGCTCAGTTCTGTCCCCCTTGGTGGCTGAGGAGAAGAGAATTATGGTCACTTCTTTGTGTCTGGGACACAATTCTGTGATAAATAAACAATTGCAGGTGCTTGAACCTTGGAAATTTGGGTGGGGATTTTGATGTGCGTGAAGCGAGAGCTCCGAATTCCCAGCTTTGGGGACGATTCCCGCCTGGATGGCACCAGACAGGTGGCATTTCCCCGTGACAAGAGGCACCGAATGCTGCTGTACCCACAGGCTTGGAGGTGTCACCCCTCTCAGTTTGATTTCCATGGGAAGCTGATTAAACTGATGGCTCTGAGAGGAGCTGCGTGCAAGAATTTTAACTAGCTGCTGCTTTTTAATATTCACTTCCTCTTCGGGTTTAATTATTTTGTTCCTGCGTTTTCCCTTTCAATTTACTAAAACTCCAGAAATGTAATTAGGGAGAGGCTGAACTGCAGAGAGCTGCCAGCCTTTCTCCGCCGTGATTAAATGGAGCAGCCCTGCCTTCAGCGAGGGGCTGCAGGACAGGATTCCAATCATTATCCCCCTGTTATCCAGGAAAGGATCTGCAGCACGTCGGGATCGGAGTTATTGAAAATGCAGCACTAATTAAACTCCTCTATCAGGAGAGGATGAAAACACAGTTATTTCATTATTTCCTGGATCTGCCACCTCTGTTACCAACCCAAACAAACCCGCTCCAAACAAAGCCCGGCTCGATCACGGGGGAGACTTAACGAGGCTTTAATTTGTGCGGCACTCACAGAACCAGCGCAAGGTGCTGCCTCCCCTCTGCCTGTGCCAGGGGCACCTGTGGAGCCCTTTTCCCATAGGGAGAGCACCGGGAATGCTGCGGTGCAGCCACAGACTCTCTTGGAACCCTTGCTGGGTTTGAGGAGAGGGTTTGTTTGTTTTCAATTGGAGTCATTAAAGAACGTGGATATCACAGGCTTTGACGGTTTAGTTGTTAAATGGTAATTTTTTTTGGCTACAGCCAATTAAAGATCCATTATCTCCCGCCTGTGCCAGGGTGTTTCCATCCCTTGCAGATGTCCCGCTCCGGCCCGGCCCAGCCCAGCCCCTCGGGGATAAAACATCGGGGATGTTTTATCTCGCCACAGCAGCCCCGGCTCTGCCACATCAGCGCGCCCGGGGGCCGCTCGGTGCTCAGGAGGGCTCTGAGGACAGGCAGAGCTGCTGGATCCCGGAACCCCCGAACCGTGGAAGGCTGGGCATCCCCCAGGGACAGGGAACGGAGAGCCTGGATGCTGCAGCCCTTCCGTGGAACAGCAAACACCGAGCGAGAGGCTGAGCCCAGCAGTGCCACCGTCCCCACACTGTAAATTAAAGGGGGTGGAGTAGGAGGGGAAGGGAAATATTCCCCACCTTCGAGAGCTCTTGAAGTGGAGAGAGGCTAAGCAGCTTATTTATATGGATAAATAAAATATATGTCTTTCGCAGAAATAAATATAATATTGATGTCTTTTAAATATGTGTATAAAAGAGTTGGGAAATTGGTGGCTTCCAGGTTCAAGGCAGGAATCCAGAAAGTTGCAGGGTTTTCCTTTGGGTGAGTTTTCCTTCCCTGTGAGGGTGGGGAGAGGCTGGGATGGAATTCCCAGAGAAGCTGCGGCTGCCCCTGGATCCCTGGAAGTGTCCAAGGCCAGGCTGGACAGGGCTTGGAGCACTCTGGGATAGTGGGAGTGGATGAGCTTTGAGGCCCTCCCAACCCAAAACCACTCTGGAATTCTTTGACGCTCTCATGCAGATCCCAAACCCTGGCAATTCCTGCTGCCGTAGTGGGACAGCCCCTTTTAAACCGCTCAGAGTTCACTGCTCTGCACATTTCCCACCCAAATCCCCTTCCCTGTCTCCAAAACACCTCAAGAAACCTTCACTCAGTTCTTGCTGCCATGATTAAAAACCACTTTTGTTTGGGAGAAAACAAACGCTGCTTGGAAAAAAAAAACCCCTGCCCTCCTTCAAAAAAAACTCTGCCCTGGAGGTTTTAATTGCAGGGAATCTGCCGGATTGCTATTTTTACCTGGAGTGGAGACGCATCAAAGCTGATGTTGGAGGAGAGGAGGAACTGAGCCTTTAAAATGCACAACGGTGAGCGAGCGGCTCCCCCCAGCCCCTGAGCGGGGCTTTGTTGCTCGTTAGCAGCGGCTCCTGATGAGGCTGCTCTTGTTTTCCAGGCTGCTTTTGATCCCGGACTCATTAAAACCTGATCCTGCTGCGGAATTGTTTCCCTCCCCCCAAACCTCCGGTAGCTCTGCACCTGCGGGGCGGGGGAGCCCTGAACGTTGTCCCCAGGTCCCCGAATTTATTCCCGAGCAGATTTCCCCCACGAACAGGAGCTCGTCCTCGTGGGACCACAGCACTTTTCCCTCATGCAGAGCTGAAACGGAGCCCAGAGGGGTTTGTGGCTCCTGGTCCCCTTTCTGCAGGTCCAGGGGGAAAATGGGACGAAAGAGCCGGGAACTGGGGGTGGGATTGTGCGGAACAGGGCAGGAGAGGTTGGGTGAGGGCTCAGACAGCTGAGAACAAATCAAAACTCGGCTGAAAAAGGAGAGGAAAGGGAAAAATGGGGAATAGGGAAGTGATTTGTAAAGGGAGGATGTCAAAGGGCATTTGCACCTTTGGGAGCAGCGACAGTTTGGGAACGGGATTTTTAAAGTCTCCCCAAACCAGGGATTTTTCCTCTGCTCAGCCCTGGGATCCAACACAAAACCAGAGTTTAGGCTGGGTGTGGTTTGCTGGGGGGGGAGAGGAGAGCACTAAACCTGTGCTCTCCACAAAACCAGGGCTAATATTAACCAGGGTTAATTAATTAATTAATTAATGATCCCAGTTCCAGCAGGGATCAGGGCTTGACCAGTGCTGCTCCAAACGCCCATCCCAGCATTCCCGGAGCTGCTTTCCCACCGGACTCTGTCATCCCTCCCTGGGACCGGGTCAGTTTAAGGAGAATTAAATGAAATCCTGCATCCTCCAGGGGTTCCCGGGATTTATGTAACTCCCACTTCCTGAAATATTTACTGGCTGCCGAAAAGAATGAAATCCTTCAATCCTCAGGTAGCAGGGTCGGGCTGCTGGGAGACGTTAACGGAGCTGCTTTAACCTCTGTGGGTTTGAGGGATAACGGGATTTAGGTCAGAGGGACAAGGGGGAAAAACTCCAGCATTTGATTCAATGTGGGGACAACTAAACCAAACCTGCAGGAAAGCAAATCCTTAAATCATCAAATCATTCACCAGCGTGGAAACCTTTCCTTGCTGCCCCCAGAACATCCTCGAGGTATTCCAAAGGAATACCGAGATTCCAAGGGAATAACAATTCCTTACCCACCTTTGCTCTCCCACGACCAGAAAATGATCACTCACAGAATTATCTCCATCCCTACAAAACATCCAAAAATCGAGTCTCACCCACCTCCCTCTTCAAACATTTGGGTTGTTTTTTTTTTTTAACCATCTGCTGCTGGAGCTGCAGGAGGAGCTGGGAGAAGCAGGGAAGATGAAAGGAGAGGGAGCAGAGCTGCCAAGTTCCCCCCTGTGGGTGCCAGGGCTCAGCTCTGCCATCCAACCTCCCCTCCCCAGCCCCTCCCGCAGCAGCTGCCGCGCTGCAGGGTCGGTTCTGATCCCCCCCCAGAAATCTCGGAGCTGACAGAGCTTCCTGGGAGAATTCCAGCGGGAATGTTTTCCATGCGAGGTGCCAGGGGTGGTGCTCGTGGGGAGCAGCTGCTGGTGAGCCCGGAGCTGGCTGGGAGGAGCAGGGGGATGATTTCAGCTCCAAACTCAGCTCCAGGGGGGCTCTGCTGGTGGCCGGGAAGGATTAAACACGACAAAAATGGAGAAAAATGGGGAAAAACCGGAGAAAAGCTGGATTTGCACCTCGGTTTGGCTCCAGCAGGGATCACACAGGAGCTGCTTTTTGTTGGGTTTCTCCCGGTGTTTGTTGGGAATGGTTGAAAGGAGAGTTCCCCCTGCCGGTAACTGAGGCCGGAGTGGGCTCAGGTTGGGATCGGGAGCCAGCAAAAACCGGGAGAGAGGAAAGCGGGAGCAGCTCGGGAGAGGAAAGAGGGATCAGCCCGGAGCTGCTCAGCTCGGCCCTCACGCTCCGCACCCGTCTGAGGCACCGAACAAATCCCTCTCCTGCCCAGGGACAGCCCGGCCACAGCTCTAGGGGGGAGCAAATCCCCAGGAATTCCCTTCGGGAATGTCCTGCCCGGCCAGGCCAGCCCCTGGGGCAGTGCTCCAAAATTCCTGTTGGGAAAGAGCTCCTTATCCCAAAACAGCTCCCAGGGCTGAAAAAAACCCCAAAAATCCTCGATTCACCTGGATTTGCATCCCGTGAACTGGAGAAGGTCTGATCCAAGCTGGGACTGAGCCAGAGCTGGTGAAGCCCAGAGCACTGTGGAGATCCTGGGATTTGTTCCGTGGGAATTCTGAGCTGCTGCCAGGTGCACTCACACTGGGAACCATGGAATGGGCTGGAAGGGACCTTAAATCCCATCCAGTCCCACCCTGGGACACCTCCCACGATCCCAGGCTGCTCCAAGCCCCGGCCTGGGCTGGATGGGGCTCCCTTGGCCACTTCCTGCTGGGAATAAACCCAACAGCAGGAATTGGCAGCAGGAACTGAAATCCCTCTGCCCTCCCCTGGATGTTCTGGCAGCACTTTGGGCATCCCTGGGGGTGGGAGGAGTTTCCTGACATTTCCCCCAAATCCAAGCCCTCCCTCTGGCTGTGAAAGAGGAGCGAAGCCCAAAACCCACGGAACAGAATCATCCCTTTCCCAAAGTGCCCTGGAGAAGAAAAAGCAGCAGAGGATGGAAATTCATTGAATCCCACCCCAGTTCCTTCGGGGTTTATCCAAAGGGACAGCTGGATCCAGGCAGGAGCATCCCAAAGGCTCCTCAGGAGTCAGGAACCCTGGCAGCTGCGGGAGCTGCTCTGGGAATCCCTCCTGGATTTCCCTGGAGCCTCCTGGGGGATCCCATGGATGGGAGAGGAGGCAGATCCAGGGGGGTCAGCCCCAGAGCTGCCCCGGGTTTGGGGAATTCTCATTTCCTGGGAGCCAGAGCAGGGTGGGGTGAGGCACATCCAGGATTCCCACTTACACATCCCAGTGGGAGAAAATCCAAGTGGCTGCTCCAACCCTCTGGGAAACCCCACAGTCAGAGTGGGGTGTCTCCAACAAGGCTTTAATCCCGGGATCACCCCAAAAACTGGGATCATTCCTCTCCCTCCCTGGAGAGCGGAGCCGGGTCCCCCCTGGATCAGCCAAATCCCCAAAGAAAGCCCGGGAGAAACGGCCGTTATCTGTTTTCTTTAATAAAGATAGGAAGGATTTGTGTTTTCCTGTTAAGGCAAGGATCTGCTCCTGCTGCTCGGCTCCGGGGGGCAGCTCTGATTACACAAAAGAAGCTGAATTACACCTCAAACTAAAGGATTACATTTCAGAGACGATCTAGAATTAAAAAAAAAAAACAAACCAAACCAAAACCAGAAATAAATTCCACGCGGTCTCCTTCTGATTCCCCGTCCTGAGTCCAGTTCCACACCAGATTCTGAGGTACAAGACAATAAATTAAAAGTTCATTCCGACTGCGGGGATCGAGCGATCAACCTCAATGCGACGTCTTCTTCACCCCCTTCCCGAATTTGGCATCGAGTCCAAGGCCTGGGAGGAGACAAAACACAAAGCTCGTGTCCTTCGATCCATCAGAAAGCTGGGAATTTGGGGAAAAATCAGCTGAACATCCCCAAATTTACCCATGGAATGAGGGGGGGAAAGGAGCAAACTGATCTGCTGGTCCCACACTCCCTCCAGAGCATCCTTATCCCCTTCCCACGGGGTTGAGGAGTTCCCGGGGGACGGATCCCACGGATTCACCTCCCAAACTCACCCAGGAACACCAGGATGGTGCCCACCCACTGCATGGGGCTGATGGGGTTGGCGAAGAGCACCACGGAGGCCAGGATGGTGAAGAACTTGCGGGTGGTGGTGATGATGGAGCAGGTCAGGGGCCCGAAGTACACCACGGTCATGAAGATGAAGCTCTGCCCCGACAGACACAGAGCCCCCGTCACTGCCACTGCCAGGACAGGGAGCCGGGGGAAAATCCCGAGGGATCTTGCTTCAAATCCCGATTAATTGTGGGTTTATGGAATCCTGGGGTGGGCTGGAGGGGCCTCGAAGCTCATCCAGGGACAGCTTCCCCTATCCCAGGGTGCTCCAACCTGGCCTTGGACACTCCCAGGGATGGGGCAGCCACAGCTTCCCTGGGAATCCCACCCCAGCCCCTCCCAGGGAAGGGAATCCCACCCAAAATCCCACCCCTGACCCCGTGGGACGGCCCCAGCCCGGGGCACTGACCTGGCCCAGGGCACTGGTGAGCCCGAAGAGGAGGATGTTGGAGATGATGCTGGGATAACGCTCCGTGAAACTCAGGAACTCCCAGAGCTCCCCCGTGAACAGGATCCCTGGAAAACAGCCCGGGATGAGGATTCCCCGCCCAGGTTGGGCTCTGAACCCCTGAAAATGGGGAGTGAACTCCACAAACAGCAGGAGGAAACACCAGCACGACAAGCAAATCACCCTCCTGGTTAATTAGTGAAAGAAAGATCATTAATTGGGATCAAATTCCAACAGAACAGTCCCCAGCGATTAACCAGGAGTGCCGCTGGCCTGATCCTGGAACGGTTTGGGCTGGAAGGGACCTCAAAGCTCCTCCAGTGCCGTGAGCAGGGGCAGCTCCCAGCCCTCCTGGGCTCCGGTTCCTGCTCCCAGCTGGGGCAGGAGCTGCTCTGGGACCGCCAGGGGAGAGCCCAGGGGGTGCCAGGGGCTGGGCCATGAACAAAAAACCAAAAATCCCAAACAGAACAGATTCCAAAGCGCCCCAGGCCCAGTTTTGGCCCCGGGGCCGGCCCAGGGCAGGGCGCGGCCGTTCCCTGGGATCCATCCCTGCATTCCTCACCTGCCCCCAGGAACAGCGTGGACCAGAGGTTGACGTTGAGCATCATGTGGTTGGAGCCTGTCTGGTAGTGAGCCCTCATGTGGTCCTGGGACACCCCGGTGAGCCCGTCCAGGGTCAGCGACAGCAGCTGGGCACAGACACCGCAAACCCTCAGGCCCCGCTGCTTCTCCCCAGGGAAAATCCTAATTCCCCCCTGTTTTTATAGGGGTTGTTAACGGGGGTTGTTAAGGGGGGCTGGGAGGGTGTGCGGAGCGCAGCAAGGCTCCCCTCGCCCCCAGCTGTACTGCCACACCTTCAAGGGACACCTGAGAGCCTGGGATTCATCCCAGGTGAGGGTAAATCCCACCTGAGTCCCTGGGATTCATCCCAAGTGTAAATCCCACCTGAGAGCCTGGGATTCACCCCAAGTGTAAATCCCACCTGAGAGCCCAGGGTTTATCCCGGGTGAGGAGTGAATCCCACCTGGATTTCTGAATCCCACCCAGGATTCCTCCCAGCTGTAAATCCCACCTGGAGCACCAGAATTTATCCCAGCTGAGGGGTAAATCCCACCTGAGACCCTGGGGGGTGTAACCCCCCACGCCGAGGCCCGGCCCTGCGGGGTCCCTGCACTCACCAGCAGCAGCTCCCCGTAGCCAAAGACGTGCTCGGTGTCCCCCGTGCCCTTCTTGGGCTTGTAGAGGAACAGGGCCACCCCCGCCACGATGAGCAGCACGCACAGGTACTTGGCTGGGGGGTACCTCTTCCGCAGCAGGGTCACCCCCAGCAGCATCACTGCGGAGAGGGGACATCACAAAGGGCCCCTGGAACCCCTCGGGGGAATGAAACCCCTATAAAGTCACTCCCAAAACACGGCTGGAGAGAAGGGACATCGCAGCCCACTCCCAGAACCCTTCACAGAAATGAAACCCCTATGAAGTCCTTCCCAAATCACGGCTGGAGAGAAGGGACATCACAAACTGATCCCAAACCCCGCCCTGGAATGAAACCCGGCCCAGCCCGAGGCAGAGCTGAGGTGCCTCTGACAGGTGAGGGGCTGCTGCAGGCAGAGAAATCCACAGAGGCACACAGAAAACGGGGAATTCTCCTACCTGGGATGGGCTTACAAGACTTGCCCAGGACCTGGGAAGGAAGGAAGGATGGGTGTTAACGATCCACATCCCAAAAGGAGACACAAAACATCCCCCGGGGCAGCTGAGACCGAGCGGTGAGAGTTCAGCACCTGCCTCAAGGGGAAGCACCCGAAGTTCCCTCCTGCTTAACAAATTCCCACAACTTCTGGGGGATTTCTCTCCCTTTTCTGAGCTCTCTCAGCCCCTCCCTCCAGCCCCAGCGGCGACCACGACACGAAAGCGACACCAGGAGAACGAGTGCCAGGGTCGGGGTCGGTGTCAGGGTCAGACCCAGGGTCAGAGTCGGGGTCACGGCCAGGGCCAGGGTCGGGGTCACGGCCAGGGCCAGGGTCAGGGTCACACCCCGGGGCCAGGGTCGGGGTCACATTCGGGGTCACATTCGGTGTCCCCCGTGTCCGTCCCCGGACCCACCTGCGTGGGGTAACTGACGAACTGCAGCGCGGAGTTGCTGGAGACCATCGCGCCCAGGTAGGACAGGGAGCAGGCCCCGTACAGCCACCCCCGCGTGCGGTCCGGCCGCGCCGCGTCCACGAACTGGATCACTGCGGGGACAGCGGCGGCTCAGGAGCGGCCCCGGGCCCGGCCAGCGCCGCCCCGGGGATCCCGGGGATCCCGGACTTACGGAGCTTGGCGAAGGCGGCGTTGATCACGCACTGGATGAACACCAGGGTCAGCGCGTACTTGAACTTCTCCTGCTTCGCGCCCTCCCCGTAGCGGCCACGGGTGCTGCGGGACGGACACCGGGGAGAGCGGGGAGAGAACGGGACGGGCACCGGTGAGAGCGGGGAGAGAGCGGGGAGAGAGCGGGGAGAGAACGGGGAGAGAACGGGACGGGCACCGGTGAGAGCGGGGAGAGAGCGGGGAGAGCCCGGGCCACGGGGAAGCAGCGGCGCGACCCAGCCCGGTGCGGCTGCGCGGTTCTCCCCCGGTGCCTCCGCTCCAGGGCCCCCAGCCCCGGGTGTCCCCCAGCCCCGGGTCCCTCCCCGGTCTCCCCGTCCCGCTGTCGCCGGCGCGGCGCGGCTCACATGCTCTCCTGCAGGATGCCGTAGTAGAAGTAGCAGGCGAACACGCCGAGGAAGCAGACGGGCAGGCGGAGGCGCTCGGGCAGCCCCGCGGCCGCGCTCGCTCCCATGGTGGCGGCGGGGCCGCTCAGCGCGGGCGGCACCTCCAGCGCCACA
>VZTE01004189.1:377966-408460 GCA_013397775.1 Eulacestoma nigropectus | reverse complement strand
CCTCCGGGGGTTTTCGCCCCCCTCCCGCCCCCCCGACCCGCCGAGAAACGAGCCCCCATATAAGCGGTGGCACCGGCCGGGCGGCCGCGCAGAGCGGCCGGGACTCAGCGGTGCGTGGGGCTGAGACCCGACCCCCCCACGCCGCCCACCCCGCGCGGGGGTGAAGCCCCGGGCGCTCACGTCGAGCCCCCCGCGCGGGCAGGTGGGGCCGGGCACGGAGCTGACGGGGCGGCCGGTGTGTTGCAGGGCGGCGGGCGAGGAGCGGGATGCTGGACGCCATGGAGGTGCCGAGCCACTCGCGGCAGCTGCTGCTGCAGCTGAACACGCAGCGCACCAAGGGCTTCCTGTGCGACGTGATCATCGTGGTGCAGAACGCGCTTTTCCGCGCGCACAAGAACATCCTGGCCGCCAGCAGCGCCTACCTCAAGTCGCTGGTGGTCCACGACAACCTGCTCAACCTGGACCATGAGATGGTGAGCCCCGGCATCTTCCGCCTCATCCTCGACTTCATCTACACCGGCCGCCTGGCCGAGTGCGAGCCGGGCAGCGAGCAGAGCCTGGGCGCCGTGCTGGCCGCCGCCAGCTACCTCCAGATCCCCGGCTTGGTGGCCCTTTGCAAGAAGAAGCTGAAGCGCAGCGGCAAGTACTGCCACCTGCGCGGGGGCTACGCGCCCTACAAGCTGGGCCGTGGGCTGCGGGCCGCCACGCCGGTCATCCAGGCTTGCTACTCGGGGACGCCACGGCCCGTGGACCTGCCGCCCGTGGAGCCGGCGGCGCCGCTCAACACGCAGTGCGGGGAGCTGTACGCCTCGGCCGCCCAGGGCGCCCCGCTGCACCCCCACGGGCTGTGCCCGCCCGAGCGCCACTGCTCGCCGCCCTGCGGCCTCGACCTCTCCAAGAAGAGCCCCACCGGCCCCTCCGCCCAGCTCCTGCCCACCGACCGCCTGCTGCCCAGCGAGCCCCGCGAGCCCTCGCTGCCCCCTCGGCACGACAGCCCCCCCGTCAGCGCCGGCCTCCTGGCCAGCCACGCCGCTGCCTACAAGGACTCCCCGCCGGGCGGTGAGCCGGGGGCGCACCCCCACGCCCCCGACCCCTTCCGCAGCACGCCGCCCTGTGCCGAGCCCCCGCTGCCCCGCGCTGACGGGCGCGAGCTGATGTACCGCTGGATGAAGCACGAGCCCCTGGGCCCCTACCTGGACGAGGGGGAGGCGGAGAAGGAGCTGGAGCGGGAGGAGAAGGCCGAATCGCCGCCTGCGGCGCCGCAGCCCCGCTACCCCAGCGTGGAGAGCAACGACCTGGAGCCTGATAACAGCACGAGCGAGGAGACGGGCAGCAGCGAGGGCCCCTCGCCCGGCGACGCGCTGGACCGCTACTGCAACCACCTGGGCTACGAGCCAGAGAGCCTGGGTGACAACCTGTACGTCTGCATCCCCTGTGGCAAGGGCTTCCCCAGCTCCGAGCAGCTCAACGCCCACGTGGAGGCCCACAACGAAGAGGAGCTCTATCACAAGGCAGCGGCCGAGCAGGCCGTGCCTTTCCTGGACAAAGGTGGCCCAGGGCTGGGTGACATCTTGCGGCCTTACCGCTGCTCCTCCTGCGACAAGTCCTACAAGGACCCGGCCACGCTGCGGCAGCACGAGAAGACGCACTGGCTGACGCGCCCCTACCCCTGCACCATCTGCGGCAAGAAGTTCACGCAACGCGGCACCATGACCCGCCACATGCGCAGCCACCTCGGCCTGAAGCCCTTCGCCTGCGACGCCTGCGGGATGCGCTTCACCCGCCAGTACCGCCTGACCGAGCACATGCGCATCCACTCGGGCGAGAAGCCCTACGAGTGCCAGGTGTGCGGCGGGAAGTTCGCCCAGCAGCGCAACCTCATCAGCCACATGAAGATGCACGCGGCCGGCCCCGACGGCAAAGCCAAGCTGGACTTCCCCGACAGCGTCTATGCCATGGCCCGTCTCACCGCCGACCAGCTGGGGCTCAAGCAGGAGAAGGCGGCCGAGCTGCTCTCCCACACCTCGCACTTCCTCAGCGACCCCAAGGCCATGGAGAGCCTCTACCCCCTGGCCAAGTTCACGGCTGAGCACCTGGGGCTGAGCCAGGACAAGGCGGCCGAGGTGCTGGCCCAGGCTCCGCACCTCCACGCCGAGGCTGCCCGGACCATAGAGCGATACTCGCCCCCCTAGCGCCGGCCTGGCCGGGGGGCTGGGGGGGCCGCTGGGCTCCCCTCGCTGCCCCGTGTGGAGCTGGCGGGGGGCGAGAGGTGGTGGGTGCTCGTCCCCTGGCGCTGCCGACGGTCCCGGAGAACTCGCTCGTAGCGAAGGTCCCGTGAGGGCTGCTCCGGGATGGACGGACGGCGTGTCCCTCGACCAGCGCCCCGGCTTGCCCGGGAGAAGCCGATAAATCAGGGACTGACCCCGCGGCACCTCCGCCCCTGGCCGTGGGGGGTGCCGGGACCCCGGCACCGGGCGGGAGCGACGCACAAGCTGTGAGGCCGGGCTGCGCCCCGAGGCTTTGGAGGACATGAGCCCGCTCCTTACCTCAGGGCTGCCCCCGGGCGAGGGGACGCCCTCGGCGGCCGCCGCGTCTCTCCGGCCCCACGGTGGGACCCTCCGGCGCTCGGCTTCGCCGCGACGGGACCCGGACTGTGCCGCCCCGACCGCCGCGGGCCGTGAGTAGTTCGTCCGTCGTGGCCGGAGCGACGCCTCCGTCCTGAGCGGGAGCGGCCGGCGCTGGGCTGGGGGGGGGTGCCCGACCACCCCCGGGCCGCGCCGGGGGCTCGGGGACAGACTGACGGAGGGGGACGGTGCGGTCTGAGCAGCAGGCGCGGGACGGGGGAGCGGCGGTCACGTCCATGCTGGGGGGGGCCGGGGAATCGCGATGCTCCTCGCCCCCAAGCAAGCACTGAGCTCCCGTCCCGAACCCAGGGGCTCAGCCGGCTGCTCCCCGTGTTTCTGGGAGGTGGGGCAGGGCCTGTCCCAGACTGAGCCCCTGGGCCCTGCCTCGCCATCAGGGATGCCCGGGGCACCCGGGGCAGCCCCGGGACCCGGCGGCTTCGCCCTCGGGCGGCCACTCGCCTTGATTATTTTTTTAATTTTTTTTATTTTTGCCAAAGACGCCCGTCTCCAGCGCGGCCGGGCCGGGCCGGGGGGTCCACGACAAAGACAAAGCGGTCTCTGGTTTGTCAGCTACGGGAGGTGGGCAGGGGCTGCGGGAGGGGGCCCTGGGGCACAGCCCAGGGGGTGCATGTGACCTGGGGCCGAGTCCCCTCCGGGCACCTCCTGCCACCACCGCACCCCCTCTCCCACCTTCTGCTCGGTGTGGGCAAAGCCCCCCCAAGCCTGGACCCCCCCGGCCCGTGCCCTGACCCCTCCGTTGGGGCTAATGTGAAGCTTCTCCCCCTCCTAAGCCCCCTCCTCTCCTTTGCACACGAGGCTCCGGGCGGCCGCCAGCAGCGACTGCCCCCGGCCTCGCAGCCACTGTGCCTTAGCCCGAGCTGGCCGCTCCTGCCCAGCTGCCCCCCGAGCCTCCCGGGGCTGTCCCGGTCCCCCAGGGCCGGCGGTGTCCCCCGGAGCTGCCGTGGGGTGACTGGCGGTGGTGGCAGCACCCAAAGCACAGCTGGCAGCGCCCAGCGGGGCCCCGGCCCCCCCTGTATCACGTCCAATTTGTACACGGGCTTCTCGCCCTTTTTTTTTTCTATAGTCAAAACGGAATGAGCAATAAAGTGACATTAACACGCGTGGCCTCGCGTTCTTCTCCGGGGAGGGGCCTGGCTGGTGCAGGGCTGATGCTGAGCGGGGCTAGGAGGTGACCCCGGGGGGGGTCTGTGGGTGCAAAGCTGCAGGGAGGGAACCCAAGGGGCTTTGTTGTGCATCTGGTTTGCCCAGACCCCCTCAGCTCGGGGGCAGCAGCAGCTGCAGGTGGGACAGAGCCGCTGCTGTCCTTATGTGTCCCACTGCTGTCCCTCCCCGGAGTCCCCCACCCCAACCCCAGCAGCAACTCGCCCGCCGACAGCAAATGACACACCACACTGCACTGACACATGTTTAATACTAAAAATGATTAAAACCAACTTAACAAAACAGCCCGAAGGCGGGCGCTGCCCCGAGACAAGGGCTCCCAGCAGCCTGGCAGGGATGGCCCCAGGCGCTCAAGCTCTGCTCGCCGTTGTGCCAGCTGGTCTGGTGGCACCAAAACTGTCCCACGGCCGAGCCTGTGACACGTCTGGCAGAGCTGCAGGGCCCTCCAGGCTGGTGGTACCTCGGGCAGGGCCTCAGAAAGCAGTGCCGGGGCAGCGCCATAAGAAAACAAACATTGAAAACACACCCGGCGTGGAGGAGAAGGCAAAGTCTCTGCAAAGCTGGCAGCCAGCACGGCTGTGGGCAAGGAACCGGGGCGTGGGTGCTGTGCCGATGGCTCTGTGTGCCCCACAGCAGCCGTGGGCACCCCAAAGTCTCTGCGAGGCTGTGCCCCTGCAGCACAGACCCTGTGCCCTGGGCACTGCTCAGGCACAGGTCATCCAGCACAACCCTGCGTGTCCATCGCGCTGCCGAGGCTCCGAGCCCGGCGCTGGCCCCGGCCGTGGGGCTGGGAGCTGGCACAGGGGTCACTGGGCTTCCTGATGCAGACACCGGGTCCGAGCCACCCACACAGGAAAGGAAAACGCTGGGCTCCGTCCTGCTGCTTCCTCCGCCACCTCTGACACTTCCCTCCCACGGCCGCGGCGCCCCAGCGGGGTCCAGGGGTGGCCTCGGGGTTGCTCCCACCCTCGGCTCATGGGACCGGGGCTTGACGGAGCTCCAGGGGCTCCGGTTCAGGGGTTAATGCTCCCTCTTAGCTTCTGTATCTGGTGCATCACTGGGGACGGACACTTGGTGATGGGACAGTGTGGGGCTTGGAAGGTTTAGCAGCACCCCAACCCCAAATCCAAGTGCGGAATGACCCAGGGATGAGGCAATGGCTCCATCCATGGACCCTCTCAGCTAGACAAATAGTGGGGCTGAGCATTTCTGTGGTTCTGACTCTGCAGCCATATGCTGAAGCCAGATCCCACATGGAAGAGGGGCCTGTGGCAATGTGAGGACACACAGTACCCATGGGACAGCCGGTCCTGAGGTCCTTGGACAATTTTGTTAACCTCACACTGAGTCTTAGGTCAAAAGCGTGCCTAAAGGTAGCAGGGTGGGACTAAGGGGTTTGAGGGAGAAGGGAAGGGGCAAGTAATGGCTGGGGCGGGCAGGGGATCAGGACAAAGCAGCTGTGGGGGTGTTCAAAGCCTCCCCCAGCAAAGCAGGCAGGGCACACACCTGAAAACTAACCTACACTGAAAAAACAGAACTCAACAAGCAAACCCCGCACCAGGGAGAGGACAAACCCCTCGGCAAGCAACACTCCTGCATGGGGCAGCACATGGTGGGGAAGGGGACGGGGACCTGGGGCTGTCTGGCCACGCAGGAAAAAACAGGCTGGGGCAGGGGGAAACCTGCCCGTGAAGTCCGTGGCCTCTCCAAGGGGTACAGGCTGGACTAAGCAATCCCAAAGTCTGTGCCGGCGTGTCCCCAATCTCTGCCCTACGCAGCCTACAAACCCAAAGAGCCACCAACGCGTGACTCGAGCTCTCTGCACCCAAGCAAACCAAGCGAAAGGCTGGTGATCCAGCACGGGGCTCACCCAAAGCTTCCCTCGCCAGCGGGGCTCTCCAGCTCCGCGCTGGCACTGCCCAAAGGCCGGCGGGACCCTCAACGGCCCAGCCTCCACGTGAACCATCCACAGCAATGACCTTCCCAGCTGGCCTGCCCTCGGGGGGCCCTTCGCAGCACGGCCATTCTGGGGTGGGTTGAAGACGTGGCGTTTATTGTTCGTGGTGGGCTGGCGGCGGTGGCGGCGCGGCGAGGCGGCCGCTGGAGCCGGGCTCCCACCGTAAGGGGCTGCGTGACTCGCTCAGGGGCCCTGGGCCCCGCTCGGCCCCCTCAGCCCTCCTGGGCCCACTTGAGGAAGGTGGGGATGTCCCGCACCGGCACGTTGCGGGTCAGCGCTTTGACTCGCAGGTTCCGGTCGTCCGTCAGCAAAACCACTTCCCTGAGCAAACGGATGGGATCGTCTGCAACGAGACACGCGGAGAGCACCGTGAAGCTCAGACCTGCCCCAGGCCTTGCGCCCATCCCACGCCGTGCTCCCCTACCCTCCCTGATCGCAGCTCCCAGCTCCCTGCTCCTTGCCAAGCTTCCTGGTGGGCCTCGGAGGCAGCCCTGCATCCCGAGGGCCGTCTGCTCCCCTCCCTGTGCTGCCCAGGGATGATTTGTGATCACTGCCCGCTGCCCACACAGGGTGGTGGACTGGCCACAGGCTGCGAAGAGGAGGTCCCTGCCTGACCCAGGCCAGGAAGACGGCCCGCGACCCTGGCTCCAGCAGGAAGCTGGTGCTATTATTCTGTTGATCTCATTATAAGATCTAAAGCCACCCCTCATTTTTTTGCCGAGCTTTTTTGGAGTCGCCACTGACACCGAGGCGTTTCTGGCTGGGGCTCAGACAGACACTGAGAGCTGATGCCTGAGAAACAACCGAAGGGATCTTGCCCCCAGATGGATGAGCTGCCCCGCACGCAACGCGCCGGGCTGGGATGTGGGAGCCACGCTTATGTGTGCGCAAGGCAGGGGAAGCATATGGGGTATGTGTAAGCAGCTGGGTCCTGTGACCAGAGCACTGTTCCTATGAGCACAGGAAACACAGTGCCTCCGAGCCAGGACGGGAATGGAAAAAACAGAGTTTATGGGAGCCCAACATGGGCCCAGATTGGCTGCGCAGGGAGCGGCAGGACGAGGGGAAGGGGAGGGTGGCCAGGAACGCGGGCTACGGTCACGGTGTCGGGGCTGGGGACGGCGGGCGAGCGCCCGGCTGGCCTGTGCTGGAAGGAAGGGAATTGGGGGCTCAGTGGGAAGGCAGGCCAGGGATTGAGAGCTGCCTCAAGTGGGACCGGGAGGTTTTGCGCGGACACTTTAAGAAATGTGTAACAATAAACATCCTCTGCTCCGCGCTGGTGACGTGCCTCCTTGTTACAAACCAGAGGCTGTCAGCTTGTCAGGCCCCATTCCCCATAATCCACATGATTTCAAAATTCAGCATCATTTGCACATAAACATTTGGTGACGGTTTCTCTGTGAATCTGACAAGTTAAGCTGCTAAGAATTCGTGCTGACAAATGCGGGTTGATTTCTTGGGCAGCTGCTGATGCGATTCCCATCCCTGCCGCCCTGGCAACAGCCTGGAGGCTGTCTGGTCCCAGCACACTTGGCTGATGCCAACCAGGAATCTAGAGGAAAAGGAGTCCTGGACAGAAGGCATCAGGGGTCACGGGGAGGAGGCATTTTCTGGCCCTCTGTCACCACAAAAACGGCTCTGTGGACTTTTATGGTGGGTTTGTCACAGGTCAGGGCATCCCCAAGGTGCCATGAGGTGACATTTGGCAATGAGGTGGGAGGGCCACAGCCTGGGGCTGACCGGAGGCAGGAGGTGGCACCTTGGTGTTGAAAGAGGCAAAATGCGGGAGGGAACAGATCCAAGAGCCATGAAAGAGAAACGGGAGGAGTCGGTGGAATGCAACAGAGAAGGGACAAAAGAGGATGTGAGGATGTCCCACCTTTGTTGGAGGGCATGAAATCCTTGGCCTTGTCATTGCAATAGTGGAGGCAGCAGGACAGAATCAGGTCGTCATTGTTCCCCTGGAAAAGAAAGGGCAAGGTTACCCCTGGCAGGGAAAACTTTGCACCCCCACACTGCTGCACTGCCTTGAGACACCCCGACACAGCTCTGTGAGAGCAGGGCTGCTCCGAGCTGGGACACAGGAGCCTGCTCAGCCACCTGCAAAATGGGGGCACAGAGCCACCCCCTGCCCAGAGCTCACGCACCTCAGGGTCCCTGAGTTTCCCCGAGGAGGTGGTGGCAAAGAGCTCCCCATCCTCAGTGTCCAGGATGCCCCTCACCTGCTGCCCAGTGGTGTCTTCACTGCGGAAGGAGATGGACTCCAGCTCGTTGCCCCGGCTGGTCAGAGCCCTCAAACAGTTGTCCCGGCTCTCGAATCGCTCCTCCAGGAACTCGATGGACTTCCTGGCTCTCTCCTGCACTTGGCGGGCATAGCCTGCAGCCCGGTGCTCCATCTCTGGGCCCTTGGCCAGGCCATCCAGCTCGTTTATCACTTCAAACAGGAAGAGGAGGTACAGTTACTATGGGACAAGGTGCTCCCGTGACCCGCTGCTGGAGCACGCAAGTTGCCAAGGCCTCGGGGCCGGGGCACTGGGAGCTGGCTCAGGAAATCTGGGTTCAGCTGCCGCAGTGTCCCTGTGCTCCTGGACTTGGCTGCGGGTCTGGAAAAGCTTTGCTGCCTTCCACCTCCGTGGGTCACCTGGCTCGGCCCCGAGAGCGCAGGCACCTCGCCCCCACAGCGTAACTGGTGAGGGCAACTGGTTCTGCTCTGCCACGCACTGGGGAGCATCGCTGTGCCCCCCACCCCACACTCCTGCATGGTGCCCAACAGCACGTCCGTGCCCGAGGGTGTCAGGAAACCCTGAACTCCTGCATCCTGCTCCTCTATCTCCGAGCACAGCGATGGCCGGTGGCACCGTGCCTCCTGCCCGCGTGGCAATGCCTGGCTCTGCACTGTCTGGGCTGCACATGGGAACAGGAAGCAGGCAGTTCCCACCCTGGCACTATTTCCCACACAAACCCCAGGCCTGTTTTCCCACCTGAAGCCACCACCCCGTGCTCCTGGCAGGGAACACGGTCCTTTCAACACCTCACCCATCTGGCTTCGCGCATCTGTCCTGCCTCGGGACGAGCTTGGAATCCAGGTGGATTCCCAGCCTGTTCACCTTGACTGGAACCTCTTGTACTGCTGCCAAGTGGTTGGGAACTCCAGCTGCTCCAGCCCAACGAGCCCAAGGGACTCCAGAGCTCCAGGAGGGACCAACCCTTGGGTGCTGGGGCTGCTGGAAGAGCCGTGATGAGCGTGTGAGCGATGACGCTGGTGCGCACATCTGGACACACGCCTTGTATGCCCGGCCTCGCAGCTGGCAGCAGGGCTGGGCACACAAATGTGCATCCAGATGTGCAAACAAGTGTCCCCTGGCCGTGCTGGCGCGCGGGGCTGCGTGTGCACGGAGCCGGGCGCGCGGCAGAGCTGGTGTGCACGTGTGCGCGAGGGAGCCTCGGCGCGCTCTGTGTGTGTGTGTGAGTGTGTGTTTTAGCCATGGCTTCATTTCTGAAGATTGTTTCCGAGCTTGGAGCCAAGTCCTGAGTTCAAGTGGGAACTATGCATTCCTTGGGGGGTTCGGGGAGAGAGAGCTCGGGGTCTGAGGCCTCTCCCCAGTGCTGTGAATCACTGCCCGGGGAGACTGCGTGATCGCTCTGTTCCATGGTGAGACTGGCACTCACTGTCTGGGTATTCCAATTAAATCTGCGTGGAGTTGCTTTGCTCTTCCCTGGCTGGAGACTCTTCTTGCTACCGACCTGATGCTGCCATTTCCACACAATGCACGGCTGGGCCCGGGGTGGGGGGAGCCGTGCAAGAACGGAACATCAAACAGGAAAAGCTGGTATTCCCTCCCGAAATCCGCCTTCCTGCTTCCAAGCTAAACAGGCTTCAAAGGGGAGGCTTGTTTGTGCTTCTGCACCAGGCCTGGCTTCTCCATGGCGGGGTCAGGCTCAAGGAGCACGGAGCAGGTTAAAGAGCAAGAGAAACAAACCCAACGAGAAGCCAAGCGCTTAACCCCTTGCTGCATCCCTGGGAGGAGCAGGGAGCAGTGCCGGGGGAAGGGCACTGGGCCTCTCTCCAGTCTGCCCATGGGACATGGCACCAAGGCCTCTGTCCCCAGCAGCCACAGGCCCAGGGGATGCCTTCCTCCTGCCCACACTGATGGCTGTCCTGGGGGACAAGGGGGAATGTGACCAACCCCTGGCATGGACAGGGAGTTGCTGGCTTTGGGATGCTTTTGGGAGGCTCGTGGCAGCAGTGGGAGATGAGTTACTCTGTCCCCGTACGACGAGGCAGCAGGACAGGAGGGCACTGAAGGTGCTCAATCCTTCCTGTGGCAGGGCAGGCCAGGCTCCTTTTGCAGTTTGAGGGCAGCAGCCTCTTGGACAGGGACAGGACCAGAGTTTTCAGCTCTCCTGCTGCCCCTGGCTGGGGTTTGATGGAGAAGCCTCACAGCAACCACCAGAGCGCACCAGGAGGCAAAGCCATGGCTCCAGGGCAGGTCCCAGCTCTCCCAGGTGTTAACATCCTCCACAGCCCCCAGGGCTTCCCAGGCTCTGCTGGTGCTGCCGGCTGCCTTCCCTTGGCTTCTGCAGTGCCAAGCCACAGAGCAACTTGGCAGCTCCTGTGCTGAGCTGGGCAGGCATCCAGCTCTGCTCTCCCCACCCAGGGGTGCCACCCCCAGCCCCAGGAATCCCTCCTGAACTGGGCTGCTCACCCTGAGGGGAAGGGCAGCAGCTGTATGGTGGCTCTGGGGCAGGCAGAGCTCTCTGCTGGACACCAGGAGTTGAGAAGGAACCCCCACGACGGCTCGGAGGGCAGCACCCTGCACGCCACGGGGTGCACCTGTGCCACCTCCCTGCCTGGACACTGGAGATGCCCAGGGGACACAGCTGCTGCCCGGCCTCCCGGGGCTGTGGATGGGACGTGGGCTCTGCAAGGCTCAGCCCCACTCCTGCCCCATCCTCTCCTGCTGCCCTCGGGGATCCCGTGCGTGCCAGGCTGGCACCGGGACGTGCCAGGCGCCGCAGTGCCACTGGCCGGAGGAGCGGCACCTCCAGCCCCGAGCGCGATCAAACAATCAGAGCGAAGGCATCGAACCAAATCCTGCCGCCACCCCGGGAGACCACCCAGCAGCACAGCCGTTATCTGCCAGGGTGAGTGTTTACCAATAACGGGAACCAGCTTGCTGTTTTACTGCGAGCTTTATAAGGATAAAAAGAAGGGCTGGGCTTGAGCAGCTCCGAGACGCTGGGACACAGGCCGGCCATTTGCTCAGCCTGCCTAAGCCCCAGCTCAGCTGGGATAAGCTATCTGCTCTGATTGTTTAACAATCCCTCCTCCTTGCTCCCTTGGAAATTCCCTCCAAATCTCGTTTAACACCCATCTGCTTTCTCCCGGTCCCTGGCACCCCCAAATGCACCGGGAGAAGTTTGCTGAGTGCTGTGGGCAGAAGACTGGCAGGGAGGGAGCGGGGTGACAAGGGCTGAAGGAATGCCAACAACGACTGGGATGAGACAGGGCAGGATGAAGTCCAGTCCCACGGCATGAGCTGACCAGCTCCAGACCACACAGGCACTGCGGGCACGTGGGGCATGGAGAGAGGGAGCTAGACTGGAGGGACAGACCACACCGGGGGAGAGGGGAAGCCCCCACCACAGCACTGGCCCTACTCACCGATCAGGGGCACCACCAGGATGAACTTCCTGCAGTCCAGCAGCGTGACTAAACTGCCGAGGTGGTCGATGAAACCGTTGGTGTCCGGGACCAGAAAGACAGGTCTGATCTCCAGCTCCATCTGCCTCATTTGGCTCTGGTCTTTCAGCACGGCCTGGAGGAGAAGGAAGGACACATGGTGAGTAAGGAGGATGTCAGTCCTATGACCCGTGGACCTGAGAGCAGAAGATAAGCCTGGCTGGCACGTATAAATCCACGTGAAGGAGAATGGGGGAAGGCTGCACCCATCCCACCTGCACACCCCAAACACCAGCTCTTGCAGGCCCACATTACACATGGTAGCAGGATGGCAAAAGCCTCCAAGAAAGCACTCTCCTAGAAAAACAGCTCTGTCCAGGCTCTGGGAGAACTGGGACCAGCCTTGAAAATGGAGGTATTTTGGGAATTCTCCTATTTGTGGCACTGGCAGCTGCCAGCATCATCTGCACCGGTGCCAAGGGGGAGGGAGGACAGGGGTTCTGGGGCTTCATATGGAAACAGGTCAAGGTGAAAACAGACAAAACAAACCAGTTTGGGATGCATAAGTCCTGACAATAGGTTCCTAACACAGGGACCCCAAGCAGGCAGCCAGAGGTCTGTGGGGCAGGGATCCTTGGCTGAGTAACTCCCTCACTGTCCTACCACCTCCTGCACGTGCCTTGCCTTTTCCGACTCCATCCAGCTGGGAAACCAGGTGGATTCCAGCCCTGAAAACTCACAGTACTGTCCTTGGTCGAGCCCTTCACACCCACAGAGACCAGAGGTGCTCACACTCACAGGGGGAGGGTCTGCTGGGGCTCGCTGGCCGCCCTCTGGGCTGCACCTGGACCTCTGGCCAACGCCAGTTGCCAAAACGGGACCCCAGAGCTCACGTATGACTTTCGAGGCTCTCGAAGGACTTGGGCTCTTTAGTAAGTCACAGGCTTAAAAAACTCAGGATGCTATTCTAGTGCTTCCTCTGCTTAAAAATAGCTTCCCTGGACTCGCTGATGTTTGTTGCCTCTAATAGGAACCGGTCACCCATGGAGCACAGCAGAGCTGCCGTGGAACACATCCACCATGCAAACCCTTCTCAGACCGGGCTCGGACCCACCAGATGTGCCCTGGGCACACGTGGTGACCACTGACCCTGTCCTGCCCAGTGCTATGGGGAGCTCCCCCTGCCCACGGTGAGGATCTCAACCCTCCCTCAGTCATTCCAAACCCTCGGAGGCGCCCTGGAACAACGAGCTGCATGGGCCAGGAGTGGCCATGGAAAGAAGTGGTTTTTAATTCATTTCCAAGTGTTGTCATCTGGCTTTAAATCAAGGCGGCTTGATGCTGCCACCTCCCACAAGTATCTCCAGGCAAGGCAGCAACCAGAACCTCACCACGTGCCTCCCACCCTCCTTCTGGCAGTGCTGGTCCTGGGGACGTGGCTCCCACAGACCCTGAGGGGTGACAGGCAGAGCAGGGAGCATGCCAGGTCCTGTCTGCTGGATGCCAGCGTGAGGACATGCCTTCCCCATCACACAGGAGACACACCAGTGTCCCCAGGCTGAAGCTCCGTACCAGCCACGTGCTAGATGCCATCCCTGCCTGTGCTCTGCCCTGGCACCCACCGGTGGCACAGGAAGAGCTACAGTCAGGGACAACATGGAAGCAATTCCAGCACGGAGCTGCTGCTGCGTCCTCACCACAAGGAGAACAGCAGGTGGGGTGTCTCCACAGGGTTCTGGGGTGTGTGAGATGTTCATCCCTGGGAGGCACCGGACCCTGCTCCACCTCCCTTGGGGAGATGGAGAAGGGCCCCATCGACCAATGCAGAGACCCAGAGAGTGGCGAGTCCCTTGTGTGGCAGACAAAGAGGTCAATGGCCCTCAAGTTGCAGGAAGTGGGGGTGAAACCACGCAGTCTCCACCGAATGGTGACAGTCCTACGTGAACTCGAGCTGGTGGCAGGAGGGGACCCCCGCCTGCACCCCAATATGGTTCCTGAGCCTGTGACTCACCCCAGCCCAGTGCAGGCGACCTGAGGAGCGTGAGCAGGACGCTCTGGCCAGGGGGCACGGGGGTGACGGCGGGGAGGGCAGTACCCTCGTGTGTGGCATTTGCCCCGGCGGCTCTCGCGGGCCGTACCCGGCCGATTCCTGGCAGCCGCCAGCAACGCCTGTGCCGGCCGTCACGTCCCATTCCGCTCGCCGGGCCGCCCGGTGAGAGAAGGACACAGGATGCGCCGGGAGTGAAAGAGCGAGGTCGGCGGGGAGCGTGCCAAGTCCCCGCGCACAGCTCCGGGCCGCTCGGGGAGCCAGAGGGAAACTCGCCTTCGCAGAGTTCAGAGGCCGGCAGCGAGATTTATTTTTGTTTGTGTGAGTAAAAGGCTGCAGAAGCCTCCGGCCAAGGGGTTTGGGGGAGAGAGGAGTGGCTTGTGATTCATGCGGACGCTGGCTGGCCCCACGCCAGAGATGAAAGGGAGCCCATGTGCGGCAGAACCGGGGAGGCCAGTTCTGCCTTAACCCTTCTGCCGGTCCGTGGGGCACGGTCCTGTGGGGAGGAAGGGGAGCGTGGGGTGTGGATCGGGATGCCCACGCCTAGGACCTGGCTTCTGTGCTGCCAGAAACGAGCTGCTGGTCTCACCGTGCCTCAGTTTCCCTAAAATGAGGACAGGGAGATGGTGGCCTGTGTGTCCTGCTGGGAGGTGGGGTCTGGAAACCACCCTGGGGAGCGCAGGGTGGATAAAAAAGCAGAGGTAGAGCCTCGCCCTGGCCCAAGTCTTTCGGGAGAGCCGGATTTCAGCTTTGGCTTATTTGGGTTAAACAAACAGGCTCAGCTTGGCTCAACTCAGTGGCAGGGTGACCCCACAGCGCTGGACGTGGCAGGGGACCTTTGAGGCCGGGGGCTCCTTGCCCTCCCGTTGGGCTGCCAGCTCCACCCCCTCGCCCCCTGCACCCGCACACTGCGGTGCCAGCGCTGCTCCCACCCGCAGCCCCCTGCCCATCCCGCTGCTCCGGCCACGGGGGCTTCTCCCAGGAGCTGGGCCGGAGCCGGAGGTGGCTCCCCCGGCTGCCCCAGCTGGTGGCAGCACTGAGATCAGACACTCCCGCACACACAGTCCCAAATTCCCAGCTCATCCATCAGCTGGGATCACCTGGGGAATTCCCCGGAAGTCGATGCCCGGGTGAGGGCTTCCAGCGTGGGCAGGGGACGGGTCCCCCAAAAGCCAGGACTTTGTGCAGAGCGACAGGGGGGCGAGCTGAGGGTCTCCACCACCAGCACAGAATAGGAGAGGGCTCCACACGGACCCCGGAGCTCCGCGCACGGACCCCAGAGCTCCTCTGCCCGGGGTGCCAGGGTGGCAGAGAGGCCGAAGAGAAAACCGCCCCGCTGCCTTCGGGACAGGTCACACGGGGTCACGCCGCTCCGCCAGGACGGAAGGGCCAGCACCATCCTGCCACCACCTCTCCCCTGCCACCACCCGCTCCCCCAGCCGCGGCCAAAGCCGGCGCCGCTGCCCCTTCCAGCCCCGCGCGCTCCGTGGGGATCGGCATTTTCCAGGGCCGAGAACAATGCCTCCTCCAGCCTCTCTGCTCCAGGGCTTCCTCCTCCCAAGGTTCGTCCCCAGCGTCTTCCTCGGGAGTAAACGTGCCCCGTGCCTGGTAGCACACCGGGGCCGCCGCCGTGGCGGAGCCGCCGTGGGTGGGTGTGCGCCTTCCGCAGGCAGCAGGCACCGGCTCCCAGGCAGGTGCTGAGCCGGCCGCGTGTGCGCCCGCGGCATTGTTCCTGCGGGGAGGGAGAGCGTGAATGGGACACGGCTAAATTTAGCCACTTACTCACACTACCGCCACAAAGGAGCGGCTGCATCTTAAGGGGGCGGCCGTTCCGTGGGCTCAGAAGGGACAGGAGAGCGGCTATTTTGGGAAGACATGTCATAATTGGCCGCCCCGGTCGAGCTGCTTCTGTAATGCTGAGCAAAACAATAGCAGCATCCAGAGGAAGAGCCTGTTATGTTTCAGGTGGGATGTTTTCAACCGGTCAGGAAACTCGACCGCTCCCAGCGCGCAGCGGCGGCACAAAGGACAGGGGACGCTGAACAGCATGGACCAAGGGCTGGCCAAGCAGCAGGACACGCTGTGGGCTGGGGACAGCCCTGACTGAGAGCGCTGCCTGCCCCAGCAATGTCGCTGCCACCTCTTCTTGTCCACCTGCCTGCCTGGCCTCTCCTCCCTCCAAATACCTGAGCAGCACGCAGAGATGTGCCTGGTCTTTCACCTCGTCCTGATGCATCGCTGCTGCCACCAGCTGTCACCAGCTCTGTCCCAGTGTGGGCATGTGGTGAGGGCAGTGGCAGGCTGGCAATGGAGCCAGGGAGCTGCTTTGCATCTAGAGCTGCCCAGGGGCACAAGAGACCTGACCCTGCTCTGGTTTATCTTCCAGAGTAATGGTTTTGGGGTCTGTGCTCATGTAGGGGAATGGAGCTGAGCTGAGTTCCCTCTAAAGCTGGTGCTGGCCGAGGGCCACCCCACTTGCCATTTATCCTGCCTGGACCTGTGCTTCCCCAGCAGCTCAAGCCACAGTCCTGCACACAGCCAGGACAGGGACAGGGACCTAAGGAGAGCAGTGAAACTCAAATCCCCCTCAAGGTGTCAATCAGCAGCAGAGCTGGGCTGCCAGAGACTGGGGAGCAGGGCAAAGGCAGGAAAACCAGCAGGGGAGAAGGCAGTGACTTCACCCATGAGAGGCACAACTCTGCAAGTCCCAGGTGAGGCCGTGACACTGAGCTTTCCTTGGGCACAGAAAGAAACCAGACAGCCAAGGCTTTGCCCTGCACGCTGGGGGACTGCACACACCATCACAGATTCTACAGGAGGCAGCCACAGCACCTGGACCCGAGTCCCACTGCTGTGTGGGAGCTGAGTCCTGTGTGCTGAGACAGGAGCCACATCTGCTGGACTCGGATGGAGCTGTGGCTTGTCCCCAGAAAAATGAAAGGGCGACTCGGAGAGCAGCTGACACTCCCTAGGTGGGCAGTGAATGAGAGGCTGTAACAGGGAAGGGAAAAGGTCCCCAGCTCCCATGAAACACTAAATCTGCTGGGAAGAGCAGAAAGGTCAAGGATCACAGGTTACGAGGGAAAGTGGAGGGGGTGGATGCTGAGCTGGCTCCAACTTGGCCTCCTCCGGCAGCATTTTCCACTCGAGCTCCTCCACCGCTCCAGCTGCGTGGTCAGTACCCGGGCAGGGAGAGGACCGGGGCAAGCACACATGTTCTGCTCCAGGCCATTCCCAGCCAGCTCCGGCCTGGATGACTTTACTGAAGCCCCAAGGACTTCTCCTCCACCCCGCGCCTTCAGACTCCAACTGCACCTCAGCTCTCAGCTGTGCAGCCCCTGAAGCTGCCCACACCCTCATTTTGACCTCGCTCTGCCTGCGAGCATCGGCCCCAGCACGGCCGGGGAGGAAGGGAGGAGCAGGCCGGGGGGAGAAAGCCCCTGACAACATCAGGCAGCCCCCACTCTCCCCGCAGAATGGGCAGCGGCCATCCCGGGGGGCCCCGCTGCAGCTGCGCCGCTCGCCGGGATCTGCTGCGCGCTGCCCTCCCCGAACATGTGCAGTTCCTGTTTGCTGTGTCTGTACAAGGCAGTGGGAAGTGGGGAATTTACTTACACCTCCCGCTTAACAACCATGGGAGGCTGGAAGGCTTCAGGCCGCTTTAATTTACAGCCCATCTCTCCAATCTCTCACTCGTTCGGCTGCTGCTTTCTTCCTCCTTGTATTAACGTGACCCAGGTACCTGCCAACAATAATGGACTCGCTCGCGGGGGCGGCCCCTCCCTCCCGGCACACAAACTTCTACCTTCGCCTTGACATGGATTGCTCCGAATTCGAATGAAAAAAAAAAAAAAAAAGAGAGAAAAAAGGCGAAATCTGAAAAGGTTGGGGTGGGTTTGGAAAAGCGAAGCGCAGTGGTTCTGGGCCCGGCGCCAGTAGCCCGAGGGTACACATGTGCAGGCTCTCCCAGTAGGGCCTTCAGCAGCCCTGTTTTACAACCACCTCGGCACACACTGCAGAGTTCACGCATATGGCCAGACAGATGTGTCTGGCTTACGTTCAAGGCTGGAAAATGAAGAATTATGGAAGTGAAGGGCCCTGGGCATTAGAGAGGGCGGAGGTGAGGGGGAGGGGAGCCAGGGAGAATTTTTCCTCTGCTGAGAAACCCTCATCTGGGCTTCGAGGCTGGAGGAAGAGGGGTTGCGAGCGAGGAGGCAGCCAACAGCCATCCATGCATGTGAGATCGCTCTTAAAGCAACAGGGTGCATCGCCAGGCGTTTGCTCCCAGTCCAACCAGTTTACTTCACCAGCTCCCACTGGGAAACACGCTCACATCAGGCCAGGGCCAGGCCCGCATCACCTGCATCCCGTCTGTTTGTCCCCATAACGATGGCAACGTTCTGGCTGCAGCAGCCCTTCGCAGACTGTTTTTCCGCCGCTGGCTCCCGCATGAACTCTGCCGTTCGCGTCCCACCCTCTCCCTGTCTGCCTGTGCCCCGCTGCACAGGAAGGCTGATTTCTCACCGAATCTCGCTGTCACGGAGCCTCTGCCCTGGGTGGGGGCACAGCTCACTGGCACACACACAGGAGCCGCTGCCCTGGGGCACAGCTCGCTGCCTGGCACACAGGGCGCTTACAGCCAGCAGCTAAAGCACTGCCCTGCCACTCCTGGGTGTGCTGGCAGCTCCACAGGGAAGCTGTGTCTGGCTTCAAGAGGGTCCCAGAAGTCCCCAAAACGTTCATTTCAAGGCGTGGGAGGGCAGATCTTACCCAGGGTGGGGACAGCAACACAGATTTGGACCTTCCAAAGGGCCAAAGCTACGCTTGCTGCTGGGTTTCACAGAGGCAGCACGTGGCATTACACCCAGGAAGGTGAAGGTGCTATGGGACATCCCAAGAGGCCATCAAAGCACTGTTGGAAGACAGCTGTGCACCTTTGGCAGAGTGAGGTGGGATCAGCCCATCCTACCTGAATCTTGTCTTGACGGCGCTGCTGCTCAGCGACTTTCCTGGCCAGGGCTTGCTTCTTGGCTCTGAGCTCCTTGATGTCCATCTCTCCTCCACTGCCTTCAGTCTCAGAGTCATCTTCAAAGGCCTCAATCCTCACATCATCCTCCTTCTTCCAGGAAATGCAGAAAGAGAGAAAAACAGGAGGGCAGTCATTGTAAGGGATGCTGGCGGCAGGGATCGTTCTCGTTCTGCTTTCCCTTTTCCAGCAGACAAAGCCCTGTCAGGCACAGTCCATCACCCCTTGCTGATGGGTGACTATGTTTAAACATCCAAAAGAAGCCAAATAAATAGTAAATATTCAGGAAATGACAAGGTGAGACAGGAGGTAACGGGGCAGGAAAGGCAGCGACCAGGCAGGGCACGGGCAGCCCAGCTCAATGCTCTGTTCTAAAATCACACCCTCTTCCTCACCTTGGAAAACTCTTCCCACAGCGTTGGGTGAGTCACTGATGTTTTATAGCCTCCAGTTCTGTGAAATCATGGTATTTCCCTGTCTCTCTGCTTTGCCTGGCTGTTTAGGCTGCACATCCCTGTTCAGGCTGCTTCTTCCCACCTCCCTGCACCAGGGCTGTACGAGGCTCCTCTAACACTGCTGCCTCATCCCACAGGGCACACGGGCTGCTCATCCTGACAGGAGCCTCAGACCCATGAACTCAGGTGCCCTTCTCCATTTTGATCTCTGAGTAGGCCAGAGAGATTCCTGCACCCACCCCAAAACTTCCAGCTGCTCTGGAACAGACGTTTCAAAAGGAGATGCTCAAAATCTTGATTTTAAAGCTCCACGTGACGGCGCATCCACTGTGTCTCAAGGTCGCTCATTTCAACAGTTAATGACTTCCTCTGTTAACATTTCCACCCTACTTCTAGTCAGCCTCTGCCATGCTCCTGCTGTCCAGGAACCTTTTGTTTGATAAAGTCAAGGGTCCC
This sequence comes from Eulacestoma nigropectus, assembly GCA_013397775.1. Lineage (NCBI taxonomy): Eukaryota > Metazoa > Chordata > Aves > Passeriformes > Eulacestoma > Eulacestoma nigropectus. The sequence goes on along the minus strand of VZTE01004189.1, from coordinate 389,030 downwards.
TGGTTCTCCAGCCTCCTGTCCACATGAGCACATCCTCTCCTACAGACCCTTCCCTGGGGTTCCCCACCAGTTCTGCAGACCCTTCCCAGTATGCCTGCACTGCCTGAACTGGAGACCCCAGAAGGAGCCATGCTGTTCCTGCCTTAGGTGGAGGCTACCCTGGCCTGTCCCCACGTGCTCAAATCTCTGGGATACAGGAGGGTGGGAGGTGGTGGCTGGTGTCTAATTGGGCATCACTCACAGCCAAGTTCTGCCCAAGCTTTGCTGCTCTCCCCAGTCACTCCACACCCAAAGGGGAGCCCACAAGTCCCTGTTCCACAAGTCCCTGTCCCACATGTGCTGCTCAGGAGCCCAGCTCTCCACTGTTGCCTGCAGACCCCTCACCTCATACAGTCAACCTTGCTCCCCAGTGATCATAGGTGGCCTTCCCAAGCCATGCCATTACCCGTCCTCCCTTCTCTGCACAAAGTCCAAGGGTTGTGATGGGGCTGGGAAGAGTTCTCGGACGGCACCTGGCCAGAAAAACCTGCTCTGAGCCCCTGGAGGGCTGCAGGAGACAGATCCTGCCCAGAGGGGTAAGAGCATGGCTACACTCCCTGCCCTGTGCAGGCTGCCACGACACGTGTCAGCAGAAGGGACTCGTGGTCTTAATTTAGAACAACCCCAGCGCTGCACAGTCGTGCACTCAATCATTTCACCCAGACCGCGCGCCCACCTGGCCACAGAACCACCTTCTCTTCTCTCCTTGTGACCTTTCAGCCATGGGAACAAGGAAGATGGGAGCCCTCAGGCTCACTTCCCTCTGCCTGGACCACAGGGGATGGGGGGATGCTGCCAGAGGGAGAGTCACACCAGGGCCTCCGGGAAAAGCCTCTGTCTGCTGCAGATCTGCTGTGGTGGGTCAGGACCTGCTTGCCCACAGTGGTGGTGGTCACTCTGGCGAGTTGGAAGCTCCCTTGAGATCAGAACCCAAGAGGGAAGCTCCAGGGTTGCACAACGAACTCACGGAGAGATTCCCACAGCTGAGCAGAGACTTGTGGGGACGGGGCAGGAGGGAGCTATCCTCATACTGTGCTGGTTCACAGCAGGAATTGGAGGGACTGACCCAACAAAGGGAGCCTTCTGGAGAACAGGACCATCCCTGTCACGACACTGGCAAGAACCTAAACATCCTCTATATCCCACATTCCAGCTTGGAAACCTCCAGCACCTTCTCCAGCATAGACAAAGATCCAGGTCTCCCACCTTACAGAGACAACTCCTGCTGCCTGGGGATTTGCTCAGCTGGGACAAGGAGGCTGCTGAGGACAGTGCTGCTCTGGGCTCCTCTGACTTTCAGTTCCCATGGGACAGAGACAAGGTGCTGTCCCTGCACAGGGCCATACCCCTCTGGCTCTGAGTGCCCAGCCCCAGCACAGGGAGGGGAGCCACAGTGAGCCTGGGCAGCACCAGGCCACCCAGCTTCCTGTTCCCAACGCCTCTGCTCCTCTCTCCTGTTTCCCTGGCCTTTCCAACTGCAAGATTAAACAGAAGAAAGGAGTCAACCTGCAGAGCGGCTGGCAGGGCCCTTAAACACACACACGGAGCCTGGAGTGAAGCAAGGCCTACAGGAACAAGCAAGGGCAGAAAAACAAGAGTTGAATTCCTTAATCACATCAGGATGTGAGAGGCAGGGGAGGGACGGGGCGCCAATGTCAGCTCTTCCTGTACGTGTGCTGGAGGCTGGAGCTCGGGCCTCCGCCGCAACGAGCGCCACGGCTATAAACTTGATCCTGAAGCTGAACCCTGACACCCCCTCGCCCACCTCCTCTCCCGGGGCCGCGGTGCTGCACGTTATTAAAGCTCCCCCCAACCCTGGGTATGAAGAAAGCAGCATCTGGAACTCATAGCGGCGTGCGAGATAGAGGCAGGCGGGCTGGGCTGGCAGGAAAGGGCACGAGCGAAGCACACTCGGGAGACAAGGGCTGTGCACCATTTGCCCCCCCGCCTCCCCCCATAAAATGCACACGCAGCTAGGCCAGCTATAAATAGCGGGAGCTGCAGGGCAGGCAGAGGCTGGGCCCCACAGGGGTGATTCTTCCTTCACCGAGGCGCGCTCTTCCCGCACGGTACCTGATCTTCCAGTTGTTTTCCCTCTTGGCTTCCCATTTCCTTTCCCATGGCGTCTGGGACGGGTGCCACTGACACATATTTTCCACCCTTGAATGCCAGCAAAGGCTCTTCTTGTCCACAAAGGGCTTCCAGGAAATACTTCAGAACTGTGACCCTCTTGCAGTCGGCTGCAATAACCTACGGGGTGAGGACGAGGGGGTTGGGGAGAGGGAAAGGAAAACAAAGTCAGTGCAAAGGGGAGCGGATGAGTAACGACCAGGGGGGAACTGTGCAGGATAGAAGGCCCAGCGGGATGCAGGCAGCGCCGCAGGGATGTGCGGGGTGCCCCTCTTCTAAACACGGGTGGAAGGGGTTTGCCTTGCTTCGTAGTCCCCAGGGAAAAGGAGGCAGGCAAAGTCAGGACATTCAGCGCCGATCCTGTCCTGCCTCCTCTGTGCACCCCAGGGCTGCAGGACTACCAGGGCACAGCCAGCCCCCTGCCCAGCCCCTGCAAATGGGGGAAAATCCTGCTGAACCATGAGAGATCAATGATGTGGCCTATCCCCCTGCTTCATTTTGGCTCCATTGCTGGATTTCCCCCCCAAAAGCTGTGGAGGGATGCAGGTGTGAGAGTGAGAGCCGGGGGCATTTGAGAAAAGCTGAGCCCCTCCTCTCCTCCAGCCCGACCCCATCCCACGGGCCCATCTCACAGACCAACTGGGGAGCCCCACTGGGGAGGCTGGGACGGATCTGGCCTGAAGGAAACTCAATAGCTTGGGTAATTATCCAATTTATGAGGCTCTCAAATGGAGTTTCCAGAGCACGGGAGCCCGGTGCCTCCACAGCCCTGTCCCGCGCGGCACAGCCTCGGCCGGCACCTCCGCCACGCCTGGCCTTGGCTCAGCCCTCGTCCCCTTGCAGCAGGGCTCTGCACCTGCACTGCTCTCCCCTGGTGCTTCCTGCTGACCGGTGTCACCCCCAGCGAGCTGCAGATTTATAGGGAGAAAGTCAGCAAACGAGACTAAAAGTGCTACACGCTATGGACGCAAAGTCTGTGTTGATGCCCGAGCTTCTCCTGCCCCCCAAACCACCCTGGGTTTGCTGTGCTCGTAGACCAAAGCAGTCTCAGAGACCCCCATCCCCAAAGGGTCTCTGCAGGCTCCCAGGACCGGGATTCTGAAGCTGGGGAGAGGGTCAGGTGCCTCACAGCCAGGGACACACACCACGTGATGCCAGGCCCGGTCCCGGTGGGGTGGACACGGGCTTGTCCCCGATGGGGCCGTGCCTCGGTGAGCCAGGGCTGGCAGCGGCACCGGCCCCGCTGCACCAGGCTGCTGTGAGAGGAAACTTCTGCTCTTCCACAGCACTGCCAGTTTCCTCTCTGCGGGCTAATTTTAACCACTGTGTCGCTGCAGTGCGTGTCAAAAACCTGACCCTCCTCTGACCTCCAACCTCCCACCCCGGCTACTGCCGGAGTGAGGCATCCTCGTGCACCCACAGCCGGGGTTGCCTCCGTTTGAAGGATCCCCCTGGAATCCTGTGTCCCCCTGTACCTGCGTGGAGGGGGAGGAGAAGCCCTGTCCTCCTCAGTCCTCCCCGTGGAGGCAGCTGCTGCTGCAGGGAGGTGGTGTGTGCAGGGTGATCACAAGAATTAGTATTTTGAGGAGCAACAGATTCATAACCACTGATTCTGCACCTATAAAATGTGTCCTATGGGACCGAGGTGAGCAAAGGACAAAGTGACAGCAGCTCAGCAGTTCCAGGAGCTGCTAGGGACCCTCTTTCCCAGGACAGCCCTTTGCTGCTTGTGACATCCAGCCAGGAGCAATCCCTGCAAGTGTCACCACAGGAACATTCCCATCCTCCTGGCTCTCCTTTAGGAACGATTGTGTGCAGAGGAAAGTCCAAAGGAAAGAGAACACGAGCAAAGTGGGAATGGCTGTCATGGGAAACATCCCTCCTGAGAGTTCCTGAGAGCTCCGGGGCTGCAGCTGAGGGAAGTGGTGGAAACCTCACCACTGGCTTCACCCCCAGCTCCACGGGCTGATGCCACGGAGACCCAGCCTGACTCACACGGGGTAACTTCTGCCCAGGGATTTTCCAGTCTGGGTATCTGCAGTTCTGTTGTGCTCAAACAAAGTGCCCACCACCACCAGCCACGTGCCAGGGGATGCCAGGATGTGGCCAAGAGCAGCAGCAGCAGGAAAGGGGATGCAGGAACTGCCTGTATAGGTGGGGGAGAAATGAGTGCCCCATCCTGACACCATCCCTAAGGGATTTCTCAAGATGCCTCAAGAAGTAAAAGCCACATCCATGAGGTTTTCAGGAGGGGCTGGGTGCTGACACAGCTGCAGTGCAGCCATTGCTCCACAAAGGCTCAAATCCGAGCCTCTTGGATCAGGAATGATCGGGCAAAATGTGGAAGAGCTCCCTTCACTCTTGGCTGGGGCTGGGGATAAGGGCAGGTGGGATCACTCCGTCCTCCCTTGAAGAAGAAACCCGTAGGAAACACCAGATTTCCTGCCAAGCCAGCACAGCACATGCTTAAATCCAGCTCATCTGCTGGGGAGAAAAGAGCCCAACCAAAGGCCCATGACATAATGCCACAGCAACTCGTCTCATGAACACATTTTTCCAGCCCACATGAATGAAAAACAGGGAAGGAGCCAACGCTCCGCACATCCCTGTCACGTGCAGCCCTGCTCGGGGAGGACGCGGCAGAGCCCCGGGCTGCCGGCAGCCAGGCTGGGAAAGAAGTGACCCGTGACTGGCAGCCAGGTCTCTCTCGAACGGCGGAGAGGGACCTTGCGTGCCGCCGAGCAACCCGCTTTGGTCAGAAACTTCCTGTTTCGGAGCGGGAACGCGAGTGGCAGCGCCAGGATAAGCGGGATGGCCGCGAAGGCGCTCGCCGGTGCACGTGGCGATGCCAGCGGAGCGCGGTGAGGACGCCAGGGGCTGTGCCCAGCCTTCCCGAAGGAACGGCAGCACGAAACGAAGCGGTGGTGATGTATCGATGATGTGGCAGCAGACACCCCGGCCCCAGCGGGGGATAGAGCCCTTCCCCCTCTGCCCGTGCAGCGCGACAGCAGGAACCGAAAGCCTGGCTTCGAGTCACTGCTGGGTATGAAAATAGGCCTGACACGAACGCAGCCGCTCTCAAAGGAAAACCGAAACCGAGAATTGCTGAAGTGGTCTGGTGCCCCCGTCCGTGACCCGGGCTCAGTTCCCCAGAGCCACCGCCGAGCCCCTCGCCACCGCGGTGCCTCTCGGGGACACGTGGCTGGGGACCAGGCGTGGGACCGAGGTGGCTTTGGCTGCAGCAGCCCCGATTGCCAGCCTGATCTCATCGGGGCTGGAGGGGAGGCGTTTCCAATCTCCTGCTCCATCAGACAGGCCCACCACCAGCTCCAGCACCAGCCACCCACTGGGGGCTGGCGGCTGCTTGGCCACGCTGCCGAGGCTCATTAGCCAACTGCTAATTCATGGGTCACACATTAACATACTGATCATTGAGTAAGACACAGCGGGACACACATTAACACACGCTAACTGCCTGTAGAGAACCACTGGGCTGCACATTATCTGTACCAGCTGTTGTGTTTTCAAAGCCACTCTGCAGTGCCAGTGCCACCAGGACCTCACGAGTGTCACCTCCTGCCAGCGGTGAGTGGGGCTCCCCAGTCTAACCAGGGGTTCTCAGATCTAACGAAGCTGATCCCCTCCGTGGGGCTGCATTTCCCCCCACTGATAAAACAGGCAGAAGGGAAAAGCTTCCCTGAGCGCTGTGGAGGGCAGAGGACTCTCGCACCGCATCACCACGTGTCCTCCAGGAGATTTAAGGGGAGAGGAGGGCCTCGCTCCGAGAGCTGTGAGCGCTGTGCCCGAGGGGACACCTGCACCTGGTGCTGGCGGGGTGACACCACCAGAAACCAGCCCCGCTCTCGCTTTGGGTCAGAGGGAGCCGGGGGGAGCCGCGCCTCTGCTCCCGGGCCGGCCCCGCTGCTCCGCACGCGGCTCTCCCGCAGCTCCGAAAATCGCTGTCACACCCTCCGCCGCCTTCAATCAACTTTTACAACTTGTTAATTTTACGCAGCGTCCTAAAGAGCAAACAACTGGGAGGCAGGAATGCAGATCCCTTCAGCTAGTCCAAAGAGCCTCCGGCAGCGCAGCCAGCTGGCCGGGGGAGCCCTGCTCAGCCGCGGGGACCTGCCACATCCCGGGGGGGACGCGGTCTGGAGGGGGCTGCCCCACGCCCACGGCAGCCTCTGGCAATGCCACGCTGCTGCTGGAGGAGTGTTGGGAGGGATCCTGGCAGCTTCTCCCTCGGCAAAACCTGAGACTCCACAAGGAAACGGGAGGCAGCGGCTCTGCAAGAAGGGATTGCTCGGAGGACAGGCTGCCATTGCCGGCTCTGCATTCCTGTGTGCGAGGGGGAGACACCAGCACATCCTGACAGCTGGATTCAGGAGGGGAAAAGGACATGAGAAGTTTGAGTCATAGCATGGAGAGATCCCATCCCAGATTTGGAGATGGGAACGGGATAGGACCAGGACTCGGAGCCAAGCTCCAGCACGATCCAGCGTGGGGATAACACTGTTTTTGCCACATCATTTTAAACATGTCTTAGCTGAAGTAGCTGAACGATGCCGAAACCAAGTGAGCCCCAAACAATCTAAACCACGCAGCAACTGCACTGCCCAGCTGAAAGGTTTGCACTGACCCTGCTAAAACATCCAGGCAGGCCATGGCTCAGTGCCTCCCTGTGCCCTGGGCCGCCTCCTCCCATCCCTGGGGAGCCAGCTCGGAGGAGGAGCACCGAGGAAAGCGCCTCGTTTGGTCTTGTCCCTTCTGGGTTTTAATCTCGTAGGCTCGCACAGAAGCTGGCCTGGGTTTAACCCTGGACTCATCACAGCTCAGCTCCTCTGGGCTCGTTCCCCACCCGAGGAGCCCCTTGCTCTGCCCAGCCCCAAATAAAGCTTGGAGGGGTTTGGTCACCTGGGTAGGGAGGACCAAGGTGTCCATCCCAGCTGGGCAGGGGCGCTCACAGCTGGATGTAACCCTGGTTTCGGCAGCTGAGAGCTGCCTGCAGCCACAGGTCTCAGAGAAACCTCATTTCGACTAATCCCACAAGCAGGCTCGGTGGACGTGGCTCCCACGTGCCTGCAATGCTGTGTGTGACCCGAGTGAGCAACTCTGGCTGCAACAGGGAGCAAACCAAGGCACCTCTGGCTTGCACGGATCTCACTGCTGGACCCTGTGCGCCAACCAGAGAGCACATCTGGGAAAAGGATCCGCCACATCCATGCTAGAATGCCCACCACAGAGAGGAGCATGAGAAAACACCCAAGGAAAACAGAGAAGTCCAGAAGAACCATGCCAGTTGCTCTTCCCCATGGCCACTGCTGGAGAACCACTCTCCAAAGAGAAAGTGTGGCCATGTCTTATCCTAAACTCTCTCCCAGCATCCTGAGCCTCACACAGGCACAGCTCCAGCCTCTGCACTGGGGCACACAGTCTCAGACGAGTCATCACAGCAGATGTGCTCTGGCTTGGCAAACACCTCCGTCTTTCCAGCTTTAAAGGCCACACAGCTCAGCCAGGACTGGCCTTTAAAAGCTGGAAAGCAGCACGGAAAGGGAGCCAGCTGCCCACCATCACCAGGCTTTGCTGGGCTTGCCTCATCCAATGCAGTGATGCACAGAAGACACATGGGTGACATAAAGGTGCAAAGTGATGGATCTGAGCTGAGTCACCCAATTTTTGGGGTCAGAGAAGAAGCCCTGAGTAGCCTGCACAGATTCCTGCCAAGGTTCTGGTACCTGTCACTACTGGCAGCTGTAGGACATCAGGGTGAGACCCAGTGACACGGGGGAAGCTGTGAGCAGCTCTGGGGCTTGGAGCCAAAATACCTCTGAGGGTCCTGCAGGAACCTTTAGCTACTTTTGTGGAAGAATCAACACCAAAGCCAAAGCAGATGCTCTGGATGGAAAACCATCCTCCAGATCCACCTAAAATTCCCGTGCCCAGGATGGCCTGGAGGGCTAACACAGCCCAGCCCGGGACCAACTGCTTCCCTGGAACTACACAGCCTGGAGAGGAAAGTTCCTGATGGATTCCAAACCAAGCTTTTGGCTTTTGCTGGTGCTTGGAAAGACTTGCCCTAATGTCTTATTCACCTGTTACATGTGCTAAAGAACCTCATTGTCAGATCCAGGGAGCAGCAGCATTTGCAGCACGGAGCAGTTGGCTCCAAGCTGCATCCGACACCTCGTAGGCAGGAGGTGGCTCTTGAGCTTGTTTAATTTTACCCCCACCAGAGCAGTCCCAGAGAAGATGATGGGATACAGGAAGTTTCCAGTGAGTAATGGGGACGTTTCATCTGGTTTGTGAGTGTCTGATTCCCCTCGTGTCCTCAGGCATTGCTGCCAACAGCTCAGCAAGGGCCATGGGCTTCTCCACAGCGTAAAATGGTGCCTCCAGTGAGACACTGCAGGAATTTTTGCAGGAATTTTCACTGGAGAAAGCATTTGCTTCCACCCACCATGGCCACATGTGCTGATCCCCACAGCAGTGACCTATCCAGGGCATTTCTGCTCTTCAAGGTGAAGCCTTGAGCACAGGACTACACATTTTAATTGCCTGTCATGTGAACAAGGGGCTGAAAAATCGCAGCTGTGAAAGAGGCAGACGACTCCTAGAGAAACAGCGAGTCACACACAGGGACTCCCTGTTACAGCCACCTCAATGCCCTCCTCTCTCCCACCCAGGCTTCCAGCACATCCCCAAACTTCCCAAGGAAAGAAAGAGAAAAAAGACAGGCCAGAGAGTAAAGCCAAGTCCGAAGGAGCCTGCTCTGCTCCTCCCTTGCAAATCCTACCGGAACACGATCCAGGGAAGACAAATCCCTGAAATCCTGCCCCGAGCCCGTGATCCCAGGCTGGGAAAGGAGGAAGGCAAGCTCCTTATCCTCAGCAAAGCCAACATGGCACCACTGACAGCTTCCACAGGGCATGGGCTGCTCTCCCTGCCACAGGAGCCTCCAGTCTTTTCCTTTTCGGGGACTGGGGGAATTTATTTCCTCTGCCATTTCGGAGGATGCCTGCCTTGCCAGAGATTGTTTTGCAGAGTTCAGACAGATAAGAAAGTGGTTAGCAGGCTCTTCGGTGGAGGAAGGGAGGATTGCTTAGTAAGGGAAAGGCGACTGCTCTGCTCTCAGCAGCCACACGCTGCCCTTCCTCTGAGGCCACCGCTCCAGAGGACGCTGGCGTTGGGGACAAGGCAGGGCCACCCCCACACCTCTCCACCTCGGGTGTTTTTCGGGTACATCTGCTCGTGGGGCCACACTGGTGACCAGAGACTGCGTTCCCGTGCCAGGACTGGAATCTGTCTCTCCTGGAATTTGGGAAATGCGGCTGATGAATGTTCAATCCAACATCTTAATCGCAAATCTCAGGGCGCTCTTGCGACAGTGAGAGCCCTTTCTGTAGGATATGTGGAGAAAAAAAAAAAGGGCAGGAGCCCAGTCCAGGCTGCCCATGCTGTGGGGACAGTGCTGTGGTTATCTGGCACCCTCCCTGTTCCAGCATGTGTCTCTGGAGCAGTGGCAGGAGGGAGCTGGCCCTGCTGGGGGGCTCACAAGGAGGAAACCCTGAAGATTCACCAACAGCAAACTCTTTCCCCAGGACTTCCCTGTGGAGACAAGGAGAAACTGCCCCATGATTTGACCCACAGAGTAACTTGGTGATTCCTGTCCCACAGGACAAGGCAGCAGTGTCACAGAGCGCTGATGCAGTGGGAAGTTGGGTGGTGGAAGGAAAAGCCTGACAACACAGGAATGGGGGAGCAGGGACGGCAATCTACAATATAAAAATAGCAAAAAAAGGTGCAAACCAGAGCCCACCCTGACAGCCCCCACCTGCCCTGCCTGCACCACCCACCTCTTTCTCTTCCAGTGTCACCTCTGCTTCAGGCAGAGAGGAAACCATGGCACGGTGGACTTCCACCCCCGGACTTCCACCTTCCACTCCTGACCTCGGCAGTGGGAGGGAGAAGAGAGGCAAGAGCTGGAATATTCTGCCTGGTCCTGCCAGGGCTGGCTGGGAAGCCATTTCTGTGAGTTTACACAGCTTATACATTCTCCATGCAGTTCCTGGCCGCCTTCCATTGCAGATGAGGGTTTTATGTCGAATTTTAAGTTTGACCACAAATATTTAAACTTCCTTGGACCACAAATGCTGTATCTTCTTTGTGGTTTAGTTGGCACCAAATGAGTATTTACAGATCCCTATATGTCTGTCTGTCATTTAAATATCTCATGGAGGTGCCAAAGGCATCCAAAGTGGAGGGGCTCCTCCAGCAGACCCCTGATTCCCCCTCTCTGCCCTTCCTCACCCAGCACAGGCGAGGGAGAGGTGCAGGCACTGGCCAAGCCCTTGCAGAGGGCACAGCTGCTCTGGGCTGAGCATTTCATACTTGCACTCTATTAAGTTTTCTTTCCAGAGAATGTCATCTGAGATCCCACCGTAACTTCCACAGTTCCCTGCCCTGGTGGATATTTGAACTGGGATGAAAGCGTTTGGAATTTTCTCCTCTTCTTTTAGGAAACTGAGTCTACAGGAGACTGTTTTAATGAGAACCGCTAAAACCTCCTAAAGCAGCGCAGCTCCCACCTGGCCACTGCTCACAGCCTCCCCATGGGGGTTTTCACTTCCTCAAACACCAGCGATTCTCAGCGGGTGATAATCCCAACCTGCTGAACTGGGATCCCGCTCTAGGTAAACTGGTCAGAGTGGTTAGTGCCGGTGGCACAACGGTATCGAATTCAGGCAAGGCCGTTTGGCCAGGAAAATGCAGCCAAATAAATACCATAAAAGATCCCTCCCCTAAGCATCCAGTGCCAAAGGAATTTGGTGTTGCTGTTACGTGGAGCTGGATGGGGAGCACAGAGCTGAGGGGCCCTGAGCTGACACCCAG